>VZRX01010699.1:0-77363 GCA_013398075.1 Notiomystis cincta
TTTCTCTAAAAAAACCGTCAACAGTTAGGCTAGGTGTTTTTCACAATTCCTTCCAACTAAATTACGGTATTGTATTCTATTCTATCCGTTCATCACCATGCTTTAAACAAACACCAAATGGGTATGTTCAGTAAATCCTCATGGTTTCTCTTTTCACTGGATACTGGAGTTTTGTGCTCAAAACCTAGAGAAGAACACACTAGCCTTACCTCACAGCTATGTGTTTTAGTACCATTTGCTGCCAGCTGCTTGTAAATAATAAAGTGATTCTGATATATTCACCAAGGCATTTGAAGAATTATGACTGAGAGGGCAAGCAGTAACCTATTCTTAGAGAGAGACACATATAGCCAGAAACATATGGGTTTGAGTTGAAATGATCCTTCCTCCTCACCATGAGCCAGTGTGCATAATCCTGAATTATGGAAAAAGAACAGGCAGTTCCTGCCACATTGGGAGCCAAGTTATGAATAGTAAATGACAGCATGTAAAGGCAGGGTTGGTTTGCAGTTTTAGGTGGCTTACTTTCTTTTTCAGTGGTTTTCCTGGGAAAAGGAAGGAACTCAAGTAATGTGAATAAAAGAAATGGAGAAAAGGAATATCTGTCAAAACAGAGGAAAAATTTTGAAAAGGGCAATAATAAGTAGATAGGTATTTGGGGAGCTTTTTGGTACAGAAATGCTCCAAATGGTAATCTCAGGAAAATCTTAGGAATAGAATATCTTTATATTTGTCAGGAAACTTCAATTCTTTCATTCATCTGGGGACTTTGATTATTCTTGTAGGAGTCTGGTATCTGTTATTATTCCCTCATCTAACAAATAACATATGGAAAGTCTGTTAGGAGACAGAAAACTATATTTGAATTAGGCTGGGGTCAGCTAGAAACCATAAAGTTTTTTCCTTCCTTTCCATTTGGTCCCGCTTCAGGAAATCACTAACAGAGATATTTCTGCTATTCATAAAATACTGAGGAATGTCAGGTCAGCTGAGGCCTACTTCGTGTTTCATCTGCTTCTGTCTGATCAGCATTGTGTAATTGAACAAATGTGTAAATGAAACAATCAGCTCCATCATCCAGTTTTTGCCAGTTCCTCCTGAAGATAACAAGCAGTTCCTTGCACTCCTGAACTGTGATTCCCTGTAATGAGACAGGAGAGTATGTAGAGCAAAGCCAATGCAGATGAATACTGCAGTGATGTTGCTGAGAGCAATGGAACCACATCCTACCTGGGCCGTTCAAGAAGGCTTTGTCACAGGACCCCTCTTCCTGTGAAAGATACAGGAGAAATCTGCTTCTGCTGTGAGTGCACAGTAAAAAATCTTCCCTCCCTTTCCTGACTCTTCGACCTCTTTTACATTGGTGGTTTGAAAAGAAAGTGTTCAAATGTGCCAGGCAGTCAGTTTAAAATAGCGTTCAGTCATTCAGAAGGTGGATTCAGCAGTTGCTGTCTGCAAAATCTTTTGTGTGTAGTTCTAGCTTTGAAAATGTTGCAGTACAAATGGTCCTATGAACTCCCATATTTATTCCTTCTAAAGAATTGTCAAATCACATTGAGAACTCTAATGAAATATAGCGGGGTTGCATTTTTATCCTTATACATGCCTTCTAGCTGCCAGTCTTATCTATTCAACCTGGATCCTGAAAAGCTGTCCAAGTTGTTTTTAATTTGTGTTGTCAACAGCAATATTTTGCTGATGGAAGTTACCTGCCCCTTCATCTGCAAGGCCAAAGAGTGCAGTCATTTGGAAGGAGCTACTGTTCCTCTGGCAGATGTGTACAAACAGCTGAAAATTCTCTCCCTAGTACATCAAGGACTACTTCTTGAGAATGTCCTTTTCTTGATTGTATTTCTTCTGACACAGTTTTACCAATTAACTGCAAGGAATTTTCTGTAACAACTTATTTTAAAGGCTAAAAGTCTTCATGTGTCAGTCTTACTGGAACTCCTCTACAAGGTTGCTTAGAAAACATCTTGTATCACACGCCACATTGCCAAGCCACATGTCAACTTGTGGAGATTCACTTTTTTTTCCTCTTTTTTTTAAGCCAATCACTTTCTGAGTTTGCCTATACCTGCTTTTGCCACCTATGTATTCCTCTTTTTTAGTAGTTTGGTGTTTTCAGTCTTGCAAAAAAAAATTTCTTACTCTTACAATTTTATGAGGAAACTTAAAATATCAGCAATACCATATATTCACCAATAGCTTAAAAAATTTTATTTTATATATATGTATATGGGGAGTCATTTTCATTAATATTATTTTTATTAATATGTTTGATAATTAATACTTACTAATGCTAATAAAAATAAGATTAAATTGAGATGAAAGACCAGCTAGAGGTCTAAATAAACAGTGGGCTTAGAGGAGAAAAAGACAGTCAATGTTTCATTTTCCTGTGTATGTCCGTAGGTATAAACCATATGCACCCATTTCTCCTTGTTTTGCACAAATTAAAAATTTCATGAGCTGAAGCAGTAAAACACCTCAGACTAATTTGGTGCTTAATGGGCCAAGACTTGGAACCAGTTAAAAACATATTATTGCCAGAGACATAATTTTAATTGTTTTTGATAGTGAGCTAAATTGGGCAAGACTTCCTGTACATTGTGGAATAGGGAAAGATTTGGAAAATTAGCCATTCCTTTTGGAAGCCCAAAAGCACTTTCTCAAGCCCTCACTATGGCACATAAGATAGGTTTGTAAAAGACTTTTGACTTTGCTTCTGTTTAAATGAGTTGTGGTTCAGGAAGTATTTTCCTCTTAATTTGCCCAGTGGTTACTTCTTACCTCTAGTCTCCAAAATTTACAGGTAGCCTCATAAAATACTATTTTGGTTTAATTATATTGAGGAAAGTTAGGACAGAAATTCTAGGGTTGGGAGAAAGAGAAAGCCAAGTGATCCACCTGAGGTGGAGCTGTGAGAGGAAAGTATGGCTGGCAGAAAAGCACTTAGAACTGAGAATTTTGTGCCTGAGCAATGGCCAGGTGGGGAAAAGGGGGAAGCTTACCTGTGTTATCCTCTAGGAATGGTTACCTAGCTCTTTTGGGTGACACTTTTAGTGTCTTTCACCACTGTTCTCTGGTTACTATATGAAAGTAATTAACATTTGCTTATTGATAGAGAAATTTAACTGTAGATATGGGATTATCCATTTTTATTGGCAAGTTCAGTACTTGTGAATTAACAGCTGAGTTCCTGGTGTCTTTTAAGGCCTCCCATAAAACCCTTTTCTTCTGATACTTTAATCAGATTCTCTCTAAGAGTAGTGTAAGTTTACAGACTTGTTGAATCTTCATGTGGGATAGATTTATCTTTTCTAAATATATCAGATTCATTTTTCAGTCATTCTTAAAGAAATTACTTGAATAATTTCACACTGAAGTTCAGAAACTTTTCATGGGCATTTTATGGATACAGTTTACTTGAAATGTGGAGTGATCAGACATAACAAGCTGTGCTAATTAAGTGCTAATTTTAATTAAAGGCTCCACCTGAAAGAAAAATTTTTGTTTTGTAAAGGTAAACCATTGCTAACTATGTTCTTGATAATTTCAGTAGCTACCCATACAGATTATGTTGTAGTGTACCTATAGGTATCACAGGAAGGTAGGTTAGTAGAGAGGTGAAGAGATTTGGAAAAAACCAAAACACAATAGGCTTATTAGACAAGTGCAAGTTGTGTTGAAAAATAGAAGTTGTCTTGCAGGTGGGATTTTTACCTATTAGATGATTATTATCTTTTATATGATTTTTAATCATATAAATGTATAGGGGGTTCAGAATTCCCCTTGTTCAGACCTACTCTTATGTAAAAGACAGGGTGAAGGTAAACTGAAATATTTCATGCAAGGACAAGAGAGAAAGTAAATGTAAATATAGATAAGTCTGTACAGCATATACAAGTAAAGGCATTTGAGAGCATTTGCTGAAAAACACAGCAACTACTCCCCTTATTTGTGTATGCTGAACATAACTTAATGGGAATGACATGCCTCATTTCTTCCTGTGCTCTAGCTTAGACACAACTCCTTTGTTTGCCTTTTAAATAATGCTCAGTGTATTTGAATTCTTTCTGATTGATGAAAACAAAGCTGCCTTAAAAAATTATGGGGGTCATCCATTTAATTGGTATTAACTAGTTTTACTTACTGCTTGTTTTAAATCTCAGCATTTGTCATCATGGTTAGACTGGGAGGATGAAAAGCTTTCATTCTCAGAGGCAGAAAATAATGCATGTATGTTCTTAGTTTTTTGAGAAGTCTCTGTTCCTCTCATAAATTACAGATATTAAACATCCAAGATAAACTCCACTTGTAGCTGAGCAAATGCATATATGGATTTACATGATTTTTTGTGTTAATGTTCCACTGACAATGAAGCAGGCATGCAACCAGATTCACCTGGCCAGGTGCACGCTGACTCTGCTATGTGTTTCACTAAATGCAGTGGGCCATGATTTCCAGTGATGGCCATTGGTCCTGACTGGAAGATCAGGATCTCTCTTACCTCCCTAGTTCAGTGGGAATCCAAGATTCTACCTTAACTTCAGTACCTGATTGAAAACCTATTGAGTTCTAGGTGAGGCTTCAACTATTTCCAGGCAGCTGAAATTTGAACAGATGAGTGAAGGTGAATGAACTATGCGTAGCTGGGGAGAAAACAAAGACTATTTCACTGAATTTATACCTGGGGGCTCCCATACAAGTCCTTTACACTTGCTTTTCTCTATTTTACTGATTTGCTGTGATTCACAGATGAGCATGTTCCATTGTCCTTATACATCTACAAGCAACTTTGACTTAGAGTGAACTCAAGAGAACAACACGATGGGAAATGCTTATGCAACCCATTTCAGGGAAAGTTGCTAATATGAGTCTAAAATAGCCTCAAACTACAGCAGTTCAAATGAAGTGCCCTAGAAACTTTGTGACTTCACTTGAGTGACCAGCCTGAAGGAAGGTCATATCATGCTGGGAGATGATCTGGCCTGACACACTGAAACCCTTTTCAGACTGAAAAATAGAACTGTACTAAGCAACTGAAAATAGAATATAGTTTATGCTAATTTTCTCTGCTTTGCTCTCAGTGGTGGGCTTGCTTTCTTATAACAAACTGTCCTTGATCCAAAACCTGAATACTCCTTGTCTGTGGTGAAGATATGCAGCTAGCATTGCCTTTTCTTTCTTATTTAATTTCTTTATATAGAAACATATTATGTATATGCATATGCTAATTTGAGAGTGTATGTAAATGTATACATATTTTGTGTGTGTGTGCATTTACAGAAATTAAATTGCACCCTGTTACTGACTGATTTGGAGGGAGAGTTTATTTCTGGTTTTAGGACATTTGTGTTCTGGATTTCACCATATTTTAATTTTGTCAGGTCCTGGGCAAGTGGAGTATATGAGAATAGGAACACAGATTCAAACCAGCTTCAAGAATAAGGAAAAAAGGAAGCTGATTGTGTATTACCCATACACTGAGAAGTACAGTTTACTTTTGACCTGGCCAAAAATAATTTGGAGATTTCTGTAAATAAATCTTAGGGCACCTGACGAGTACTCCTCAGTGCTGGCTGGGGTTTTGGCCTTGGAGGGCTTGCTGTATCCAGCAGTACATAGAGCCAGTTTTGCAATGCTGCCCCAGCTCCATATCCCAGGTCCCCTTCCTAGTAGGAAGACAGAGCATGTACATACACACATGTATTTACACATAAACATAGTCAGCCACACAGATCAGTGCAGACAGAGACACTCAACACTCATAGAAACAGCACTGATGGCCTCATCCTATTCCTCTTCCTGTCTGACCAGGATAAAAGTGTATGTATTGGGAAATATATGCATATCCCCCAGCAGTGACCCTGCAATCTGTAGGTGATCTCAGACAGGGAATCCTGGTGACTTAGGAATGGATGTCACTCCCAGTCTGGGGGCAGAAATCCTCCTGGGATGTCCTAAGGCAGCCAGGGCAGGGACTCATGTCCCTGACTGGGTGATCAGGGTTCCCTCTCTCAGAGCTCTGGGCCGTTCTGCTTCTTTATTCCTGGAGTAAACAGCTTCTTATACTCATCCTAACAGGCCTACTGGTCAGGTGCTGATTCACTACCTAAAGGACTAGCAAGGTTAACAAGTTTCTCAAGCAGTTTTCAGTTAAAATATCCATCTTTTAATAATTTCCTATTTTTTAAATTTTAATTCGGCTATTTTTCATGACCCAAGCAAATCTACTGAGGTGCAATGCTGTATTAACTAATTGCATTTCTTCCTCTAAGATGTGTCTGCGTAGCTCTGTGGTACTGTAATAATTTGCAAGTGCTCATAAAACATTTTGGAGTCCTAATAGTACTTTAAAACTCCCCTCTGCGTTGCCTCTTCTTCAGATGTTCAGAACTGACTACTGAAGAAAAAAGTTAGCAACTACTATTTTGTGTTCAAACTCAGTAAGGAAGATGAGGGATTTCATGGTCACAGGCTTCAAGTCAAGTGCTTGTACACTTCCAAAGCAGCATTATGGAAATAAAACAAGACTGCAGTCATTAGCACTGAAGGAAACCTTTCCCCCCGCTCCTTGCAATAATGTTTGTTCACGCTCAATGCTGTAAAATAACAATCTCTCTTAAATTACCCCAAGAACTTCTCTTTTTGCAGATTGTGTTCTGATAGGCATATAATTACAGTCAAAACAACAGAAAAATACTGTGATTTCAGTTTGAAATTTAATTGCCTTACCTGCATAATCATTGCAGTATAAATTAGGCACAGGTGTAGAGCAGACAGAAGGTTTCTTTCAACTAAAATTATTTCCTTTCTCTTGACTATATTGAACACGTGCATTTTAGGGCTCCAGATTTTTGAGAAGATCATACTTTATGACTGGAGAGTGTGTATGCATATTTTTTAATAGATATATAGGGAAAGATTTATTGCCATTTTTCTTTGAAATGTCCAAGTACAACAGTCCTTTGCTGGAAATGTCCATTCTGTGCTGCTGTTTCTGCAGCTTATTTATCGAATCCTGGAACTCGAGGTTTTGGTTTTAATCAGATTTGCTGTTTAAAATTAAGGCAGCACATAAATAATCTTGTGGCATTAAATCAAAGTAGATGTCATGCTCATCAAATGTCTGTAGTCTGCACAATTAGAGGCCCTCGAAGGGAGGCAGGGGTGGGGGGGGGCAGTACAGTTTGAAAGAGAATTTACAATGAAAAAGAATCTCCTCTTAAACAATTGACAGGATGATAATGAGGTCAGAATAAGCAGAAAAGAGTGGGTATTTTTGCTTGGGAGCTAATGCAAGAATGCTTGAGCTTTATCAAGAAGGAAATGAGGAGCTTAAAAGTCTGCTGGCTTCATAAGCATGGAGATTGGTCCCTCTTCAGTACTCTGTCCCACTTTCCCCAGGGTAGCTGTTAGAAGAAGGCAATGTGTCCCTAGATTTCTTCATTGAGATTCATACCCTTAATCTGAAGTCTAAAATTATGTTCTTCAGAGTTTCTGAGAACAGGGAGAGGGTTTTCATTTTTGTTTGTCAATGATCTCGGTTTTTTAATCTAAATCTAGAACTAACTTTCAGAAATCATCACAAACAAAAATGTATTTGATCTTACTGATGAAAAGCAGGCAAATGAAATCTTTCATTGTTTGTCTTGAAAACTCATGTCTCTACTGGAAAAAAAAGAGGGTTTTCTTAATGTGGCAGCCCATTTTTCAGCATACAGAAGAGAAATGAATATTTGTTCTTCTCATTTTTCTTGCCTCAGGGATGCTGAATGATAATATATTGTGGAGCTGGTTTATGATTTTTTAAGGTGTTCAGGGACAAGTACATATTTAATCATTCAGTTGTCTGACTAGACATGGCAGAATAAAATGTGTTCATAGAAGACATGCCTTCAAATACTTACTGAGTGTTAAACAGGATGTCCTGTAGAAGAGGTGATCATCTTATCAGTAAATAATATCTTGGGAGGATCACCTCCCTTTCATAGGATTGACTTTTATCACGTGGCCCCTTTCCCTGGGGTTCTGACTCCTTGAAATGGCAAAAGAGAAAAGCTGTGTCTTCCATTCAGATTTTATTCTGTTGCTGGCTTGTTTCTTAAAACTTTCCTTCTTGAGATTTTATGAGGCAGGCATTTCAAAGTCCTTTGTGAATCAGATAGATGGAGAGGAACATCATATTTGTAGGGGAAAAGAAAAGGATGAAGTAAATACAGAATAATAGTTTGCATGTACAGAATTCAATGTTAGCTCTTAGTTTTTTGAAAGCACTGTGTGAAACTGTTGCCACACAAGTTCTGTAAGCAAAGCTCTGCATGACTGATAGAAAATGCTGAACTGCTGCTGCTGCACAAGGAAAGGCATACTGTTTAGGTCTAAGTACCACCTTTAAGTTTTTTGCCTTGTTTTCTCTAGAGGTAATCGTTCATCTAAATATCTGTAAGATGAAGAAAAGAGTGAACAAGCAGTCTGCAGTTGTAAACTTAGCTTACTAAAGCATAAGTATGTTTCTGAAAATTGCTTCATGCATTTTCAATTCCAAGGTGACTTACTGTACCTGTAAATATTAACACAGTTGTTTTCTAGGCGTATTATATTGCTGTAAAGCAGGAAGTAAGACAAAATGTTGCCTGTGGAAAGCTCTTGTTCAGTAAGTTTGGACCCAAATGCCCACCAGAATTTTGCATTAATAAATCTGCTTATAGTTGGAATGACTGTGTTCAGCCTTACTAACTCAATACTGTCCACTGTGGGGTAAGACAATTGTTGCAAGCTTAAGTGGTCTGGTCAAATACATTGCAGAAAGCTCATTACTTTTTCTCTCAGATCAGTCCTGAGAAATAAGTGGTTCAGGTCTGTGCTGTTCTTTGAGAATCCAAACCCTTTTTTTCAAAGCCCAAAGGTGCCTGTAGTGCCTCTGAACCAATTTAGCAATAAATTGTGTCATCTACCAAAAGATTTTCAGAGACACTGCTCTATCCCTTCCCATGACAATAAATGTCACTCCTACTTCATTTGGAGTGAACAAAGTTGATTTAATCAATCTTAATCCTGAGACAATCTGAAAAAAAGAAATTAGATTGTCAAGTGTTATTGGATTGAAAACGAACACATACCAGAGTATCAATCTACAGATGTCACTGCCATCAGCTCATTGTCTTACAGCTCTTCCAAGCAGCTTTGTTATAGAGTTGAAACACAGAGCCTGTAGCCCTTTTTGGGATTCTTCCTTGTAGGACAGAAGTTGGTTCAAACCATCCTCAACAGCCCTTTGATTAGAGGGAACAAGGCAATCTGCAAGTTAATTTAAGGTCTGTTTCCTCTTTAAAATGCCTCTTTCAAAACTCATCCACAATGTTGGATAAAATGGTTGGCACTATGATTAATCTGATCAATCATTAGTCTTTCATCTAAGAGGTCTTGAAGAGGTTTAGTTTTGAGAACATGTTCTTCATTAACTAGTTGTTTCCTGTGATTGTCTTCCAAAGTTTTTTCCCTTCAGAGAAATACAATTCATTGCAGAAGAGCACCCTGGGCATTAATACATTGTAAATGCAAACAAATGTATTTTCATTTGTAAAATAGTCACAATATTGAGAAACAGCTGGTTATATTGAAGGCTAAATTAAATAATTTATTTGCTAAGGTATTTATTGCCCCAGACTGTATGCATTTGGACTGAGGAAACAACAATTAATGACTGTTTTCTGAGGGATTTGTGCATTTTTAGGACCCTGGTTAGCTGCAGTGTCAAGTGCAAACAAATATGTACAGTAGCACTTGTCTACTTGTTCAAACTCTGAAGTATTATTTTGTTTCAGTAGCACAGTTACTCTCTTTACTATCTATCAGTAAAACCAAATAGCCCTTTTTTGTTCACTGATAATAATTAAAAAAAAATATTTATATGATCCATGACTTTCTCAAGGTGTACCATGCAAGGTTCAAAGAAGTTTGGTCATTTGGTCAATTTGAACTGTCCCTTCCAAAAGCATTCTTGCTTATAGTAGAATCACTGGTAATTCCTGTAAGGGGTTTGCTGCTGTGCCAAGCTATAAAACCTTTGTTGTTGTTGTTGTTCTTTGCTTTGTATTCATGCACATGACAATTTTGCTGAGTTTATGGTGCAGGAGGATGCACTGATCCAGCAGTGAATGCTGCAGTAAGAATTGGTCTTCAAGTAATGTTAAGAAGGTGGTAAGGAGGGTGGAACTGGTTGCTATAGCTGCTAATTACAGAGATAAGAGCCTTTTTAAAAACTGACTTGAAGTAAGGTGATGAAGTTCTGAGGGGCGTGATATTTTGCTTTCTTTTGTCCTTTATACTTTGAGATCTCTTATTTACTTCATTTGCAGTTCGGTTTTTACTCCCGTATATATTGTCTTCTCTGGGAGAGATGGAAAGTGGTAAATTGGTGCTGTGTGGCCAGAATGGGCAGGATATTTTTCTAAGAACCTCTCTTGTGAGATTTTTTTAAAAAAGACAGAGATATATGTTTAAAAATAAAAAAAAAATATGAAAATCACAATGATCAAAATGCCCTCTTTGTTGGCAGCTACTTGGTAGCTGTTGAAATAATTTGGCTTTTTGACTGTCAGCAGTGTTTTCATATGTGAAATTTTTTTTTTAAATTGTTAATCTCATTTACTGGGTAATATAATATCCCAAAGATGTTTAGGTCATTCAGAAGTTACATTTCTTTTCCTAATAGTTATTCAAATAGATTTGGTCAATTAAGTCTCTGTTCTAAAAATCATATGTAACATGCACATTGTCAAATATTTTTAATATTGTAGAAAAAATGGTACTTTGCTCATAAGGGGAATATTATCTCTCTTCTGCTGTTTGGTTTGTTTGTTTGTTTTTGAGGTTTTTGGACTGAAATCATGCACTGAATACTCTCATAATTATATTTGGGGTGCAATGTAATGTTCATGCACCATACTTAGGAGTTGCTGCTGTCCCTGTCTAAAGATATGTGTGTAGATACAGGTATATACAATACATGTATATATACACACATAAAATATGCATATAAATATATATGAAGAGAGAAATTTCTCTTTTACTGTGTGATTCCATGGGTAAATGCTTTATTTGTAAGTACATATACAAGCAAATTGTCAAACTAACATAGTTAATAAGGAGGTCTGTACCACTTTAACAGAGCTCAGGTACTAATTTTGGAGAAGATGATGATTTCAATAGGGAGTTTTTTAGCAGTGAAATCTGTCCTACATCTCCTAGTGATTTAAATGTTTATTAGAATGCACATCAAGAACTGGTTTATCACTTTACTGAAAATCCAAGAAAACTGTTGTTTCATGCAAATGCTTTATGAAAGACTTTTTATGAAGTAAAGGAAGGGAGGATGCAAATGTGACTGGGGAGATAGACAATAGTAGCTAAAGTGAGACTTTTGTTGGGAGCAGATTTGAACCTTGTTTATATTTTTGACTAAAGGATTTACATATCAGGAGGGATTACCAAGTGGTCGTTTTGTGATATTTCAGGGCACAAATAGTTATGACTTTGCACTTCTGCTTTTAATTTTGGATAACCAATCAGCTTCTGTCAAACATTATTTTAATGAAAAAGTGAAATTTTGATAAATGACCAATTTCATGCCTATTGTCTTCTGCCCATGGAACAACTAAAATGATGAAAATTGGCTTAATCTCCCAAGGATATATTCCACTATATTTTATTTGTAACTGAGAAATGCATCTCGAGATATTTAATTGAGCTTAGAGAAGCATATGAATCACAGAATCTATTCTGGATAGATATTTTTATTTTACTTAAGGGTTTGTTTTAATTTGATTCTTTGTTTTGTTATGTTTTTCATTGAGCTTTCCTAAAATATATGTTCTTTCTCTATGGTCAAAATGCATATTCAGTGTTAAGAAAAAAAGGGTAGATATTATGGAAACATTTTTTAATTCAAGCATAAAAAATTACTTCTTGTCATCTATCTAAAATAACACAAAATAGCCTTAGGAAGCTAAAGTTGTGAATTACCAGCAGTTTCAATCCATGGGCCTTCTTTTTCAGTCTCCAAGGCATCTAATCCTTCACCATTCTATTCTGGCCTTGGCTTCTTTTATTTGTGTTTTTTTTTGTTTGTTTGTTTGTTTGTTTGTTTTCTTTCATAAGTTATTTGAAGAGATCACCTTCATTTTCAAGTGCTGTATTTTTAAAGGCCAAAAGTTTTTTCTAAGGGAAGGGATTATATCTTGAAAATATGTTCTTAATAGAAATTCTAGAGGCTGTTTGTGTTGTCATTGTGTAATTACATTTAGGTGCATGGGAATGGCTAAATATGGTTCTGGAAACTTAAATTACTGATCACTGGGCTTGGTATATGAGCAGCTGACACAGGAAAACACAATCTTGAGTCAGACATATTGACATCAATTTTCTTAATTAATGCAATTTTTTAGAAGTGGACAAGCCCCATTGGGGATTTTCAACAGTCTGAGATCTGTAGTCTTAATTCCTAATCACAACTGCATTCTTCTCTGTTTGATGACAGATTGTCAAGTGAGCAGGTGCAAAGAAGCAAAAATAGATTATGTGCTCTGTGTTTGTAAATGAGTGGAAGTGTTTCCTCCTTGTTTTGATTGATGAAAGCTTTATTCCAGGAAAGGTTATTGTCAGTTTGTTATTTATACCTTGGATGATCAGCACAGGCCAGAAAATGCTTTTCCAAATCAGCTTTCTCTACAACCAGAGCCTGTACAAATGAACTTTCAGGCTTTAAAAGAAAAGGGAAAGGGAGATAAGTGGCCAGCACAGATGTTCTCATCAGTGTGTTTTCAACCAGGAACAACCCCTCCTTTGCCAAGCACACAGGACATAAATGAACCCACTGGTTTCTTCTCTATGTTTCACCTTGGTTTAAGCTCTGAATCCATCCACGACTCTGGTCTATGCACAGATTTAGAGGTTTATACCTGTCCCCATCAGCTTTGCTGGAATGAGAAACTTCCTAAAACACACCAAAAAAATCCATTGTTATTGTGTAGAAGTAAATTAAACTTAGGACTCTGAATTTTTTTTTTCTGAAGCTGAAGAGATATTATTTATCATTATTCATCATTTCTGTATCTGGCCTTTTTGGTTACTTTCTGTCTAATTGTTCAGTCAATGACTGCAGTAAAAACAGAGTTTTGAAATTCAATAAGACCATAAAATTAAAATATATTTTTGACACTGTAGTAGAATTACATTTTATGATCTTTCTGGAAAAGAAGGATGTTTGCTTGAGGTCCTTCAGCTTCATATTTTGACTTCATATTTATAATAACTTTTTTCCCCAGGATTTACTTTCATTCATGTTCAGTGAGCCAGTTCAAAGGATGGCTGTGTCACTGAGGTGCAAGAATATGCATGAGGCTCAAAATTCCTATTACTGTTGTTCAAGACCTTATATTATTGGACTGCCTCTCTGATTTATAATTGTTTTCTTTTAACTGGTGTTCATCTCCATATGGAAAAGACACAAAAAGCAGTCAAAGGGATAAATAAGTAGAAAAGCTATAGAAAGTAGTATTTCTATTTAGAGGCAAGGTAGTTCAAGTCCAGTTTGCAAACAAAAAAGTGACACCTCAAGCATTTGATCTTGTATCATATAACCAGCCATGAAGGATTGTTCTATGTTCTGCTTTTGGCTCTATCTAGACTATCAGCTGTTCAGATGCTCACTTTCAAGTCAGGTGCATGAGGTGGCATTTTCCCTTTCTAGTTCATCACCTCAAACAGCTGAAGACTCCTGTTGTGAAGATGCTGTTTTTCCAGCAGGAGCACTCTGGCAGTCTGGAATTCCCATTTATGCCCAGCTGGCTGCCTTACCAGCTGTAGTTTGATAGTTACTGCAATTAATTTGCACATAAAATGAAGGCTTTGCTGTGCACTGCTGGGACAATTTACACCTAGCTGGCAGAACAATCACCTTTGTATTTACAATGCTATTCCTGCACTGCTGCGTCTGACCTTGCTGATAAATCTGAGTCAGACGTGTGTACAGGAACCTGTAAGCCACAAGCTGTCACCATGCTCAAACTGACATCAGAATTGAAACCTTCATTGATTTAAAAGGGGAAATATTTCTTCTTAATGACTCAGATGTAGCTTTTGGTCAGAGAGAAAAGAATAGCATAGGGAAAATTTCCCTTCAAAGACATAATTTCCTATGGAAGAATATATTATTTTTTGTCTCTTAAGTATTAGTATTGATTTAACTAAGGATAGGTTTATAAATAATGACTTGAGCCTGAATGCAGATAAACATTCCATCTACATATTTAAAACAATGTAACTTGCTTTTCTCTTATGTATATATTCAGGATTTGGATGGGAAAAGTGCTGCATACAAGCACCTGGTGTCCTGTAATATAATTAGCCTAGATTCAAAGAGGAATTCCATGTGACTATATGGAGTTGAAGATGCTTGGCTGATAAACATCAGTTTTACAACCTGGTTGCCAGAGGTGTAGACTCATATTTGCCAGCACTTGACCACTATACAAAAAATGTAGAGCATCCTGGGAGTGAGGGAAGCAGCAACAGCTGGCTGACTCCAGTCTATTTGGTAGGGCATTTGCCTAAGATGCTTTTCATTTATAAATGTGCTTCCAGAGTAGCTCTCCCTCTTCAACATTCTTCTGTGACTTTTTGATGCAAACAGCACTAAGGGAATCCCAGAGTTATTCCTCAGGACATGCCTACTGGATGTCCCTCAAGAGATCAGGCATCTTCAGTGGGTGGTTTGACCTACATATGGTCTGCACTGCTGTCTAGATTGTATCTTACTGACAGGAAAGACTCTGATTTTCTCATTGTTTAAATTTCTAACTTCTATGAGACCTCTCTGTGTTTAGAAATTTAACCCTGCATTAGCCTGACAGAAACCTTGGAAGCATAAATTGTTCAAAAATCAATTCAGCAGTGCCCAAAAAGGAATTAAGTCTGACCAACTAGAACCAGATTGTCCTAGGTTTCGGGCTCTTTGAGAAAAAGGTTCTTTCAGTAGTTATTTGAATGTTACCCAGCAGAAGGTCTGACCTTCTCAGGGATTTCTAGATAACTTATAATATCTTAAATGTCATTAAAGCCAGTAAAAAAATCACTAAATAGAGATGCACAAATCTATTCTCAGAATCAAAAGTCAGGATAAGCTCTTATGTGGATTTCACATACTGGGACTCATTGCTTTGCTATACTGAATCTTTAATAGCTGACTTCAAAACAGAACTGTTTTGGTGTAATTATGAAGAGAGTGGAAAAGCTATCCAAAAATGTACAAAAATTCTACAAAAGTCTTGCATACAAAAAAAAAGAAAAAGAAAAAGTACAATAATTTAAAATGTGTTAAGTATTCAACATATTTCTGATAGGAAGTCATCACAATTTATCCTATTACATTTGTGAAATAAATTTTCTTTTCAAAATCATAATGCATGAGGAGGGAGACTACTTTTGTTATAAGACCAAGCTATTCTGAGAATGCCAGAAGAGACAAAATGTGTACTTTGAATTTTCCATCCACTTTTCAATTTAAGTGTCATTGCAATTGTAAATGTCTTCACAGCAAATTTGACTGCAAGTTAAATTTCATAAATCTAATTTTCCATCAAAACAATTCAAAGTATTTCCCAGTTCTAATAATATTCTTGAATCTTGATAATGCTATTTCATTCTTTTAACTTGTGGATGTCTAAATTAACTCTGTATAAAATTTTAAATTTTGAAACATGTGCAAGATAATCCCAAGATAACTGAGGTAGGAAGAAATATTATGATGTAAGGAAAACTCGTGGAACACAGGTAATCCGAGAACAGTGATCTTTGAAATTATAAAGATAAAACAGAGATACTGTGTCACTGAAGAGAGATTTTCTTT
Organism: Notiomystis cincta; assembly: GCA_013398075.1. Taxonomy (NCBI): domain Eukaryota; kingdom Metazoa; phylum Chordata; class Aves; order Passeriformes; family Notiomystidae; genus Notiomystis; species Notiomystis cincta. The sequence goes on from VZRX01010699.1 coordinate 15,917, forward strand.
GCACACACTGATTGGTCCCACACTGCTTTTCTTCCTGCTATCCAAATAAGGTGGAAATCACAGAACTGCTAGGTTGTCCTGCTTTTAATTTAATTTCATAAAACTGCCTTTGAAAAAAAAAAAGCCTGAACTTACAACGGAGTTCTAGAGTGAAGCCCTTAAACATGGTAGAAAACTTATTGTCCCACTGTCACATCAATCAGTGGTCACCAGTAGCATCTAGTGTTTGCAAAACTGAGCATCTTATAGAAAAATTAGATTATTGAATCCTCTGTAGAAAATTATAGGGCTATTATTTTCTATGAAACACTAAAAGATGGAGTTTTTCTCTGCCATGCACAGACTTACCTGAGTCATAGGCGTTTTTATTAATTATTAAAGTTCTTTCTTCAGAATTTGCATTTCGTCTAGTATCTTATTGTACACTGGCTGCCATGACATTTTTCCATACTGTACAGTAAGGATGCAAATTGTATTTCCTTAGTCTCAAATTGCCAGTTTAAATGAAGATGTGATTATGTTCCAGCCAACAGCTATTTCTCTTTTATCTATCAAATCATCTGTCTAAGGTCCCATCCAGCAATAACCTCCCTCTACTTGTTTTACATAGGCTGTGGAAAAGCTATCAGATACTGAAGTGTGATTTTTTGCTGCTGCATTTGTTTTGACCTCAACTAGTAAGTTGAATGCACCACATCTGTTCTGACAGAGTAATCAAAGTATTCCAAATGGAGCAAAGAGCTCACAGACTCCAGTAATGTAGCTAGCAATTATCCATTAGATGGTACAAACACATATTTTGTAGTGAAGAGAGGTTTCCTATGTTATTTCTTACAAGCATTTTTGGTCTAAATAAAGCCAGTAATTGATGGCTTTCTGATCAACTTATGCCATCAAACTCAAGGCAAGAGCTTTTACTGAAACCACACATGCTCCTGACTACACCTTGAATCTGAGGAGAAAGGAATACAAATTCTCCCATGCAGATGGTGAGGGAACTGTCTGACTCAAATTGTACTCCCAGTGAAGTTGCACAGAGTCTCAGTGTGGTGATGGTCAGACCCTCAATTGTGACTATATATATATATATACACACACACATAGCCTAACATTGCTAGGTCTTGCAGCTGAGTCAGGGCAAACCCAAGCACAAGATGGCCTCAGGATTGAAGAGACTGGGAGCAGCCCTGAGGAGAAGGAATTAAAGTTACTTGTGTGTAAGAGGCTGGATATGACCCAGCAATGTGCAAATGGCAGCCCAGAAAGCCAGCTGTGTCCTGGGTGGGCAGCAGGGGAGGGAGGGGATTCTGCCTCTCTGCTCTGATGAGAGCCCACCTGGAGTTGTGTGTCCAGCTCTGGGGTCCTGAATGTAAGAAGGATGTGGACCTGCTGGAGTGAGTCCTGAGGATGTTCATGAAGAAGATGCTCAGGGGACTGGAGCATTTCTGTGGGGACAGGCTGAGAAAGTTGGGGTTGTCCAGCCTGGAGAAGAGAAGGCTCCAGGGAGACCTGATTATGGCCTTTCAATACTTAGAGGGAGCTTATAAAAAAAAGAGAGAAAGACATTTGGCCCAGGCCTGGAGTGACAGGACAAGGAACAACAGTTTTTAGCTCTTGTGTTAACCCTATAACTGAGAGTCTCCAGGGAGCAAGGTGGTTTGTGCATGAGGTTTATACAACATCAGGTGCATCAAAGAGCAGGATTGTCTTTCTGATACTTGAGGATTTGCAGCTTCATTATCTTTGTTTTTGTCTCACAGAAGTACAGACTTGGCTAGTTACAATGGAAGAATTCTGTTGGGAGTGCTGCAGATGAAGTTTTGAGGAGCTGACCTCCACACCATTGAGTCTACACTTTAAGTATACATTATGTGGAGAGGTGTTCCCCTGAGAAGTACTAAAATGACCTCTTAAGGTTGCACCAATTTTTTCCCCTTGTTTTATACAACCAGAAAAGGTAGAAAGGACAAAGTGGTTACTCTCAAGTGTTAATTATCTTACATCTTAATTGAATTGCAATTATTTTTTCTCTGTCCTCATCATCTAATTCTCCTAGTTAGAATCTCCTGGCATATATAAAATATGCACAGCAGAAGAAACTTCTGCAGCCATTTGCAGATATATCAGGAGGTAACTCTGCCATAAAGGTTGCATTAAGCTTTTCAATTAAAACAGACATAAATTTCTCTATTTCACACTTTAATGATCAAATGTGATCTTCAAAGGTTCTAATAGCCAGTAAATTTTTCTAGGAGGTTTATAAGCTAAAACAAACTGTTCCATGAGTAGCAGAACTAATGAAACTTGCTTTCCTATTGTCACCAGTCCTTGCACACTAGCCCACACGTGGATGCAACCACCACAGCAGCAGTGTAGCTTGTCTGGAGCTGTGCACCTTCTAAGGGATTTTTCCTTTTCTTCCTGCCCCTTGATAAAGATTTGGACTGAGATCTTTCTGATTTTCCATTACTAAAGGAATTAATAATGTCTTCTCCTAGAAGTAAATTTCTTATGGGGAAGGAGGGTGAATTAACACTTTAATATCCTAAAAAGTTTTCCACTTTCAAATGTGAACAAATATGAGGGAACAGTGAAAGTATAATCACTTGATTTTTACTTTTTAAGAAAGCTCATTAAATTTGATAGGCTCTATAAAAATTGACATGGAACCTGGTTTTGAAATGCAGTTTTAAGGTCATTGCTTTACTTTAAATATGGGCTAAGAGTTCCTAAGATAAAATTCTAGCTCTGTGGAATGGTGTAGGTTTTCTGTTCTTTATCAAGTGGAGAGAATGGGACACCTTAGGAGGCAGAATTCAGCAGAATTTCAATTCAGCTGATTTTTAGTTTGCTGAGCATTTGCTTAGAGATGGAATTAACTTTGACTTGTTCACTTCTGACTCAAAAGGTTGTCTGTGTTGAATGATTCAGATAATGATCTTTAGTCAATCATATATATCTACATCCATTTATGAGCTGTTGTTTGATTTTTAGAATTTAAAAAACATCCATTCAACCTCATCTCTGTAGGCTTGATTCAGGAAGATTTGTGTAACAAATCTGTTGCAGTTAAGGCCAAAGCTAAGTTCTGATTTTGGGACATGCAGTTGTTTGAGAATGGATCTATGAATGAGGTTTTTGAGCCTGTTCAAGTTGATGGGACTCTACCACAGATATTTTCACAGGAAGTAATTCTTGTGGAACAAGCAGTGCTTCTGTGAGGTCTTTGTGTTAGGGTTGCATGATGCCTGGCAATGATTTCCAGTTGAGGCTAGTGGGGCAGCATTGATGATTAGTCTGTTTTACTAAAACCCCATAAAACCTGTTACATTTTTCTGTTACATTGAGAAACTGGAGGTGTTTTTGACCTTAAGGAGTTATTTTTAATTCACAGTTCAGCTCTATTTTATTGATTTGAAAACACATGATTTTAAATTAAGCAGGCAATAAAACTACATTAGTATTCCAATTTTTATAGGGATTACTCTTAATTTGCAGCAATAACATTATTTGCAGATAAGATGCTAAGACTGCCTTCCTGCTAATGAGTGTGGTCTCCCAGAATACTAACTTAAAGGTTTCTTTTTGGCTTTTTTGCTGTGGTCATGTGTCATTTTCCTGTCCTCTGTTTTGTCATGTCCCACCTTTCCCCTGATGTATTCAATCATAAGTGAACAGAAGTTTATTTCAGTTGCTTATAAAAATCACAAGCAAGAGTAGTTATGGTCTAAAGGAAGGGATAGGAGGGAAACTGCTGCACCTGGTGCCTTGCAGTGCATCTGGTGTGAAGCTACAGAAGTGTGGATGTTGTTGAAACTCTGGTTTCTCCAAGAAATTTATTTCTGCCTGAATCAGTGACTCTTCTAATTCAAATAACAGCTTGTGCTGCAGTAGCTACTTAAAATCAACAGTGACTGCATGTGAAGTAAACTGATAAGAAAATCAAGGTTTCAAAAGCCAGAAAGATGAAAGAATTAGTTTTCCTGAAGCCTCTGCACTGTGATATACAAGTGCTGGAACAACTGGCTTAAGATTCTTGCAATTAGTTTCCAACAATTTGTAGATACACAATGGTTTATATGCAGTTGCTATTTTCTCTGTCAATTTTTGTTTCTTGAAACAATACAGCAATTAACAGTGATAATACTGAGGGGGGCGGGGAGAGAAGGGGAGGGATGTGTTTTTGTTTAACAAAAAGCATCCTTTATTACTCTAGCAGGTGTATGAGCCATTTTGTCACAAAGTTTTCTTTGAAAAGGAATCAGCACGTTCTGTTGCTTTGCAGAAGGCAAGTATGATTTGGAAGATAAAAGCAGTTACATACAAAAGACCTTCATTTACATTCAGGCATCATTGCTTGCATGAGTATGTGAAAGAAATCCTCTTTTTAATATGTATTTCAAAACTGAGAAAGAAAAGCAATTCTACACATGGATTTAAAATATGCTCATTAGTGTTGAAGAAGGAAGTAATTTAAAACAATGATGAAGTTTTAAATTCTCTTAAACTTCATTTGCTGATGCAATCTCTGATGACAGTGCTCAGATGGGAATTTGAGATCTTTATACTTCAAGATGGATGGGGATGTGAAATCTTGTGTTTCCCACAAAATCCTGTCAGACATAGATACAAATGAGATTGAAAATTTAGATCTTGAGAGTGAAATGCTTGAACAGAAGATATTCCAGACTCTGGGAAGAGAGAGATAGGAAGAGATTTTAACTTGGATGCCACTCTCAGACAAAAATATAGACTGTGATTTTGAGATTTAGGACTGTGTGTGATTAAAGAATAGGAACTGTATTTTCTTTCAGCCCTTGCTAGAAGGGAAAGATTTGAAGTTAGGTGATGACTGTTTTTCCTTTTGGCGGTGCTGACATTCTGATATGGCAGTGAATTTTAATAGCTTGTTTTTTTCCTTATCAGAAAGCTTAACAGGGAAGGAAGTAGCTACAACAGTAGCTGGTGACTATGATACCACTCCAGCTGACTCACCAATTCCAAGTGTTTATTATGAAATAAAAGTCTCCTATGCTCATTAATGTTTTTCTTGGGTGTTTTAAAGAAAGTCTTTCAGTGTAAGAAACTAATAGAAATATAAGAAAACACAAAAAGTATGCCTGTTGTATTTGAAGTGTTCAGCGTTGTTAATATTGTTAACACTGCCACTTAAAATATGCTGTGAATTCCTGGGCACAGATTGGAAAAGGTGCCTACTTCCTTTTACTTTCCAGATGTATCAGAGTCTCACTTTCATCAGGTTTTCTCCATTAGCTGTACACTTTCAAGACATTGGGATTTTGGTTTGAACTAGCTGCAGCCACCATACATTGGTCTATAACTCAGAGCATTTTTTCACCCTCTTTCATTTCCATGCATATATTCAATGTCCTGATGATAATTTTAAGCTAGATTGCAAAATGGTTTCTTATTTTTCAACTCTTCCTTGATGTCAATGTGAATTTTGATATTTACCTTCGAGATTATTGTTATCAGGTTTTGAGTAAGGAAAGCTGCTGTACTATCGAGACAATATAAACAGGCAGATTAAATATTTTAACATTTTTCTTATGTAAACCTAGTTAATCTAATTTATGAAGAACATGTTTATAAAACTCTTTTTAACCTTCATTTCCTCTTCCTATTTGTGAGAAGTACAAGGTAACTCATAACAAATCTCTGGGACATCTGAAAACCTGGCTAAAGGAAAAAACTAGTGAAAGTACTGGCTTTAAAATGTGTAAGCACTTATATTCAGCATCTTTATTAATATTCCTTTCCAATTCTTAATCTGTTTCTATCGAAGTCATGGAAAAAGAATTTATTTCCCTAGAGATAATCTAATATCTGTGAGCTCCCATAACTATTAACTAATAAAAAAGTGCTCAGCTGGCTAATGTAACACTATTATATGTTTATAAACACTATATATTTATATAGTTCAAATTCCACTGTGATTGTTGTAATTTAAAATAAGTAAATTATTATTTTGTCATGCACTTTGTAACCACCTTTTATGTGTAAAATACTTTCATAAAAAGGATGCTTGCATGTTGAGCATGGCAATAATTCATCATGCTACAGAATCAACTCTTAAGATTTAATTTTTTGATTGAAAAATATACTTCTGAGCTACAAGAACTTTAAATAGTGTTTCTCCCTTTGAAAAAGGCAGAATGGGGAATTGCAGTGGTCTCTTCTTTGGCTAGAATGGATTTGTGCTTTATGTTTCTTGGGTCATGGTTCTCTTAGTAGAAGCTTTACTGCTGGCTCCATAGGTGAAAATTAATATCATTCATCTGCTTTAAAGACAATTTTAAAGTACTTGTGCTATACATGAATGTGTACTCTTTATTTGTAATGTAAAAATAAGACAAACAATTTTAAATTTCTGCATGTTGTAATTAAAGGAACACATTTCCTTCAATTAAGAGCCAAAATTTCTCATGGTATCTAACAAGTAGACACAAAGAAAGTTCAGTTTTCCGTACAATATTTTAAAAAAGCCATTTTGCAGTTGAAACACCTATGTAGACTTCTGTTTTTATTTCTATATAGTACTACTGAATATAATTTCCAAATGTATAATTCTTTTGAGCCACTGTATAATAATTCACAAGCCTCTGTTTATTCTCAGCTTGTGTTCAAATTTACTAATAGTTGCATTTTTGAAGAAATTTGAAACCTGCAGCAAATTTTCTCTGTTCCAAAAATTCTTAACAGAATATCAAATATGTGTAAATGTTTTAAACTCAAAAAGTATTAAGGTTAAAAAAAAAACAACAAACCAAACCAGAAACCATTTAACTTACAGAAACAGAAAGATTATCCAGCAGTACATCCATTTATATAGGCATGCAACAGTTAAAATACATAATTCTATTTATAGCATTGCAAATTTTTTCTAAACATATTTAACTTGTTAACCTTCTCACTGGGTAGTCAAGCAGTAGAAAAATTCAGTTAAATTTAGTCATTATTGCACATTGCTTTTGTTATCAGTAAAACAAAGTAATCAAGATTTTGCTTTTATGTCACAGCTGAAAACCACCCACACTGCTGCTTAGCACATTTAACAGTAAACTACTGTTTCTGAAGCAGGCAGAAAACTTCCTGGCATGCTCATGCTCTTTGTATTGCCTCTTCATTCATCTTATTGCCTTTGTATTGTTCTACTTAATGCACTTTTTGCATTGAGTGCTACTTAACATTGAAAATGTGAACTCAACAAAATTTATGAGGGAGTGAGAATACAGAAATGCACCTAACAGAAAAGACATAACATAGTGTATTTGGACATATATAAAGCAACTATTAGTAAATATTGGATTTGTGTATTCTGTTTGCTAATATTAATTATTTTTAACGTTGTAAAAGAGTGCTTCTTTAAGAAGAGTTAGGATGCTCTGAGACTTGTGACTAATGTGCTGTTTTGAGAAAAATTTCTGAAAGGTGTGCATAGTCTGACTTTTAAAATAGCCTTAAACCTATGAAGTGGACTTGGTATGAATGTCCCATTACTTAGAGCCTCTAAAGAATAAAAAATGTGGTTACATTAGTCTATTGGTTTAGACAACCAGAAATTTCTGTGGAGATACAGCTCATTAGCAAAGCAGCGAAAAATTTTCCACAGCCATATTAGTTTTTTCCCTTATTCTCAGTATTGACAAGTGGAGTCCTGAAACATATGGCACCCCCAGCTTTTATGTGAACCTTGCATGGATGAGTGATCTCCAGACTCCTCTTAGGCAGGATACTCAGTTGCCTAAGAGAGAGAGCTTTATTTACAGCTATATCTCTAAAACACTGAAAAGACTCCCTAGTCTCGGGAAGAACCAAGTGGCACAGCTGATACTCCAGGGCAGAGTATTTCCCTCTCTCCTCTCTCTTTTCAGCATCCCTGCACTGTCACAAGAGGAATTGGATAAATACTGGTATCTTCATTCTTGTTAAATGTTTCTCTTAATGTAAACTTAATTTTCTTCAGACAGGAAGCATATGTTTGCTCTTTGAAGACATGGAAGCTAAATCACTTTTTAATGTGAGTACTAAAACTCTGAAGTCTGTCGAGTGAGCTGTGTTGCATTGTCTTGAAAGCTGCTGTCACACATTCATGAAGGTCAGGAGCTGTGTCTCTACTTTCATCAGACAGATTTTTATGTTCACCAAGTGCTAAGTAAAGTAAAGTTCAGAAGTGTGAGTGGCAGACACATGGGACAGAAAGAGGATTTGGAGTACTGTACAGGCAAAAGTAATTTTGGACGACCTTTTGAATCTGTGTGTGGAAGCATACAACTTCATCATAAACCAGAGTAAGGACTCTTTAGAAGAAGGCAGTGCTAGAAAGTCTGAGATCAGGTCATCAGCCAAATCTGAAGCCCTTCAGCAGATTGGAACATCTGTTATTTTGTTTTCCTTTCTCAAGTGTTTTACTAGCAAGGACTGAACAGTCATATAAAAGAAAAAATATCTATCTTCAAGGGGAGTTTCAGTAATTTTAATAAACTGACAAATATCTTGTAGAAAACTCTGTGTTGCTTTTATGACATAAAGCTTTCAGTGAAGCTGAGTTTGTAAAATTTATTTTAAGAAATGCAGACTTTTGCCACTTTATCTTAATAGCTGGAGCAGATTGAAACTGGTTTTTAAATAATTTACCAGGAAATAGTAACATTTATTGAATTTTACAGACTAGTATAATCTTAATCTAAACCACTTAATGGGAAAGCCTTTTCCAAAGTATAATAGGCTTGAATTTAAGGTGCAAAACTCTATTGTTTCCTTGAGGACTTTCACACTGGCTTTGTCTCTGCTGTTTTCAAAACTTCAGTGCTTCTCTGTTAACAATGAAAGAAAAGTTAAGCTTTCAGGAAGGGCAGCCATATACAGTCGATATTTTTATGTACATAGAAAAATATTCAAACATGGATCCTGAAAGTAAGCCTTAAACCAACTTTCGTAGACATCTAAAGTTAGGAGTAGAAACATAATTGGTAATGAGATTCACAGTGTGTAACATCAGATGACAGGATCCCATCTGCTCATTTGTATTTCACAGGTCAGTGGCTGACAGAAATTCACTAAACACTGTAATCAGTATTTGATAGACATGTCTGATCAAGGAGGCATAAAATATTGATGTGAAAATGTTAAGAAATCAGCATTTGCCACTTATTTGTTTAGCTTGTTTCAAGTCCTATCCCTGTCTGATTTAAAAGATGCTTACTTCTAAATTGGAATAGTTTGGTATATTCTTCAAGACTATATCAACAATGAATGCTCAAAGTGCTGAGGAAGTAAAAGATGATCTTTCCAAAAGTGATCCCCAGAAAAAAGAGAGTTGGATATTTGGATGAGGATGAGAAATTTTGAGAGCTTGATCTGCAGGACCAATATCTTTGTACTCTGCAAGTACAATATCTTTGCAGAGCATCTAAACTTGATCCTGAATTCTGGCACTGAACCCCTGTGCAAGAATAGAATCTTGTTATTTTATGAAGAAGTTTAGAAATGTTTTTATGCTGTCTTTAGAAGAGACCACATTGGAAATCTCTTCTTTTTTAATGTAGATGCACCTTTTTCATGTGGACTAAGAAATATTTTGCCTTTAGTTATAAAATGATATTGTATGTTCTGATGTTTTACCCAGTGCTAAAAAAATGGGGTAGATTCTCAGTTAGATCAAGGGCAACCTTACCAAGATCATTGGGACAATCTGATCTCCCAAAGAGTTAGCTGTTTTATTTGAAAATCTGACTGTCTAACCTGAAGATGTTGTTTCTTTTTATTCTTTTGAGACTTCTATTTTTATCAGGTTATGAGTTTTGCTTATTATGTCTTTTAAAAGATTTAGAACCTCTGGGGGAAAAAAACCTACCAAAACAAAAAATGCAATACTGTTTATAATGCTGCTTTCCTAATTGTCATCAATGCTTTGACAACATGAGTAATATATTAGAGAATGTTTAGGTAATACCAAAGGGACTATTACAGGAAAATTAGAAAAAATGTCTGCTAGTTCACTAGTTGGAAAGGACTTTGTAACTTATTTCAAATAATAGTAAAGTTTAGTCTACAAATTACAAAACTAAGGTACTGACTATTGTTCAAGTGCATTATGTTTCTTAATTTGTGCTAATTTAGTGACAGGTTTTTGAGCCTAAGATGTTAGACAACTACATCTTCTGCTTTCATTGGAAAGAAATAGAATGTTCTCGTGCATCCAAGGTATAAAATTGCCTTTTGTATAGTGTAGGTTAAGCAGTTTCCTGACTTTGAGGGTTCATTAAATCCTTTAAACCAAGATGCTGGTGAGCCAGTGTCCTTAGATGATTGTTTTAAAGCTACTGCCTATTGCTAACTGTGATTCTTCCATTACACTGGGAACTAAAGAAGCTTGTTTAAAGAATGCCTACTGCTATCTTTTAGTATAGAGAGTACTAACTTGCCATTGAAAAAAAAGATTAAAAAGTATAGTGATTTGTCATCATCTTGGGGTTTGCAGTCAAATTAAATCTTGTGAGAAGAGAAGGAGATGTGAGGACAGTTCTGGAAGAGATGTAAAAGCATTAAATGGATCATAGAGTGGTGGAAGTGATATATGAGACCTACTGGTCACTATAAAGTAGGATGAGAATAATCTGTTATTTTCACATGTAGCATAAGGGGTTATTAATAATGAAATGGTGCCCTATGTCCCCAAAGATGCATCAGTGAAAGAAAATATCTGGAAAAACAGCCTGAGACTTCTTACTAGCTGAAGGCCTCAGAGCAATCCTTTCCTAAGGAAACCTGTTTATTCACAAGCTGAGGGATTTCAGACACAGGAAGAATGTATGCCCTTGCTCTAGTTTCCCTGGCCAGCTACAGCTTTGCTGAGAGGTTGCAGAGGGCCCCTTGTCAGAATTTTGTCTAGACTTCTTCCCCTGGCTCTGTCCCTTGGCAGAGGCTTAGAGCTGAGAAGAATTTTATTCTCAGGTTCTGCAGTTCTTATATACCATTTCAGGAAGTAATTTAATGTTTTATATTACTCTTCTGAATAAGACAGGTAAAAACTTCATCTACACTTTTGATGATTATAGTTTTCAAAGTTTCAATCAAAGGCAGAAAGCAAGATGTGTTTAGCACCATTTTGGAAATGTTAAAATTTTACTCTTCCATTTCTCATCCTCGAACCATTACTGACAATGTGATTTGGTCTTTAACTCACCTTCACCAAAAAAGCAAGTTATGCATAAGAAATTTGTTATGTTACTCAGATAACTAATTGCTTCGATCAGGGGAGTTGGCCCACAGGGATTATTTTCCATGTTTTTTTTGTTTTTGTTTTTCCTGCTGAATTTTCTTAGTTTTCCTCCATCTAGCTTAATTTATATTAAATTAAATGTGACTCTAATGCCTCTTTCTCTCTCTACCTTGTTTCTCTCAATGTTCATCAGTTTCATCAGAAGATGTTCTAACAATCTTCTTTTTCAGGTTTCCTGAGCCACTTTCAAATTAATTAGGCAGTGTAATTTCTCCTTGTTTATCTCCACACCTGATTTTTTCACAGGCTGTGAAATTATTTTTTATTACTTTTGAATAAAAGCATAGAATAGTTTTAGGTTAGGGATATCAGGACAGGTTCTCTAAAACAGGAAATAAGGCCTACAGACATCTTCCCTGTCTTTTCTCCTAGAAGACTTTTCTTTTTGATGTAGCCCTAAGATGTGATTGATGTTGGACAGCTGAAATGCCTTAAATCAGCTGCCTCATTTAAATGCCGTACTCTGGAAATACTGACAACATCTAAAAGACAGAGCTTTTCTGACCTGAAAGCTAAAGCATAATATTTTATTTGTTGGCCAAATAAAAGGTATTGCATTATCTACCTTGTCAGTAGACACTGACATTCATAGTGCTTGGCCCTTATCCTAGGACACATAAAACGCTCTTGATAAATTGCTTATGAAAAGGCTGGATAGACAACAGGCACAGTTAGAGCAGCAGATCTCTCTTCCCTGCCTCATTCAATAGGAGAGATGGTGTGTTTAGTTTTTCCAGTATGGGATGTTTCAGGATGATTACTGTATTTGAATCTGGTAGCAGACACATTTGTGGCTTTGCTTATGTTGTAAAATATCATTTAATGCTTTCTATCTTGAGTCTCTTGCAGTGACCCCCACCTCTTCCCTTCCAGAGGAGTACCAGCTGAGGTAATAGCCTGTATGTTTGTGAAGGAGTTAGCCCTCAAAGTGCACGTCAGACCAGGGTTTTATGAGCTTATTGGCTTCCCACAGAATGTCAAGACAAAGCTGGGGATTCAGCACTGTCCAGACTGTGTTTTCAAAGCCATTACTTGATACCTACAATTTCAAGGTGAAAACCTTATCCCAAAAGTTGGTTCAAATAAAGCAGAAGTTTCTAGAGGAGAGGAGGAAGCTGGCTGGCTCTGGCCCAATGCAGGGCAGGAATATTCTGAACTGGTCATGAGTAGGGATTAACGTTCAGCACCACTCACTAAGTAAAACCCAAATCCAGACCCCACTAAAATAAAACATTATGTAGTCATTCCTCTGGAAAGTGAGTGAGAGACTGGACACTGTTTATGCAGCCAGTGGTCTATAAATTCAGGAAGTGTGAAAAATGCTTGGAGGCTACAGTGAACTGTGTTTTTACAGGTCCATGGAAGATATGTCATTTCAGTATAGGCTATGCAGATTTGAACTGATACATGGAACTACTCTATCCTTTTCCCTGAGGATTTACATTTTAACCAGTAAAATCTGAGGACACAGAATGATATGAAAGTCTTTTATTAGCTGCTGAGAAATGCTGCATTTCAACAGGTTGCAAAGAATAGAATCATTTAGGTTGGAAAAGACCTTCAAGATGAGCGAGTCCAGTTGTTAACCTAGCACTCCCAAGTACACCATTAAACTATGTCCCTAAGTGCCAAGTCTATGCACTTTTTAAATTCATCAAGGGATGGTGACTCTACCATTTCCCTGGGCAGCTTGATAACCCTTCTGATAAATAAATTTTTCATAATATCCAATATAAACCTGGATGTTAGTGTGTTCCCACTGGAGCACTGTCTGGGCTGAATCAGGTGGGTGCAGATCTTGGAGAGGCAGTGGCTTTCTGCTAAGTGGGTCACAATGCTCCTTGGTTGAGCTGTCTGGGCTTCAGTGTCCTTCTGTGCCCCCTTCTGTGCCAGCTGTCATTTCAGACCCTCGCTGACACACTGTACCCTGTCTATGGATGCATCCCAAGGACTTCTTTTATTGGGTTGAGCTGCTTCGTTGACATGGCTTCTGGCCTCACCCAGGTCTCATTTGCCACTGTGGCACAAGCCATGAGATCCTGGCAGGTGTCTCTGCTCCCCTGACATTCCCCTAGGTCAGGAAACCCCCACGTGCACCACACTCGAGCTCCCCACTGCAGAACAAATCTCATAGGGAAAAAAATCTGCCTTCTTAAATATATCAAGTTTTTAAGTTTAGGTGTGGATGACGTACTTGCTTTTCAGAAAGTATTAGTATTATTGGTAAAATATTTTTGACCTCTTTTATGGTTTTGTTTGTTTGTTTGTTTGGGTTTTTCCTGAAGACCTCTTTGTTTCTTTTCCCTCCTCTACACATTTTAATTAAACAAATGAAAATGATGTAGAACTTTAAAACTCTTCTTGCACTCACAGAAATTGGCTGAACATGCATGTTGTGGGCCTTCTTGGGCTGGAAATACAAAAATCTCTTTCAGTACACAGATATTCATCTAAATGACATGAGACAGCCTTTAAAATAAGGCAGGTGCTGTATAAATGATTCCTGTGTCCTGAAGTTCAGGAATATTGAGTTTTAGTAAGAAGTTTCTATTAAAGATCTTAGGGATGAAAGAAATGGGAATTAATTAAAATGCTACTCAGAAAACATGACAGAACGAGCTCATATAATGATGTGAAATTGGGTCAGAAGGGGTCCTGCAGAAATCTTGATGTGCTTTCAAAGAATCTTGTATCTAATTCAGTTTTGTAGGTTGGAAAGTCATGAACATTAAAAAGGGCACCTGTAATCTATATGGGATACTATTTGAATACAAAAGAAAGGTTGTAACTTTCCTTTTATCTTCCCTTTCAGGCCTTTCCCAATAACTGTGCAAGAATGTAGAATGAATCAGAACAGAGTCATTTATATTTCATTTGAATGCAGGTAGCATGTTTTGTGCTAAAGCCTTGGACTTACCTCTTACAGTGGAATATAACTTTGGAACTACTGTACAGAAAGACCAAGCCTGTAGTAAGTAAATATTAGAAAATACTCATCTGCTCATGTTTTATTTCTTCAGTCCAACTAGCTATTAATCTGTTTCCCACCTCTTGCAAATGTGGGGGAGAGTCTCAGCTCTTTTTTATTTAGATAAGTAAAATATTAGCTATTACTCCTCTTTGGTGCAAGAAATGTTCCAGGGAGAATTTCAATATACATTTTAACAGATCAAAATCTCAGGAAGGCATGTTTATTGGCGAAGGTTTTGTCAAAAGAAAACCCTGACTGCACTACATAAAATGCCTCTTTCTGGTAAGCTGCTGGGAAGTACCTATATTTTTTTACAAAAGCAAATATATACTGTCACCTGACATGTCAAATAAATTATGCCTTTGCACTTATCTGAAAGGTCTTTACATTACTTTAGTCTCATAACTCTCTTATAAGGCAGAAGAGTGTTAGCCTTCTGTCATGGACAGGAGAAGTGGGCAAGAGTGTAACTTCAGTCAGGTCATGAACAGAGTCACTGCAGTGTCACCATGGTGCAAGACTGATGAATATTGTCTTTTATCCCTTGGGCCTATTCTCACATACAGACCATATTGTCCCCTCGGATCACAGAGATAGGTATATCAGTGGGAAGGTCTCTCACCTCTTAAGTGGTAGATGAAATTATGAAAAAATATGTATCCAGTGGGGCATTTTGCTTCTTTGAAAGGAAGAAAATGATATTTTTGTCCTTTAGAACAACCAAACAAGATGTTGGGCATAGCAGGAATCCTATGATTATTTAAAAACAATGATAATTCATGTAAAAGTTTTCTTTTCATGGAAGAAAAGACCATTTTGAAAAAAAGAAAAGCAAAAATAAAAAGAACAAACCTAGGAGAATAGTCCAACCTTTCTGATGCATGAGTAGGAATAAGAAAAAGGTATGTGTAAAATGAGTGTGCTTCTTAAGGGGAATTCTGTTAGTACTTAGGTTAAAAAAAGGATTTCAGTTTGGACAACAATTTCCATTTGTTTCCATTAAATTTAACAATTGCATGTTGAAGTTCACATATTTATAAATATATTAAAAACAAACAAACAAAAAACCAGATTACTTCTGCAAAATGCATCTGGAGATGAGAACGAGTCGTGGTAGGTTATCAGTCCACTGTGAACGATTGGTTCCCTCCTGTGCTAGAACAGACATGGTATGTGGGTGCAAGAGCAGGGATCTATCAATGGAGACATTAAATGGCCACAATGGAGCACACTGAAAACTTGGTTTAATAAAGAAATAAGAACATTTTAGCTCTTAGACAAAGAGGGAAAAGAAAACTAAAAAAATAGGAAAAAAACTCACCAATAAGAAAAAAAACCCCTAACTTTAGTGAGAGATCTAAGAAACCTAGTCAATTTGATGTTTATTTAATATGAAGCAAATTAAAAGGTAAATTGATTGCAATACAGAGTACCTAGCAATTGGGATTTCTGAAAATAAGTAGCTTATTAAAGTAGCAGGAAAATGTAAACTACTAAAGAAAGGCAGAGGAACACATCTAAGCAGGTGTGTTTCCATAACAAGGAATACACTGCTGTTTTTCACTTTTCTTAGGGGGCAGGCAATTGCATATGGCTGTCAAGAAGCATGACAACCCTTTATTGCTTGAACCTTATGTTAAAATTTATAGATAAATAGAGCAAGGTTGGGTGAGGCGTGTGGCCTGTGTTATGGTCAAGTACTTGATCACAAATCGCTTGTTCAGCCTGAAGATTTGTGGCTTTTCTGTAAAAGCTGTTTTCTTGCTGGTGCTTTAATCCATACTGCCAAAGGTCCCTTAATCCTCAATTTACCTACAGCTAGGTTTGTTCAGAAAACTTATGTTGTCCTTTTAGGAGTCCCCTGAACACTTACCTTCTAATTCCTTCAAAATCATCCATCCATCTCCTTGGCAATTTTGAAGGTAAGACTGTATTCTGTGCTGGGATGGACCTGGGATGAAGTTTCATGGCTCTTTGACTATGCTGTGGTTTGGGTTTTGGGGCAGAAACAAGGAAAGGCCCTCACAGAGCAGTAAGGAGACAAGTAAAGGGTTGTCTGGATGTCCAGAAGCAGTGCATTTTCCCTAAGCAAATGTTTGCTGTCAAGGTGTTTGATGTCATATCTGCTATGTGGGTCTTGGGCAGCAGGATCTCTTCTTCCTAGTCATGCTTGCTGGCCACACACATCTTAGACCATCTCTTTGCTATCAACATGGAATAGAACAGGAGCTTCCTGGATGGTAATCCATATGCAATCACTGAGCAGAGCATATGGACTGACAAGCAATGCTAACACAGGACATCTGTCCTCATATTCCACATTTTGTCCATATGGAAGATATAATCCATCAGTGACTAAAGAGGATAAAATCATATTCTTTGATTGATGTATTTATTACTCAACTACAGCAATAAGAAAGGTGACTGCAGACAAAGTTTTTTGTGGAGGTGGGTTTGTTTTATACCCAGTATCAAGGGTTTCATCTTAGCAAGGACATTGCCACATTTTTTAGACAGTTGGTGTGTTTGGCCATCTGTGGAGTCATTGTGGGCCTGGTAGGTCACAGATTTAGTGACAATCAAAAGTGTCTATCATCATTTAATTTCATCTAGCATGGTCTCTACCATAATTTAATTTAGCTTCCAAATGATGAGGTTTGGCTAGTTTTCCTTTCATTCCAATGTAAAAATATTTTAACTGCACTTCAAATAGAAGAGAGTTTCTCACTTTGTTTCTGACAGAAAACCCAGCAGGGAAGAATGATTTTTTAAGTGGTAACAACTACACAGTCTGTGCCATCTTCACTCACCCTAGTAAGATTAATTTCTTGCAGATCTCATCATTACACATCCCGAGGTAGAATATCAGTTCCAAAGAAAACCAGAAACAATGAGTAAGCCAGCTCCACTTCCTTGCAATGCTAGCAACATCTGGGTTTATAGTGCCCTTGTTAGCTAAATCAGAAATGTCACATAATTCTGAAGTCATAACATTGTTTCCCCTAAAAATTGGAGAAAATCACTTGCTTTTATAATGAAATGTCATTTGTGGTGTGGGCTGTGTTTTCTAGATGTGGCCAGAAAAAAATTTCATAGCTGTTGAAGTGTCTATTTATTGAGTGTAAGGGAATTAGAGGCCAAATGCATTACATCTTTTCAGCTGAATTCAATTTGTGACTCTAGAATGGAGACTAGGCTTTTACTAACAAAGCTTGTAGTGAGGCTAAGAACAGAAAAGATAAGCCCTTTGCTCTTTTTGCTACTCATTTCTGGGACTGAAATGTGTATGAACTTATATAAACGTGCAGAACAGCACTTCAGGATATTTTGAATAGTCTATTCTTCTTAATGGGCTTTTAAAATACCTATTCTGGGTATTTTTCAAGTTGCAGCCTATTTCAGCTTTTATGTAGTGCTTCTGCTTTTACTCCACTCCTGCATTGTGATAGCCAGAGACTTCATATATCTGTGTTTCAGGGAAAGGCAGATGAAAATATCTGTTTTGCTTTTCTTAATTTTTTTTTACCTAAGGCCTCACCTTTTTTGTTAGAGTAGCATGGAATTTACTTGTTTGTGTATTTTCACATTTCTTATTGCTAAAACCAGAGTTCAAATTTACCAGAGTTCAAAAATCCTCGTTTTGCAGTCATAGTAGCAGAGCCTCATATGGGTTAATTTTTGTGGTTGCCAGATATTTTGATGAAGCACTGACCATTTTGTCAGGAGAGCATTGTCTCTGCTCAGGTTTAATATTCCATTCATTCTGCTAGGAATTTTCTCATGTCTTCTTGAAGGAAAAATGGAGTTATAGGAAAGAGACAATATCCTCTGCAACTGTAAATCACTGAAGGATTGATTTTGAAGGGAGAAGGAGATGGGGAGACAATGGTATAAAGGTATAAGAGGTAAGATATTTGGCCATCATATGCAGACAAAATGGGATTTTTTTTGCAGTGCAGTGCCATATATTGCTTCCTTCAGGAAAGATATTCACACAAAGGTGGCATCTGTAAGAGTTTGCACATGTCCAGCCTGCAGGTACTGCAGTGGGTGAGGAAACTGTGGGGAGGAGTTGCACTTAGACCTACCTGCCACCTATATTCTGCCCACAAATGTGCCCCTGGGGGGACAGTGAGAGCTCAGTGCACTAGAAAATGTCAGTGAGTTGAATTAAAGTCAGGAAAGGGTGATTTTCTCATCAAATTGTGCCAACCTGTCCAGAAAGGCATCAGTATTCAGTCTGAGCTGATAACAGGTTTAAAAGATGTAGTATAATCAGCACTGCCAGGAGACAGCGTAGACACATCATTCCTTGTGTGCTGCTGTAGAATAGAAATTACATTGTCCCAAAAGGCTTTGTTGAACTAGAACTTTGAGCTTTGTGCTTTATGAAAAGTTGTGATACTTGGAGACTGGTGAAGCAAAAAGTCCTTTTTTTTCTTTTTTTCTATTTTTCATACTTATCTGAGGAAGTAGGAGAAGTTTTAGTATAGTAATATCTGCTAAAAGGAGCTCTTGAAGGTGGCCTCATACTCTAATGCCTACAGCAAGCAGTGACAACCTAAACAGCCTCAGGGAAGGCTTTAAAATGGACTCCAGGATACCCAGTAGGCTCTGTTTTGAGGGTTTCTCTTGATTTTAGTGAAACTAAGGAAAGGAAAGAAAAAATATAAAGGAAATATTTTCCCAGTACAGGTCTTTGAGAGGATCATATTTATGGCTTTCTGTCCAGTCTCTGCTGAATGAGTATAGAGAGGATCGACACTGTCAGTTGGAATGCATGCAGGAATAAATAAGTAATAAATAATAACTTTTCATGTGGAAGACAGAGAGTTTTACATACTTTAGTTAGAGAATCACAAAAGTTATAGAATCACATGAGGTATGTAGAAATCTTCATGGTTTCTTGGAAGAAGAATTGGCTGGGGCCTTTTTTCATTAGGTCCATTTATACCTCTGACCATTTTTTAACAGTGCAAGAATCTAACATTTGACACCCACAGTCACCTCAATGCTCTGTTACTGTGGAATATCACTTTTACATAAATGATATGAGTATTGCTGAAGTCAGGAAATATCTTGCCTATGAAAGTTGGATCCTTAAATGGTGATTCATAAAAATTTTTAAGTGTCTGTGAGTCTTTTATAGTTTTGCATAGAATCAGCTCTTGTAATGAAATAAACATGAAGACATAAATAAACTTCAATGTTATTGAAAAATAAATCAGAACTTAACAACAACGGGAAAAGGTATGATTTCTCATTCTTACTAAAGTACAAAAAATGTATAGAAATTTTGTCTTGCAACTTCTGAAATTTTTTTAATTTTTGATACATTTGTCCATGTATCGTAATGATTTCTGCATGCACCTATCATGAATCATAACTTCTATTTACAGAAATGTAATCTTCCTACGTATTTGGTAAAGACCAATTTGATTCTGAGTGAGGATAAGGAGAGTTGATCAAATGAGTGTCAGTTATGCTGACAGCAAATAAGGGACAACTTGTAAATGAATGGTCCTGAAAGCATGGCATCAGTTCTTACATGGACAGGGAAAGCAATATGAACAGTTCCTTGTTTTCCTTGTCTGCCTTTTTAGCTGTCTGTGTTAGTTTTGCATCAATTCATCAGCAATGGCATTCTGTAAGTGTCTCACTGCCTATCAAAGAAAGCCATTGCTCAAGACCACAGTGCCAGGAAAAATGGACATATTCCATTTCCCTCCTTTCTCAAAGTATGAACTTCTGATGGTGGCTGTTACTTTCTTAGAAGGGATTATGTTTCTGATATTTCTGAGAGCCCAGAGGATGATCCTAAATACCTCAAAGAGGCTCAGACACCAAGTCACTCTCTGAGTTGAACAGCGATCAATTCTTGATCAACAAGAACCAAATGTCAGTTTTCCCTGATGCACCACACATGCAAAGTTGATATCTGCTCTCAAAGTCTCCTTTCTCACAGCTGCTATTAGATTAACAGGCATCCTCACAGAAAAAATTGACTATTTTCTGCCACATCATAGTGTGTTAGAAGGACGACATTAAAAAGCCTGGAATGAGCTAATCATCTGGGACCTTCAGAAATCCAACTGCTGTTAGAGCTGACCTTGTCCCATGTGCAGGTATGGCATGTTAATGTCTGCTTCAGAGCTTAGGACTGAATTAGAGCTAATCATTGCAGACAGCATTGAAGGATAGACAGAACAAACAGTGAGTGACATACAAATAGAGTAAAAGAAAACTGGGCTAAGTAAGGAAGGAACGAATGAGTGGCTGGGTTTCTTTATTATTACTTTGAAATGAAAAAAATGAGTTTGTTACTGACCTACTGCTAAAGCCAGCACCATTAAAGTGGAACTGGAATGTTAATAGCTTAAATATTTTTTCTGATGCTTCTGGCTTAATGCACCTTTAATTAAATCTTTTGGAACAACTGCTTTGCTTTTGTTGGAAAGGTGAAAAATATTGATAATACTCTATTGTTAATTTAAGGATATCATTTTTGTAACCATCAATGCAATTAGTAAAGGTTGCTCGGATATTTTGAAGCAAAATTAAATGTTAGAGCTTTGCAATGCACCCTGTAATCTTTTTACATGTGTACCTCTTAGCATGCTGCTAAAACAGCAAGGTGATAACAGTAAGATGACTGTTCCTTTTTGTAATTTTCTCAGTGCTTCCCTCACAGCAAGTACTGCTGAGTATGTGAAAGATATGCCATCAAATATTCCCTTTTATATACAAATAAAGATGGAAGAACTACAAGTGTGTTATTGATGCTGTTGTAGATGGGAAGTAGATGGGAAAATTACCCTGAGTTCATGAGAGGCCAGTGTGAACTTAAAATGAACTCTGAAGTGACTGAAAGTGATACACCTCAGCCTCTCACCAGTGCCCATTCACTTGCCTGCAGCTTGCAGTCATGGCTCAGGTGATGGTGGTGGAAGGGTATTGAGCTTGAGTAGGGTCTGCTCCTGAGGGTGTATATCCCACTCATTTGCTATTTGTGTGGGGACAGTGGGGAAGGGAAAGCAGAATTAAAAAGGAAGGAAACAAACCTTGCGAGTTTTCTTCTTTTAAGGAGGAAGAAGAAATGTAGTCATTAATGGATGATGGTAGACTCCTTATGAGGTCTAAAAGTAGAGCCTATCTGTTTCTATCAAAGAGTTTAACTGGGGAAGTTTTTCTACTGCTCTGGTATCTATATATAAAAAAGAAAATTTGCTGAGAATATTACTGATATTTCTGTTCTCATTAAAATCCCCCCCATGCTGGCTCAATTTGCTTCTACCCAGTCTTATTTCAATACCTAGCATGATGCATCAACAGGGAAAGAATCCTCCTGAACTGCAATCACTGGCCTACAGCAATGGATGGTGGCAATGGCTCCCCTGGGGCTGTTTGTAGACAGCATTCAGGCCTGTTGTGGTGTACCCAATATTGCTTTGCTTAAGACAGAAGAGTTTGCACCAGTAAAATACCTTTAAAACAGAATAATCAGTGTCCACTGTGACAATGTTTGTAAGATACTTCTCTTTTTTCCAGATCAGTATGGTTGGGTTGACCCCAGCTGAATACCAAGTGCCCACCAAAACTTCTTTATAACCCTTCCCATCAGCTGGACAGGGGAGAGGAAATATAATGAAAACCTTTTGGGTCAAGAAAAGGACAGGGTGTTTAATGGGTGTTTTGTGAAACAGAAATACCAATGGCACATCTCATTTCTACGTACTTTTTTGGTCAGGAACATCAAATGTTGCTGAAAGTCATTAATTGGTCATGGGCTGGGAAATTTTTTGTCTTTGGGAATCTGTTTTTCCATGACAAAATAAATGATAATAAATGCATGCTTTTTACTGATAGATTCTCTTAGTGAAACATGGCCATAAAGAACAAATTTTCAGCTGCCCTGTAATAAATGTGCATACCAGTCAGAAATAAGGTCTGCTTAGTTTGCACCTCAGGGCAAAGTTAATTTAGAACCATGAAGGAAGTCAAATGAAAATCCTGGGATGGTAACAAAAGCCTTGGAAGTATAGGCACGAGACCATGAGGGGCCCTAAGACCATAAGCACAAATGAGTACTTATTGATCAGTCTGGATGCAATCTCTAGAGAAATTTTTTTTAGGGCATAATAAGAAATGTTGTTTCGCTTACCTGTGCTGACTAAAGAGGCAGTAGTGGGAGTGAGGTGTGTATCTTGAAAAGTGTTGAAAGCAGGAATCTCCTGCTAGAGGAATCTGTATATTGTGAAAAATGGTAAGGGAAATCAGCAAACGTCTGTAAATTCTTCTGCCAAGTAGTGTATGCAGGGCTCAGGTAGCTTAATCATAAAGAGAATTGTGTATCAGCCCATGAAAATTGACTATATCTCATTATACAGCTGTCTTTGAATTGTGTTTGCAAGTCTGCAAGACAAAACGCTGAGTTCACTGTTTCTGTGCTTCAGAAAAGAATATGTAGAATTGCTCAGTGAGACATCCTCTGCAGGACTGATATGCATACAAATATCATCAGTAAAGAAAATTCTGCCCAGGTATTTGGTTAAGGTTTGGTCAGTTACGTTTTGATCAATTACTTTGGTTATATGCCTTTGAAAACTAGATAATAAACATGAATGTAACAGGACTTTGAGAAGGGCTTCAACATTTCAGTCTGTATTCACTGTCATAGCCATGTTTTTCTCTCTGCATTTGGAAATAATACCCTCTTAATACAGCCACTGTAGCAAATCCTGCTATCTGTTCAGCTGATCACGCATTACGATTTGGTTTATCCTTTCAAGTGGGTTAGAATAAATGAGATTTTCCACAGCTGAATTCTTAAATTGCCTTAAGCTGAACTTGGCTATTGATGATGCTGTGAAAATGGTGAAAGTTGCATGATACAATACATCAGTAACATCTAAAAGTATGGGAATGAGGTAAATGTAAAAAAAGGCAACAAACCCCCAAAAGTTACATTATTTACTCCGGTCTTACAAAACTGTAGAAAATACCAGAAAAAGCTGTTAATTTTCTGTGTGGAAGAAAAGCAAAGAAGCTGTAAGAATTAGAGACAATGTATTTGATTTCCTCTTAAAGTGCAGAAAACAGGTGATTAGTAATATCAGAAGAAACCAGATTGCGTTGGGTTGACATTGGCCAGCTGCCAGACCATCAAGTTGCCGCTGTTTCACTCTGGCACAAAAGGGATGTTGAGAGGAACACACACATACCAAAAAAAAAAAAAANAGAAATGGTAGCATTAATTTATCCAGACATCTGCAAAGGATGGCCAAACTATTCTTACTGCTTTGTTCTTAGTGTGTTTCCCACACTAGGCTGCTGGAGCACGTGCCTTGCTGCTCTTTTGATTTTTAATATATTAGCTTTGAATGCAAAATACCAAGCTCACTATTTGGCAAAGGTTCAGAAAGACATTATATCACAAGAAGTAAAGACTTTTGTGTTTCAAATGATCTGCTGGGAGCTCAGCAGGTTTGAAGCCATGTTGGAAGTGGCATATGTCATCATGGAGCCATGGACAAACCGGGCCTCACGCAGCCTGCAGCCCTGCGTGCTCTTGCCTGGCTCCTGGAGATAAAGCAGGAAGGGAAGGAGGAGAAATGCTACTCAAATAAGTGTTTGTCTCAGTGCTAATGTAATTTGGGGTGGGTCATTAGCTATAAAGCTTATGTTGGAGAACTCTGGACTGAGATTCATTAAACTCTACTGCTTTAATCCACTGCTATTTATGAGCCTGCTGCAGTTCTGGTGGCATGGGCAAACTGGTCTCAAGGGAAACTGAAGGAGCCCAAATAAGGGTCACTGTCATGTGCTCAAACAGGACAGAAAAAGAGGTGAAGCTGAAAAAGTGTTCCTAATAAACACAGAGGCCTTAGGTTGTGAAATAACAGACCCTTAGGTTCTTCTGTAGCAGTAGTAGCTGGTATAAATTTCTTTTACTGACCCCTTTTGTGCACAAGCAGGCAGGCTGAGATTATACCCAAGATTTAGGTATTATACGGTATAGATCTAGGAATTATAGTAGAGCCAGGTGTAAATTTTAGAGTTTGGGTTTGGAGATCTCCCTGCCTGTATTTTCACAGGTTGAAATGTCCAGAGTTAGTGAATCTTACAATATCAGAGGCAGATTAGTCAAAATATTCCTAAGTAGTTGGGTCTTAATTCTTTTCGTATTATGGGAAGAGTCCTGTATCATAATTTCATCAATATCATAAATTAGAAATACATTTCTCCTATTGTCATTAGTCAGATGTGTGGAACTGAAACGTTAAGTCTTATTAGAAGGCAATCAGTAAAAGATTGCTATCTATCCCCATTTTTCTTTATTTGTAGTGGTTTGAGGATTTTGTTGTTGTTGTTGTTTGTTTTTTTTCTTCAGTCCTTCCTTCTCTAATTAATTTTTGATGTTTACTTGGAGATTTGAGAAACCAAAATATTTTGTCATTAATTCCTCTATAATTCCTCTTTTGCAAACTTCTCATCTACATCAGGGCCTAAGAATTGTGTTTCACTTTCAGTCTAACATACAGAAGGGAACATGTTTTCTATTAAACTATGCATTTGCTAATCCCTACATTTTTGTTAGTGTAGGGCGTTAATTTTCTTCCAGTCTGAACTCCTTCTCTTTGATGAACAACCTTTGCTCCTTAAGAGCTTTTGTACCTTTCATCTCTAGACCAGGTGGAGCGCTGCATTGCTGCATTTCTGAACAGCTTTTCTTTAAGAGCATTCTCTCTTCACAAAGAAATAAACAGCTCCTGTAGAATGAGACGGGGCTAGTCACAATTTGAAGAGAGAAAGAAAGCAGTCTCCTGAATGAATGCTTGCCTACTGTATGAAGCTAATTAAAATCCATTATTGCTTCCTGCTTTGCAAAAAGCAGTTGAGCTATGGATTACTGGTGGCTTGTGGATAAAGAGAAGAAGATCATATTGTAAAGCAGCAAAGAATTTGCAGCTAGATATCAAATGGCAATCTATCAGTGATATATATCTGAACTGACTGAATGACCAAAATACTGTAAAGAAAAACTGAGTAAATTCTTACAGCACACACCTATGGTTGGCAGTGAAACATCCAAACACTATTTTTAAAGGTTTTGATCCTTCTGAAGATATGAACAATACCTTCATAAGCATCTGAGTACATATGGCAATTTGCATGCCTACACAAGGAATTGGATGCCAGGTGTTGAAAGGTGTCCTACTTAACAAATGTGTTTCTTTGAGCTAATTTCCAGGAATTACTGTCTGTTGTAGTGCCATCACAATAACTATATCTAAGCAAATGTGTAGAGTTGCAACTTCTGATAGATTTGGTTTTTGTTTTGTTTGATTTTGTTTTTCTGATTGAAAAACCTGGAATTATTAGAGCACTTCCATTTGATAAGAAGGTGTTCAGACCTTGCAGTGTTTCAGTGAGATTTGAGCTGGTAAGGCTGACATGGATATGGGAAAAGGTGTACTAGTTCAAAGCTGATCATTCTTCCCTGAAAACTTGCTCTTGGCATAGTTGCCACCACTTTGAGAGTAGCCAGACTGGGAGGGTGGGAAGAGCTTGATCTTGGGTAAGACGAGGGTTTTCCAAATATTGGCCATGCCTTTACAGAGAACTTTCACTGTAAGATGTTTTGAAAGAGCTGTCTTAGGTCAATACACTGGTACTTTTAAAAAAGAGAGTTCTATCAAGAAATTTTTGGCTGTGTAAACATAGCAAGGCATTGCACAGAAAACACCATTCTACAGTAGGGTAAGAGCTCATGTACCCCTAGGGGCTGATTGTTGTTGCAGGCAGACGATGCTTTCATATCCATTGAAACTTCAATTTTAAATTCAGATGGTCTCTGTTGTGCTCTGATTATTTTATGAAGGGCCTTGCTTTCCAGCTCCATGCTGGCATACTAATTTGATAGTTATTTCTTTTCTAATTTCTTAGTCTCAAACCTAATCTTTACACTCCTTCTAATTGTTTTTTATTATTGCATTTACTGTTTTAAGTTCTGGTTTCTCTCTGTACCTTAAGCAGCTTGCTGCCAGTGCAGCATCCTTGCTACACCACTGTGCACACAGTGTTCACTGCCTGTATTTGCATAATGAGCTAATCTTTGTTGGCTGATTACTTTGTGGAAAGAATTGAACTTTTAACTGATAATAATTGCAATCTATCAAACTGCACAGTCACCTCACAAATGATCAAAGTAGGTTTGCTCAAAGTTCTGCTGAACTTTATGAGCTCTCACTTTCCAAATTGACACCCAGCTAGAAACTTTACCTAACATTCAGCTCTATCAGAAGAAAAAATGGGATCTTGTTAGGTCAGTTGCTCTGGAATTAATAAAAGCATGATGTTTCTAAAAAAGAAATCCCAAGACCATTCTTTGTATAGTTAATGATGTACCTTAATATAATGTTAGTTTGAGGCCAATAGAGAAAAGAATGTACTTTTCCAAGCTACAGTTTTAGAGTGTGTACCTTGCTTGTGCACTGAGCTTCTGATGCTAAAATTTCTTTTCCAAGCAGAACACATGAAGCTTTAATTTCTTCAGGCAGAGTAAGGTGCGTATTAACTTATCCATCACATCTAGCCTAAATTCTTCAATTTACCTATTTTTGTGAAAAAGATTTAGCAAGTCTTAGCATTGCTTTCTCTATTCATAGATGTCGACGTTTTTCAGAGAAATTTTTTCCTCCTTAGAAATGCTAATGAGTAGTACTCAAGGAGAACAATAGAAATGGCTGAGCCCGGCAGACATGTGGGTGCGGCCCCTCCCTGTCTGGGGGTTCCTCAGGGAGGGACAGAGACCCCGCGGGGGGTGGAGCTGGTGGGGGCTGGGACACAGCCCGGTCCCGCTCGCCGGCTCGGCCTTCCGGAGCCCCGCCCTCGCCCTCAGGCTGCTCTCGGCTTTGGGAGGGGGACGTGTGGCTGCGACCGGGGGAGAGGAGCTCGCTCATCACNCGGTACAGTTGTTGTCTGTTTACCTCATACAAATACTTAGTAAAGATCTGTTATTCCTATTCCCTATCTTTTGCCTGAGAGCCCCTTAATTTCAAAATATTATTAATGTGGAGGGAAGGGGGGTTCACATTTCTCATTCCAAGGGAGGCTCCCGCCTTTCTTGGTAAACACCTGTCCAAACCGCGACAATAGATGAAACTTTTTGAGGTAGAATTTGCAAATAACTCAATATAATCTTAGTGAAATCATCATCAGGATTAAAAAAAATGAAAGTGTGTCAACATTGGCCTTTGCTACATGGCAGAGTCAAATGTTTTGCTACAGTGATAAAGTGAAGTAAACTCCCTTGGTGTTTGTGAGCAGCGCATTCTTTTTGCGACTGACTTTTTCATAAACACAAACCATGAAGGAAATTTTCATGCATTCTGTCCCATGTCCTGAAATTTTTTGAAATGTCAACAGCAACTGCTGGTACAAATACCAAGGAGAAGACTCTTTCCTGAAGATCTTGCATGAGCTAAGGTGGAGGGGACCAAACATTCTTCTCCATGTTGTACTCTTGTGGATCTGCAGCATGGAGAACTTGATTTGCATGCCCTTGCCCATGAGGAGGGATGTGGAATGAGGAACTAAGCAGAACACTTTCCTGGCAAAAGACATTTGAAGACATATATGTGGAGTTCTCCATACTGCTCATACTCTTAATTAACACTCAGAGTATTCAATTTGTGACAAGCTTTCGACAGATTTCTGTTAGGACCTCTGACAACTTTTAAAGGGTAGCCGGCTGAACAAACCCTTGTACAAAGAGGCTGCAGCTAGTGTCAGAGAGGCTGGAGAAAAGCTAAACCTGGCTGATCCAAAATCACATGATAAGACTCCAAAATCAACCTGAATTTACTGTATTGTCATCAACCTGGAATTTGCAAGCAAGAGTTCAAGTACCCCTTTAGAGTTACTGACTTGAGTGCAACCTTCTGCTTGAAGATAACAAACTTTAAGGTGAGTTTGTGATCTTCTACTATTGCAAATGTTGTGTAATCTTGCTGTTGTTTTTTCAAAAGGTGTAGTTGACATGGGTATTACAAGGTTTTAGGGATAGACACTGACAGCTGAGTTAGACAGTGGAGGAAAAGGACAGTTCAATCAGCAAGCTGAAATAAAAGCTATATGCCAAAGGAAATCTGCTGTGGGTCTTTGTAGGGCTTTTCCCAAAGGAAAACTTTTGTTGTAGGTGCTGGCTTGTTTTCTTAGGGATAACATTTGGGGTTTTTTTCTAGTTTATTGCTAATTTCTATCTTCTGAAAGTGTCATTTGGAAGCCTAGTTCTCACATTTACCTCTGATACTCTTTAAAGTCAAGTCAAACTGGCTGCTCATAATCCAGACCATGGTATACCACAAAGAATGCCAATGTATTTCTTTAAATCTTTCAGATTTCTTCAGTAGCTGAAATTTAGAGTAGGAATATGTTCATGTTGGGGGAAACAAACTATTCTTACTTGGGGATTTTGACAATTTCATCTCCTCTACTGTAACAAATGAGAGTTTAAGTGTTTGTGACACAAGTGGAGGAGACATTTTTCCATGTGTACACTATTTGTCATGTTACAGGTTCACCTTGCAACCTTGATGGGGCTTCCACACCCCACTTGAGCATTTAGAAAACAGCCCTCACAAAATAAGATTATGTTCTTCTGCTGTTTTAATTATATAAGCCAGCTAGTGGTAGGATCTGGTAAGAATCAGAGTGGTGCAAGCAGTGAGAGTATTTATCACAGAGGCAGGGATTATAGAAAGTAGCAGCTCATTAAGTTGTTTTAGCTGCCCAAAACAGACATGTTAGAGGACTTCTTTTATTACCCTTAAATTTGGGGGCCAGTGCTGATGGAGAGGGGGACTATTTTTTTTTAAATCGGAGACATTTGAAAGGATTCACCATTCTGAAAATAATCACTGTGTTTCGGAAAATATTTGATGAAATCTGTTGTCTAAATTTTGTTGAGTCAAACTGTCCCATTATTACTCACCACAGAGGATGAGCTAGCTGATTCAGGGTGGAAGAGATCCCTGTTTTCCTCAGCACAGCATGTGAGTATTGCATGATGATATCCAAGCTGTGTGAAACAGCTGGCACTAAGAATAGTCAGAGTGGTAGTTGCAGCAGTGTTGCAGGCTAAAAACAGAACAATGGTTGTTAAACACCACACTGAGATTCTCCCACTCCTTCATTTCAGGATGTTTTGGAAGCTTCAAGTCTACTGCATATTGAAGGTCAAGGCAATTATTAAGGATATAAAATTAGTTTCTCTAAGGGAGAAAGCTTCATGGCTCCAAGTGACTTGGCTGAAAATTCATCAAATTTAATTTTCATGGGAGTCTGAAAGGGTTGGGATATCTAGAGACCATGGTTTCCTCTCACTTCCAGATCCTGTACAAAATTAATTTCCTACAAATATCTGAATGACTCCAAAGTGATTTAGACAGATGGTCTAACTGGCTTCATGGGTCTATAGTTTCCCTCAGAAGGACTTCCTTGCCAAAACTGCATTTGTTCCAAACTTTGATTTCCTATTTTCTAACAGGAGGCTTTTCTGTGTTGATTTAGAGCTAGAGGAAAAAGAGCATTATAACCAAACACCATCCTGAATCAACATGGAGAATAAATTCTTTTGGAGCAGAAATCTTTACCTAGAAAATCCATGACAGAAATTGTGACAGTATACACATTATGGTATTGTTCACAACAATGGGTTTTACAAATCAGGAAAAGGTTGATCTGAAAAAAGCACTTTTAATTTGCCTTCTCAATGAAAATTGTGTGGCAGTTGATATCTTGGATAACTCAAATTGACCATATCTAAACCATCAAAAATTTTGAGGAGAGGGAATTTTTTTGGATTCTTGTGCTTCTGGATGTCTGTATTAAAACTAAAGCAGCATTTTAAAAGCTGAGTCAAATTTTAATGGAGTTAATTCCCACAACATGGTTTAATCTGATTCCATGATAGGCTTTGAGTTAGAGCAGAGAAAATACCAAGAGGAGATGAAATCTTTTGAGAAAGTAAACACTAATTTATTTTAAATGGTTAATTTCCCTTGGAGTTTTTATTCCTGTGGTATTTGTTTCCTTTAAAACCTACTCCAAAAAAGCCTGCTTTCCTCATTCATAATTTTAAGTATTTCATGTATTCTCCTTGTATTGTTCTAGTTCTGAACAGAAAACTGACCTTATGAAATATTAGCCAGGTGTCAGTTTCTGATTTAACACCATCTAAACTAATTTTTCCAACCATGTTGATACCTCCCTATCCACCACTGCTCTGGATATTATGCTTTAAGACCTTTTGTTTTTTGTGATGAAACAGAATCAAACAACATTATGCTCTGGAGCTGAGGGAATTTTTTTTATTTACTGGTGTTTTGGTTTCAGAGGAACAGGGAAGATGTTTTTTCCCTGGTACACTGCTGAATATACAAAACTTTTTGAATCAGTTCTTGCTAGGTGAAGTAATAAAATCGGTACCTCATTCACGATCTGAAATGTAAAGAATTGCTCTCCTTTAGCTTAGCTGTTGAATAAAAATGAACTCTAAAAGGACAGGATCTGTGTATATGGAAATGTCATTTTAAATTATTGGAAACTACCTTGAGTAATCTAGCTTGAAAGAGTCATATCTCTGCCTACTTATGTATGATCAGTTAACAAACAAAATGCCAGAAGAAGTGTCATAGTATAGACCATAAATTTGCAGAATCAAACACTGCAGCTCTCCAAATGACTTCCTCATGGGAAATAAGTGGTAGTTACTTCTTCTGGCACAAATACACTGTTACATTTCAAACAAGTTTTGAATTTTATCTGCTCAAACTAGCTAAAATAGTATTTTCAGTTCTAGTCCAATGTGATACATATAGGTAGATATTATAATTTGAAAGGGAAAATGTATGGTGTCATTAACATCTATTGAATCTATGGGCAATTGCTATGGATTAGCTAAAAAATACTTTAACACAACACAAAATAATTTAGAAAAGATGAGACTCTTTATCTGTTGTCCTAGTGATCAAGATGGACATTATTAAAACAGTCAAACCCAGAGTTTTGAGTGCAACTATTTACTATTGATCTATTTTTTTCCCACCACATCTAAAATATTTTGTCTTAAAATTTCTAGTTGCTTTCACTGTCAGTATTTCTCTTGTTGCATGAACACTATATACAGTAATGGAGAAACTGTTTCTGCTGCAGAACTGTCATTTAAAAGAAAAACAAAATAAAAGTATTATTGTAATTATTGTATTTTTTTTGAAAGGTACTTAAAGCTTCCAGAAATAAAATAATTTGGCAAAAGGCAACTGGGCAGACACAAAGAGGTGAAAAGTATTTTTGGATATTACTGATTTTTATCCCAAAAGGCTGACTCATGCTGCAGAGACTAGCTGGAGGAGGTATTTGGAAACTGCATGTTTTAGAAATAATACAGATGTTTCTGTCCGCCATGGCATCTCAGCTGATGGTCAGGGGGATATGACAGACAGGCAGAGGCAGCAGTGCTCAGTTGCCCCCAGTAGGAGCCTGGGTCAGGACTGCTGACAGCATATTTGAGAGGGTCATGTCTTCCTACAACTGACTGCTCAGTTTTTCCAAGTTGGGGATTTATTTAGTGTCTTGTTTTGTGGGTTTTGCACCATTTTGTTTATTTTAAATCAAGTTTAGTTACACACTTTAGGTGCAAGGAAGGAAATACTACTTATCCTTTAGTGCTTGGACTGTCACTGGGGGATTTGGCACAAATGAGAGAGCTGAAAATAATACAGAGAAAAAGCATGACAGAGGTAAATACAATCATGATGGAAAGTAAAGAAGCAGCAGCTGGAAGAGGAAACCAGAAAAACAGAAATAGATTTAGAGACAGATACTGTCTACATCTCAGTAGAATAGCACCCTGAAAGAAAAGAGTGAGCTGAATGGAGAAATTTATATATAAACCAGCAAAACTGGATAAGGGAGTCTTCAGACCAGAAGTAACACAGCATGTGAGCATGTCTTCAGGTATCTGTTGCTAAAATGGTAATTTGTTTTCAGACTGTCATTGATCTAAGGAAGATGCCATTAGTTTCCCCATCACTTCACGCTTTATTTCAGTCTACTTGTAGTGTGTGTCAATGTCCTGTTTCTGTCACAGGGCACAACAGATTTTTAAATTATTACCAGGTATTAAGGTTTAGCATTTACATAAAATTTTCATGCACTAAATGCTTTATGGATGTTCTCTAATTAGTCATCTCAGCATATATGGACTGTATGAAAATGTAGCTGTTTTGTCAATGGGGAAACTGCAGTTGATTCAATTGCTGGAGGCAATGCAAAAATTGCTTTTATCAGTAGCACTGCTTGGTAGTCAGGCTGTTTGCTTTCTACCATTTGTATTTGACTTTTCTTTCTGGTTATTGGGTACTGTACCTCTGGATTAACTTGATGCAGTAGTGATGAAAGCTGTTAATATTAAGGGTCAGCTCTGCAGTAGCTCCCTCTTCTTTGTTGGGGGACAAGGAATACAAAATGACAGCTATTTATATGGCAAGAGTCCCTGGGTTACTCACATGCCTATCACAAGAGTGTGTTTTCCTGAAAAATTTCTGGTGTTGCTAAAGGAACTCATTACTTACTTCATAATGGATATTTAATCAACCATGGTCTGTCTAGAAATACACACACATATATATATATATATATATGTGTAGTGTTATTCACCACTTGGATGTTTGTTATTTGTTGTTTCTTGGTTTGAGACACTTGCCAAAATAAGGTTATTTTAAAGAAGAGAGACTGCTATTAAGGTTAAAAGAATAGATATCATGGGAGTCATAACATTCACTGGCCTCAGTTCTATCAAGTCTTGTCATAATTCTGTCCTCATACTTGCCAGCCTCTTTTATTCATGTAGGTGAGCTAACACAGTTCACAGAAGTGCAAAAGAAATTTAAAACATATCTTTGCTAGACAGGGAGAAAAGCTAAACTTATGAACTTATGAAATGCAGAGTCAGGAAAGTAGAAATTAGTGGCAAAACCTTTGTCAGTGTTCACTCTTAGGTTGCATATAATTTCAGAAATTTCACTGCAGGTTCTTAGGTGTTTTATAATTTGAATTTTATTATGTGCTCAATTCGTGTATTCATTTATCTAGCAAAGTTGTTCTTCAGGAACTTTGCAGCAATATTTAGTTTGCCTCCCAGGAATGTGGTAACAATATTTGATAAATCTAAATTCAACATTTGTGTTTTCTGTTGGACATTTGAAACTTATTATATCATGAATTTCTAATCAAAATATTTTGAGATTGTGGACATTCTGTAAAGAAAATGTTATTGCATGTGTTGACAAAATGTACTATTTTCCCTTCTTCAACCAAATAATAATTTTTAAACATTCTAATTTCATTTAGACATGAAGGCTAATAATACTTTATTACATAAAATTATTTATTTTTTTAAAAAAGACGGGAATATCAAGTCTTTTTTCAATGTGTGTATTCAAACGTCCCTGTTTCTCAACATTAGCCACAAAGTAGGAATGGAGAATTTGGTTTTCATTTGTTGACTTTTTATGTATAAACAACAGCAGTTGTTTCTAATTATAAAAAAATCCCTTTGTCAGACTCGAGCAAAATATGAAGGCTTTAGGATGGTGCTACAAGGAGATGACCAAGAGGCAAACAATTGAGAACAGGTTTGAGGCTTTATAGGGAAAACACTTCAGCATCCTACAGGTGGCTTCTGAAGCTGCCTCCTGCTAACTGAAAATGAGGCTCTGTACCATAACCTGTCTGGGAAAATTTGGTTATCAAAATTAGGCTATGTCTTTTTGAAAAACTATATTCTGGAAGCTCTTCTTATTTGTTTTACAATATATACATTTCAACAGCCTAGCTGATTTTAGGTGTGATTGATGTATCAATCCATCAATCAGTGTCCTTTTAAAGGATGTAATCAAAACTGTAAAATAAAGTGCTTGTTTGCTTCATCTATGTGTTTTGTGCTCTGATGGTCCTCATGTCTTTCAGCAGCATTGGTCTGTAGATCTCCTCCAAGCTTTCCATGTAGTCTAAATAATCGCTCACTCGAAATCCACGGAGTGCTTCCTCCTGCACAAATACACATAGAAAGCACTTCTTAGCTAGAAAAAAAAATTTACAACTCAAATTTAATGAATTCCAAGCTTTTAAAGATAGCTCAGTTTATTCTGATTGTCATAGCCTGGCTGTTTAAAATAGATTTTATTATGTTTTTTTTAAAAATACAGATTTGTCAGTATCCGTTTCCAGTCAGTTTTTTTTTCTAATTACACACTTGGTATCAGAGAATTTTATTTCATGGAGACATTGTTTACCTAATTTTTGGAGAATATTTCATTGAAGATTTTTAAGAAAAAGTAAGCTTTAAGAAGGGAAAGCCAGGTTCTAAAATGTTATTTTGAAAGCACATACACCAGCACATGGCATAAATTTATTAGTGTGGCTTTTATATATCCAGCTAGATTCCAAAGAAAAAGAGTGTATTTTTAAATCAATAATGAAAGATATTTATGAACTGCTTAAATAAAAACAGAATAAACTGTTCTGCACCACTACAAGTGAATAGTTCTTACTAATTCCAAAACATAGAGTAAAGGAAAGTGCCCTCAGGAAAAAGAAATGAACAGATAATGTTCATTCTCATGGCTATTATATTGAAAGGATAAGGAGGATGCACCACAGAACACAGGATCCAGAAGAACAGTTAGGTCGAAAGGGTTAATTTGTTGCTGTTGTGTATTCATCACCTACTAATCAGTATTACCACTGTTGGCAGCATGTGCTGCAAACAACTCTCTGGAGCCAGACAGTCTCTGTGGACATAAGCTGTACCTCTGGTGTATTAACTGTGAATCTCTGCTAAGTAGAATTCTCCTTAGAATGTCTACTCAGGCTTGGAAAACTGCACTTTAGCATCTGAATAGCAATTCAAAATAGTCTTTATATTTCTTCTCCTCTGCACAGAAGCAAAGAGAAAGTAAGATTTTACCTTCCAAGTTGCTCCTCATGCACTGTGAGAAGGCTGACTATAGTGGAATATAAAATTATATATATGTGTATCTCAAATTGAATGGCATGTAGTGACAGGACAAGGGGGAATGGCTTCAAACTCAGAGAGGGTAGATTTAGATTAGGAATGTGGAAAATGTTACTGTGAGGCAGGTGAGGCACTGAAAAGAAGTTGTGGATGCCCCATCTCTGGAAGTGTTCAAGGCCAGGTTCGATGGCGCTATGAGCAACCTGGTGCAATGGAAGGTGGATTGGAACTAGATAATATTTAATGTTCCTTCCAACCCAAACCATTCTACAATTCTTTTTTTTTTTTAATTTCAATTAATTAAAAGTTATCAAGAGCAGATATACAAGTTAAGTATGCTCATTTTTTTTCTGCAGTGGTCACTCAATAAATTGCAGATATTCCACTACTGCATTAATTTACATTCTTTTCTCATTAATATAACAGTATCATGCCAAACCTTTACTCTGTTTATACTGTATGTGGCCACATACAAATTCTCTCTTCTATATTTTACATATTCTTTCCAGTAACGCCATCAAGATGCAGTTTTTAAGACACTTTGTCCAAAAACAGGGTAAACGAAACAATACATTCATTTGACTAAAATTAAAGTATTATTTCACTGACTTAAAATCACTAAGTGGAATTCAGTAAGAGTTTCAGATTAAGTAATGTGTTTATCCTCAGTATTCAGAGCTTTGCCTCTCCTCAGCAGTAGAAAAACTAAGAAAGAAACCCTTACTTTCAGAAAAACCTGAAGATCCCGGGCTTCTGTGTGCTTCAGGATGTCTTGCTGTAGGTGTCTGAACACAGAAATACACATATATATTTGATAATCAGGACCAAGGAAAATACATATGGCAATGTAGTGACAGATCTCACTCCAGTCCATGTAGTTCCAGAAACACTGAGTTATCCACTGCAGACAGATCTAGATGAGAATGAAATTATATATAATTAAATAATTCTATACATTCAGTCATAATTGATCAGCTTTCTCTCTTTTCTATACTACAGAACCTTTTCCCTGTAACATTACTTCAGCTGTAAAAATAAAAGGGATGAAGTACAAAAGAAGATTCACCATTTTTAAAGCACAGCCTCTGAACAGACTCCCAGTGAGTTTGACTAAACATAACACCCTCTATCCATGCATCTCACTTATAGGAGTATATTCTAGCACCTCCTGAGGTTGAGACTCAAAGTCCAAGGAAAGCAAAAGTGATTTTTTTTGAGATTTTGTTTTAAATGTGGCCTAAAGGGTAATGACAATGATGAAGGCATGTTCAATGTGGGTCTTCCTTTCAGTTACAGTAGTTCTGTGCATTATAAATGAATGCTAAGCCCTTCCCTAAGACACATTTTCATTTAATGAAGTGAGTATGAACACAGTGACTCCTTTGCCCTAATCTAAATTACAATGTATTAAGATGTATAATGCACATTTCATTTGGTTCTAGACCACAAATCTTCTTCTAATCAGTCCTTAAAGTGTTTAAAAATATACATCAGAATTACCACAATTCTAATTAGATGACAACAACCATAGTCTGGCAGTAAGTCTGTTTTGAGGTATTTACTGAGGCACACAATCACGTAAAACATCAGAACTATTTCCACAGTTCAGAGTTTGTTTTTAATGCTGCAGTAGAACTGCAAAATCACACAGAAGATACAGTGGCACCCATGAGTGGCACTTCAGTAACTCACTAAATAAATGAAAAAAGCCCTGGTAGCAGTTTAGACCAGTATCTAGTCTATTACTGAGTGCACACAATTTAAAACAGCATACAGTGTATCTTGCACAAGAATAGCTGAAGGAGTGACTGTCCCTATGAGTTTTCACCATCCCAAAACAGGAACCTTATTACAAGCACCTTATTCCTATGCTGAGATAAATTCCTTCATCTGCTGCCTTCTCTCCTCAAAGACCAAACCCCAAGCTGACTACTTTAAGCAATATCTGCACCACACTGGCATCTGCCTCCCTTAAGAAGTCTCTTCAGCTGCAAATCTTGCAGCAAGAAGGAATTTTGAAGGCATAAAATGAAAAATATTTTTCTTGCCTTGGCACAGCCATATGCTTTCTCACTGGTCAGGTGTCCTTTGCATGGACAACCTAACTCACTGCATGGAGCTCTTTGCCCTTCATTATGATTGCAATCTTTACAAATAATGCTTCCTTCATAGCTTTCCACAGTACCAAACAATTGTTGTAAATAGGCAAAATGAAAGCTAGCATTATAGATCATTTTTCTTCTGTAGCAACACCTCATTAATATGAAAGAATAGTGTGTTACCGGATTGTAATACTTATAGTAGCTCATGTAAAATTATTTTTTCTCTAATATCATAGGAACTGCTTCCTAGTATATAACTATTGCAAATTACTCATTCCCCTCCAATGGAAAATTTAGATAATTATTTCAAGGAATAAGTTATTCTGTTTATTTTTAATGCTAAATCTGAGGATTTAGTATGTATTATTTTTATCAAATTTTCTGCATGAACATGTAATAAAATATCAGCTCCAGTATACTGCTGTTATTCTATGAGTCTGCTGCTTTCTATTCTCAGACGCCCTAAGTCACTATGTGTTCTTATCTTTTTTAAAACTGCCACACAAGTACTGTTTAGAAAAAACTGCCAGTAGTTCCTCAGTGTTCTTGATTTTGCAGATTTAAGTCAACAGGATGATGATACTTTAATACACTTTGATCAGTTACCTGGGCTGGAGTGAAACCAGACATGTGGAAGGCGGAACAGACGAGGGGCAACTCAGCTTTTAGCAACATTTCAACGTGGTGAGCACTGCAAAAATAGACTGGATGGATGCCATATTCCACTGTTGTAACAGGCAGGTGCACCTGGTTAACAACAACAACATCATCATGAACAACAAAACTGAGGAACAGGATTACAGACTACGGAAATGGGTTATTTTTTGAGAACACTGTTACTTGCTGAGAACAGTATAAAAAAATATACACTTTTACATCTAAGATAAGCCATTTGGATTATTTTAGACACAGAAAACAGGATAAACAAAATAGGTTGTAGTTCCATCAATAAAAACATGTAAGTAACTAAAGAAAAGTGTTAATATCCTGATTGTTCCTGTTCATTACCAGTCTAGTTCCTCATTGTAAACAGGCTTTAAATGTCAAAGCAGGGATGGAGAAACTGTTGTTATATTTTAAACAAGAGAACAGAAGGGAAAAAAAAGACTGATTTCTGTTGGATTTTTTCCCCATTTAGTAGTGGATTGGATCTTCCATGATATTTGAAGTTCTCTTCTGTGTACATATCTCTTTGCAGTACTTGTGGAGGGTGTGAGTGAAAGTCTACTCTGTGCAGCAAAAGGAGCAGAGGTTTTATCACTATGGAAGGCTCTGGATATCAGTGCCAGTTCCAGTTAATGAATCCTTGACACCAGTGGTTTTTCAGCACTTGCACAATGGATCAAATTTCAGCACAAATTTCATTATGCTGGAACAACCTCAGGCCAGACTCAGTGCTGAATGGGCCGACACCATCATCACTTCTGGTGACAAGACAGATCACTTGGTATTACTACAGAAGCCTCCATGCAGAAGAAGTACAGAATCTAATCTGTGCTTCTTATACCCCAGAGTTCTCTGGCAGAGACTACAGTTTAGAGTTTATGTTCAAAACATTCAAGACAACATGAAAACTACAAGGAGTTTTATTTTAAATAGCTGGAAATACCCTTAACGAAAGATAAAAATGATGCTTCCTATATTACAACCTTGATCCAGAATATTGACAATTTAAAACTGTCAACCATAAAGTATTTGTGCAATAATAATTTTTAAAATTTACTAAATATACTCTAATGTAACAAGTAAATTTCAAAACTGTCACTAAAAAAATAAAAAATCAGATGGATGGACTTGCTCTCTTTACTGTATTCTAATAATTAAAAAAGAGGTCATTCAGCAGCATCACAGACTTCACACAGAATTTAATGCCACTAACAAAGTTTGTTTTACTGTCAAGTTTAAAATTCATTAACACTGTCTTTGATATCAGTCCACCACTTCTCTCCTTTTAAACAAAAGTTTGAGTGAATTGATCCACATCTTTCCATTAATTTTTCAGGGGCATGTATTTAGTTAGAGGGCCTTAAGGAAAATCTAATGCATTACAAAAAAAATAAACAAAAGAAAACCAAACTAAGAAAATCAATAAAGTCTCCTTTGTAAATGAGACTTTCAAAGTAGCCTTTCAGAAAGAAACAAGTTTTAAATTCTTACAGATAAATGCAGTCTTGGTAGCCAGAGAAATGCTGAAACAAGAAGACGTGAAAATTGCAGAAGAAATGTCAGTGTCTTCTCCTTGTCCCCTGACATTATGAGGAAGATGGAAGCTGCAAACCAATCATAGCCAGTATAGTGTTCCTGCAAGCAGCCTGGACGGGCAGGTTAAGGAACTTTGGCAAAGATCTCCTCCTCACTCTCCTGCAGCAACCACAGCTCTCCTCCTTCCCAGGCCCACGCACACAGAGCCAGGAGCTGGGGTGTTAGACACGGCCAAGCAGAAAACAGCTGCACAGAAGGCAACATCAAGGCACAGCTGTCTCTCAAACTGACTTAAGAGAAACAATTTAAGCTGTTTTCCCATATATTATTTTTTTTCAGTCCATAAGTAGTCAAGCTAAATCAATAAAAGTAAACAAACAGCAAGTAAATGCAAAATAACCTGCACCAAAACACGTGTGCTTATGAAGTGGAAGATAAGTGAATAGTGGAGGAAGAAAACAGTGGTTAAAATTTTGGGAAAAGAAAACAAAGTGATAAAAAAGCCTTAAAAATGAGATTAAGCACATTCTGACTAATATGAAGTATAGTTTAATACTGGTATGCAAATCTAACAGAAAAGAATACAGCAAAGCTTGTTGGAAAGCTGTTATCTGTTTTAATGTTTCTTACAAGAAGTTCCACAGTGAATCTAAAAGAGTCAGAAGTCTAAGCACTCCTGTTGATCAGGCTACATCCACTCATCACACTTATCACTACATGGGCAGTATCATTAACAGTGTTGGTATTGTGGGAGTACCACAAATACTCATTAATGTGCAAAGGTTCATTGCTGCAGGCTCTTTATCACATTTAAAGATGTGATCCCACTCCAAAACAGTTGATGAAAAAAGTGAATGAGATCTTGCACTTCTAACAAAGTATGGGAACAAAAGAGTTAACATTTTCTTGAGTGCATTGGGTATGCATTTAACTTAATAAAATTTCAAAGTAAAAGTGCTGCTTTAAAAAAAAAAATTCTTTCCATAAATATTACACAGCTACACATCTATTAAAAGTACAAACAGCAGTTCAAATTGCACTAACGTTTTTAGGCTATATAATTTATACCATCAGGAAAGGATACAAAGTGAAGATACCACAGTTCTTTGCTGTTGTTTCAGAAACTGCTCACAATTCATTAACACAAAACACAGCCCATTTTCAGCATCTTCTGGAAGCAAGTTTAGGTATTTTCCATATCTATTTTAAAAAGATGAAAAAAAGAAAAATTTTAAAGATTAAATTTTAATTCCTAAAAAGGAAGAACTCTTATTTAATAAGCCTGTAAAAGTTAAGCTGTCATAACGCTGCTCATCACTAAAACTACGCTGTCGATATACACATAAGTGATTAAATAAAACCTTCTATGCTTTACTTAGAAAGGATACACAGCAAACATCTGCTGCTCATTGTTACAAATCCTCACCCAAATTCTAGAGACTGTGTTGGGGAGGAGAAAGTACTCTAACACACACAGCTCAGTTTCTTCACGTACAATATTTAGAATTCCATATAAGTATATTGTACGTGTAATTATTATAATCAGAATTCAAACATTAATGCTAAAGATAGCAACCTGTGAAAGTACAGACATCTAAACTTTTCCTTCATCACAGCTCTGCAAATTACCAGCTAAATAAAATGTTTAAATGCCATATAACTAAGCTTAGCTAAACAGAACCATTTAGAGAAGTAATGCAAGGGAAAAAAAGACACATAATTCAGCATAATGCAATTTACGGTAGATCTTACTAGCACATTACAATTAGTCTTTTCAAAAATAGAGGATAATAACATACATAAACTGTAAAGATAATTTAATTATGTACTAATACCTTTTTCAATTCCAGTTAGAATTCATTTTCTTAAAGTTTATCTTAGATTTAAATAGTATAAAGCAATGAGTTGATGGATTAAGTATCATTAAAGTCATTCCATGAAAATCAAACAAATTCTAGAAATACTCTAGGGAAATGTTTTAATACCATGTACCTGACTGTCATTTCAACACCAAGCTGCTGCACAGATGAAAGATTTTCTTTCTTCACATTTGCATCCATGGCTAAAACAAAAGAAAATAAATTAAATTAAGTATTATAAGAAATATGATTTGAACTGAATACTAATGTAAAGCTCTTTCTGTGTATGAATGCCAATTTTGGAGAACTGTTTCCTACTCAAAATTAGTTTGGTAGTGTTTGGAAATGATTCATAAAAAATCCACTCTCTTGACAGCCTTTTTTTAATGAAAATCACTCTCTTTATAAGGAAATCTTCATGGTTAGTATGGTTGTCATGATAGTTATCATTAGGTTTACAGCAAGCAACATCTTTTTCAGCCTCATATCCTTGTCGAACTTTATCCTTTCCCACTTAGAAATCAGAAAAGGCAGCATATTCTGATCCACTTCCTTCCATTCCAGAGGCCCTAAAGTTTCTTAGCTATAATTCCAACTTTATTAACAAAAATTACATTTTGATATGAATCATAAAAAACTTTATAACTGATGGATTTTTAAAAGTCCTGTATAGACATGCATTTTTTTTTCATACAGTAAAATATACTCCATTTTCTGCAGTTGTTTAAATTAAAAAACCCAAGATAGAAAAATTAATAAATAATGATTGAAAGCAACGACTGTTGTAGCATTTCCTCAAAATTTAAAATTCTAAATTAAATTTTAAATGGGCATTTTCTCTATCAGGTACATGTATCATCTAAGATAACTATACCACAGATAAAAATTGCAGTCTAATAATATTGGGACTTACAAAGCTGAGGGAATAAACCTTCATGTATTTTTTTGAAAGTACTACTTAAAAACATCAAGAAATGAAACAAATGAAAACCCCTATTAACTGACAACATTTGTTAAAAATGTAAATAATGGATATGGCAGCAGAAGGTAAAGCAAATTCATGTAAATGGTAAGTGGAAAAATTTAATTAAGCAGATCACACAGTAACTTCTTATGCATTTTTCCTATATCCTCAGACAGACAGAGAAATCAAAGTGAAGGATTCCCTGGTTTTTCATACAGGTAAACACTCTATGGTCCTGGCACACAAAAAGGCACTAAGGTATTAGAGATGCATTAGTTACAAGCTCAGGGAGGAAAGGACTCAAAGGGGGAAAAAAGAGAAAAAACCAAGACAAACAAACCCAAACCAAAACCCATCAAAACCACCACCACCAAAACCCAAACAAACAAATGAAACAAAACCAAAACCCCCTCCAAAAAAGAAGATGCTGTTTGCTCATATGCGATGAGGTAGGTTAAAATTTTTATGAAGAAAATAATACAGCAAAACTACACTCAACAATGAAGCAATAAAATTCAGCAGAAGTAGTCTGGCAAGAATAAAACCCCACTCTGTTTTATAACTTTCACAGACAACAATAATTTAAGTGTTATATGTTTGTGAGAAATTATCCTTGTACTTTTGACAACATATAACAAAAATAACTGGTCTTTGAGTAAAATTATTCAATAATCTGATGGGACTGAAAGAGTAAATCCACATTAGAGAGGATTTTTGCAATTCAAAGAACAGAAGTTCAAATGTCTTTTACACAGCATAT
Organism: Notiomystis cincta; assembly: GCA_013398075.1. Classification (NCBI taxonomy): domain Eukaryota; kingdom Metazoa; phylum Chordata; class Aves; order Passeriformes; family Notiomystidae; genus Notiomystis; species Notiomystis cincta. The sequence continues at coordinate 59,162 of VZRX01010699.1, forward strand.
CAGCAGTGCAGTCTTTGGAAGGATACATATAAATTCACAGGGCATTTCAGTTAAACCCCACAGAGATAATTGAAACATTCATAACTTTTTACAGCTCCCATTCCAAGTTACCTGTTTACTCAGGCTGCAATTGCCATCCTAAGTCAATTCATTTTCAAGTTTGTGTGTGCAACTAGGAAGGCAAGAGGCATACTTACATCCTAGAAAGTAGGGGGAATTTCAAAGAATTGGCTATGGCTAATGACTAATTAAGTCCTAACACTTTTATGTTTAATGGCAACAGAGGGCAAGGAGAGCAATGACCTCTAAGCTCCAAAGCAGTCCTGCTTCCATTTTGAGGTGGATCCTCTTGTGGCTGGCAATACAGGTATCCCAGTCCAGCATGGGTGTAATACGGAAAAGTTGTATCACAACCCACAGTGTGAGCCCAGTGTCCATTCTGTAACAGTTTACAGCAAGTACTGAATGCTCCTTGTCCATTAACTTTAAAAGAACACAACTGATTTCACTGATTTTCATTGACTTTTCCTCTCTGTTGTAACAATTCCTTAGTGGCTGTGAGGGGCTTTTTCCCCACCACACCTCCTTCTGATATTTTCCTCTGTATTGTGAAAGAAGATAAAATTAACTTGAAGTCTGGACTGAATAATAATTCTCTATCACATAATACCTTATCAAGGAAAAACCTCTTGCTTTCAGACACCACTGTACTTGACATAATCAGAGCTCTCTACTCTGCTAATCCACAACTCACAATGGGAACATGCAAACTGTACTTCTTTGTCCTGGGTCAAAAGTTTTTATTTTCCCATTTGTTTATCAATTAACAGACTGGGAAGACAAGGCTTAACATTGTAAAGTAATTTAGAATACACAAAGGACTACTTCCCACTGATTAAAAACTGGACCTAGAAACCTTAAATGCTCCATTAAACTTAGAAAAATGCTATGAAAAACAAGTGGAATGTTTAAATACTGCATATTGCAATCCATGGACAAAAAGCTTGCAGGAATGTTGTGACTGTACTATTGTGATGATGCCCATGCATCTGATTTAATACATTGAGTTAATTTTATACAAAACTTTTTTGACAAGTATTTTTCAATACACCTGATATAACTGTCTTGAAACACAATAGGTTTCATAACAAAAAGGTATGGAGAAAAATCAGTTCTCTAAATAAGAATGACATTCATCCTCAAAGGCGAGACCATCTCTCTGAACTGTGAATTAATAACATGATACAGGACTCTGGCTATTATTAAATGGAATGAACAACATACTTTGGCAGCTTCCCTTTTATTTATCTTAAAGCAAAAAAGTCTATGTTGAACAGATATTTCATACTTCTTTCTTTAAAAATGGAAAACACTGTAAAACAGAAGCCAAAATTAAACTAGTGACTTGAAGGATACTGGAATTCTCTAGGAGCTGCTTTACAATTCCAGAAAATTCTTAGAAAGCACCACAATGGGCAGCACTTTTCAAAATGTTTTGTAGCATTTGGGAACACAAAAAGAGATTCCCATAAGACACAATATCCAAAGGCAACTATGTATTATTATTAAACTCAGTCTACAGGTTATAAACACTCCAGAATAAGTTAACTGCCACGCATAGTCCTGTGGCATTCTTTCTAATCTTTCTGGCCATATCTTCAATCAACTTTACAATTTATATGAAAGATTGCTTTCTTATTCATTTTCCCTCTTACCATGACAAAGCTTCTGTGTGTTTAAGCCAGAAAATGGGCTACATCACATTCATACTGAAATGACAGGATGCCAAGCTGAAACAGCTTTAGCGCATATATCATGCAACTTGTTTCTTTGAGTAATATTTAATTTATTTCCCTTTTTAAAGTGCTGTTATGCCAAGGAAACCACTGACTTCCCTTTTGTCTTAAGTGAAGAATATTACTAAAGCTGTCACTCACATTATTGGTTTCGCTCTTTAACTTCCTGGTGCCCAAGCCAAAGAGCTTTACGTCTATGTAAATCGTCTTTGGAATATGCTAATGGATGCTAAATTTTAACTTCAGTGATGGTAAGAAAGATTAGGTTTCTTCTTGTGGATGAAAAAGACTTCTGATTAAAAGAAAATACGTAAGTAAAAATTGTGCAAACAGCTGAAAATCCCATGACAGCCAGAGCCACCTGCATAATTCCCACAGATGTTTTAAAATATTTAGAAGTATATAGGTATGTTTGCTATCAGATTTCTAGTCCATGGCTTTGTCCATATAAACTGAAATTGTGAAACTCATATTTTTTTCCTATGATTTATTATTTTTGTTAACAAAACACCAGGTTTTCACTTACTCTTCAGCAGGTACATAAACACTGACACTGTCCATTGGCAGATACACAAGCAGTCAATATCAATCTTTACATTTTGTTGGTAACTGTCCTTTCTCATTCTGATGTTCTTCCAAAAGTTTTCTATTTTAAACATTATTTGAACTTGGAGCAGAGCATAAATTATGAGTTTTTCTACAGATTCTGTTCCGTCATTTTGCTACTATTTCTTGATGATATCACCTCCTTCACCAAGCTACTCATCTAGAGTGCTTCTGACAGTCTGAATCTCATTCTCATTTTTAGAATTGTCTATAAAATAATCTTTTTTTCAAAGAAAAGTATTACTTTTTGTTGGATTTGAACTGGGAATGGAGAAAATGTAAACGAAATCCAAGAGTAATTGCTGGAGAATGTTGCTGGCTTCTCTCAGAGCTAGGCAATCTCATGTGGAATTCCACTTTGACTATTGAAAGTATCTGTTACATTATCAGTACTCTTGCCATAACAATAAAAGACCAAAATATTCATACCTAGAACTTTGTTACATAATGGTCATCACATATATTCAAGCTATTTCTGGAAACAGCTTCATTAAGAATGAACCACATTTTCAGTCCAGTTATGTAAACTGGCAATGGGTAAAATGCTTCCTGCTATCAGCTTTTTTAAAATGGTGGACAGTTTGAAGAAGTGCATTTATCAAATGATGCAGAAAGAATGCAAGAATGCCCTTCCTTCTCCTTCCCTTTGAGACCAATTTCAGGTTGTAATTGTATTTCTGGTTTCTTGCTCCTTCTGAACAGTTCTATACTGATACCTCCCCACTGGTGTTTTTAAAATGTCTCAGTTTGTTACCCGACCCACCTGACCCTTCAAAGATTAAGAGCTCATTAAATGGCAGAAAGTTCTTATGAGATTTTGTTCAGTCACAGAACTAAGCCTCATCCAGGAGAAGGAACACACCATGACATTTGAGTTTTATGGCCAAGACCTGAAATCCCCGAGGTTCTGTCCCTTTGGCAGTATGCAGCAAAGCTGTTTCAGAGAGAAAACTTGATGGAAACATGAAGATTTGACTGCAAGGTCATCTGCAAAAGCAGAGCTACCAACAAAAAAAAAACCTGCTGATCACAAAATGTTGCAGCAGTCTCAAGTTTGGGGAGACTGCAAAACATTGTGGAGATCAATTAAGAAGCAGAGAACCAATATATTAGACAACTTTATACATAGAATTTCTCTGATAAATGGGTTTGTCGAAATCTTGAGAAAACAAAGACATTTTCACAAAGTATTTCTGTTACAGTGAACTGGAATTTGCTAACAGAAAGAGCAAGAGGCTATTTTAGGAACTTCATATCCCTAATCTATAATGCATAGTATTTTACTACTACGGCAAATTTCAGTTTCTTGCCATTTTATTACCTATTACAGCTAGACACCAATGATTAGGGGTTTATAAAAGAGAAAGAAAAAATAAAAGCAAACTAGCAATTATTAATTCTCGGAAAGGGGACAGAGATCATTAACATATAATTAACAGATTCAGTCATCTGAATACACGTCACAGCAGTATCATTGCTGCTAGCAGGAAGTAAACTTCATGTAAGATTTGTATTACTGTTTATAATTGAACATTGCAACTGCATAGTGTTTTATCAGATATTTTCTCCTTCTCTCTTATCTTGAAAATAGTAACAACCCCATCTAATTTAATTTTTCCATATTTGCAAATTTTATGAGAGACTAAAATCCTAGGGGGTTCCACAGCAGATGGATGAATGTGCTATTCTAATTACAACTAGCTACAGGTTTACAAAGCTGTCATTTTTTTAAGATAATCGAATTCTCATTTCAAGAAACATGATAAACGCTGAATATCGATGTGCTGTACTGAATTCACTTTCACAAAAAATGGGACTTTTCTTCATTGAAATGAAACAACTGTTAGAAACTGATTTTCAGTTCCTCAGACCCAAATTTATTTAAGAGAATGGTGGATACACACAATGTATCTATCCAGTGTCAAGTTCATGTTTGGCTTACTTAGATGTAGAGCTAGACCAATGTTACCTTCTAACAACTCATCAGCTTTACCTCATACAGAAAAATGTCTCTACTGTAACTTGTTTTAGGCTTTAGGTTAGATTGCTCTTACAGGAATTTATGAAAAAGATACTGTGAAATAACATGGCATTCAATAATTCTCCTTGAAGAAATTGCAATGCTTCACAAAGACTACCAGAAAACCTTGGGAAATGTACAGAAATCTGACCAATCGTTATTCAGTCAGTGAGAAATCTAATTTTAAACAAATAAGATCTGATTAAGATTTGAGTGTGTTTTGTTGGTACAAACATAGGAAGCATAATTCATATCTGGGTTCTCAGAGTGCATTACCCTCCCTTCATAGGAAGGCCATACTATTTATTTTATGATGTAAAAAAAGAATCAGAAATGAATGTAAAATTTAGCTATATGACCAGTTCTTAAAATCATACCCTTTTACTGTTTCAGTGTAGAATTAGAATATGATCACAGATTCAGTTTTAGAGCCAGACTTTTGTTTCATGTCCATCAGCATGAATTTATTGGCCTAAAATAACTTCCCTGGTTAACCCTTATTGCTACACGTGTCTGAAAAAGGTGCTATGAAGTTTTAATAACTATTTTCCTATAAAAGTTAAAAGAAACCCTTGATGAAATGTGCTATTTGCCTGAGCAATACTCTTTCCTGAGCTGGAGAACTCTTCACAAAAGAAGTCTGTGATAATGTTGTTGCTGACAGGGAAAGAACTCAGTAAGACACCAGCAGTCCTTTGCCTATCTCTTACTACCAGATTACTGAGTATCCTTGAGAAGACTTCTTATTCTTCTATTTCCAAACTTGTCTTCATTAAAGCACATGGAATGTCAAAAGCATTTGCACATGAAAACTGTTCATTAGACAACCCTTTAGATGTTGGAGCCTTTATTTGATAACTGAGCAGGCAAACTTACCCAGAATTATGTCCAATAGTGCCTGTATAAGACCCAAGCCCCCCTCCCCCTCATTTGGAAAATACAAAAAGAAGTATTAGACAGACTGAGTTCATTTAGCATTAAAAGAAAATCTTTAAAGCTCAAGAAAACCAAGAACTGAGGTTTTCATTATGTTATCTTTGCTCCTGTATCTATTCTTTGGGATTTTTCATTCTAGATAATTAATTAAATATATGCAATTGTCACAGGATTTTCAAACTTGGTCTTTCTTCAAAGTGACATTAAATTTTAGACAAATAATGCAGTGTTGATGCCACCATCAGTGGTTCATAGTGAAATCAATTAAATACAAGATTTAGGTTCAACCTTCCCGAATGTGTTTTAAATCCCAGCTTTGACCACAAGGTTGAGAGAAGCATAAGGTACCTGACAACTAAGTGAACAGAGTAAGGCCTACTGCTTCTCTTCAGATTTCTTTCACACTGGATGGAAGCATTTAGCTGTCATAATTAAGGAAGAGCAGGATTGCTGTCTTTGCTGGGCAAGGCATCCATTTGGAGGATGCACAGTCAGATGCTTCTTCTTCCTCTAGTTATTTTTTGCCTTTTGAGCTTTTAAAGGAACCATCAAAATTATTATTTGAATTAGGAAGTTTCATAAATATGTGATTAGCAAGCCTTGTGTGTCCATGGAATTATTTTATTGCTCACTATGCCTCATGAGAAGTTGAATAGTAATGCAGGACAAGCATCAGTATCTTTTAAGAAAAACTAAAATTGTGATAGAAATAGCTGTCCCATCAGCAATTCTCTTCATAAAGCAAATTCTCTTCATAAAGCAAAGAGACAGATTCTCAAATGAAATTAAGGGTATCCTGCTCACAAGCTTTTGGAAGGTAAAGACCACTACATAAAAAGACAGACAGCCTCTGGGGGGTTTTATGCTTTGAAACTTCAAAGGCAAGCCCCAAATCTCCAAGGATACTATATTTGCATTCTATGTATGGGAGAGTAAAATATCAATATAAATAACAGACTCTCCCCAAAGCAGGTTTGATTCTCCACAGTTAGTGACAGAACAAGTACTCTAAATGGCTGAACTACAACCTGAGAGAAGAGTCCTGGACAGTGAACAATGAAAGTGCATTTTCCAGCAAATATTAACATTGGTTCTAAATCTTCTAATTTTACCAGTGCTTCAAAGCATTAAAACACATTACTTTACACTTAAAATAAATCACCTTTATCATTCATCCTTTATTCTTGGCTGTAAGCATGACATCTCTACAAAATTAACACTCAAATTACTCTGACAACAATAACAATTCTTTAATACATATCCTTTAATTCAATATAAAGTCTATACCTTTGTGGGGCTTTTAAAAGAGGAGCCAGATTGCTTATCTTAAATATTTATGCTACAGCTTTGCAAATCATGCTATAATAGCTGTCAACAAATACTCTGAATCACACCTTCATCTTTCCATTATACACACAGAAATGTGAAAGCCAATCACTAATAATTATCTGTTCTCTTCACTTGAGCACATCATCTTCTGCTCCAAAGTGAGGTATTTCCCAGCAGTGAAGTAATGAACTTCTGAGCTGTTAAAGAACATTTTAAACAACCCCCCAAAATGATACAGATACGTTTAGAAGATGATTTAAAATGAAGAGGCTGCATGGCAATAAATAATGAGGAGACTGACCTTTATAGTTTCCTGTGCTGAAATAACAATCCGTTCGGCTTTCAGAAAGATGTGACACGAACTTTTCAATTAATTCTGCCAAAACTGCAACAAGTAAAAGCCCATTAGAACAGTACAGGCAACAAACAAAATATGGAACTACGTCACTTAACTAAATGACAATATATGGGAAATTAAGCTATTTAAATTCCTGCATATTTATTCATATTTCTATGGGAGAACAACTCAAAACATGCATTGCACTTTTACATTCCTAACACCATTCCTAATTTAAATTAAATTTTAATGGCTTTACTGAGAATACATTCAGTGTAAACAGAAAGAGAAACTCATATTATCTTTATATCCTCCAAGGATTACTTCAGAATTTGTTACATGGTTTCAATATGAAATGGAAATTAACTGTAATTAAACTATAGTATCTTTCCATATTTGTCTGTGTATGGAGACAGGAAAGGAAAACAATAAAACAGACAAACCACAAAACCAACCAACCAACCAAAAACCCCAAATAAACCCAACAACACATATAGAACAAAAAGCTGACACCACCCCAAAATTATACTAACAAAAGCACTTGAAGTTTAAGGACTGTTTCCAAAAAACCCCAATATAAAACCACCAATGCCATCACAAGATAAAAATTATTCATTTAAAGTTATGCAACAGGAGTATATAATTTAGGAAATTCTGTATTTAATGAAGATCATGATGTTCTTCAGTTCTTGCTACGGAACTTTGAGTCTGCAGATACTGAATAGATAACTCTGATGCTGAAATCTGTTCACTAAGGAGGAAATCTTATCTCCCACCCTGATAGGATGTTAGCCAGGGAGTTAGCAAGAACTCTTGGTGACAAATCATTATCAAAACTGTCCCTGATTCCTCAGTTCTGCAAGTCTGAGGCTATGGCAACTGAACACATGACACCACACGAGTTTAAACAACGTTTACAAGGAAGCCTTTACACAAACTGCACGGAGAAGCCCCATATGAGGTAAGCCATACTAAGAATTTAAGATAGCAACAATGATCATTGTTTTTTAAGTAAATTCTATCCTAAAACAGCTGCTGTTGTCTTGATAAATAGGATATAAGGCATTCAGATACACATACTTACACTTCTTTTTACAAGAATGCAAAGCCAGGGAGTGTGTTTAGAGAGTAACAACTGCTGCTACCTGTGGGATTTCCTGTTTAAAGACCACGCCACCATTTCCCTGGCAGTGCCTCCATTTAATAGCAATGAAGCTTCCTTCACCTCCTGTTCCCCCATTCTTGCACATAACTCCATGCACTCCCTGTCCAGGTGGTTTTTACTGGTTTTAAACTGAAAAGTTCACAGAATCATCGAATGGCCTGGGTTGGAAGGGACCATGAAGAACACCCAGTGCCACTACAGCATTTAAGCGGACAGTGGCGGGAGCAGCTGCAGCAGCACAAGTGAGGAGAAGCAATGCGCGCTGGAAAAAGGGAGAACATTCTTGAGCTAGCCATGCTGACAGGAGAACTGACACAAGCAGTTAAAGAGCAAGCTCCTTCAGGAATGAGGAGGAGAAAGACACAACCTGCACTCACAGTCTGATGCTTATTATGCCAGAAAAACAATGAAGAAAAAGATATAATAAAGATAATTAACTCTTCTTCCAATTATTTTAAGCCAACACACTGACATTAAATCATGATTCTTTTTGTCTTGATTAATTGTCTAAAACATTTACAGAAATTAATTTACACTGACTACAAAAAAAGTTTTTGAAAGGTTGAGTTTTGGTAATGCTAAAGAAGTTTCACTTCAACAGTTAGATTTCCAGCTCCAACAATAACAAAATTAATTTTCCATTGCGAAGGACTACTAAAATAAAACTAAAATTTACATGTGTAATTTATATTCTCACAGTGAAAAGAAACTGCTAATTAAGTATAACATAGCTATTTTTAATCATGGTTAATAAAACACATGGGGTTAGAAAAAGCAATTTACTTTACAGAAGAGTAACAATTTATCCTTTTTTGAAGAATATACAAACTCACTTATCTTCACTAATATGCTTAGTGGAATTTGGCCACATACAAACAATACAACAAATATTTGTGTAAAACGAGTATATGTGTATATGTGTCTATTCCTGAAACTGTAGACAGCAAAAAACAGAAATTAAAGTTTTTTAAGTAGCTATATATGTACTGTATGACAATTAGTATAGTGATTACTGAAATATGCCATACTATAATAATAACTGGGAACTATGTTAAGACTAAAATATCCCATAATTCGAAATTTAAAACCAAGTTGGGACATTGTACACTTCTTTTTGTCATAAGGCATCCACATGCTAGACCTAGCAGGCAAATACCTCAGTTCAGTGCTTGAGTTAACAGAAGTGACAGCTCAGCTGCTAAGCAATATTCTGAAACTCAAGCACTAAATTGATTTCCACCATTTGAAAGTATTTACCTAAGTGCCTATCTGGACCTTTGAAAACATTTTAATCAAGGTGAGAGTGGAAGACACATAAGAATTTCTCAAAACACATGTGGTTAATACATAAATAGAGGGTTTTCACAGGACACTGCCTTTTCCAAAGGGATGTCCATGTGAAATGACAAGTAGCTATTTTAATTTTTGTCTTTTAATATACTTCATCTAGCTGCCATTTGGACACTACTGTAGAAACCGATTCTTTGATTCTTCATTTAACTGGAAAATTAGACAAAGGACATTTAGGCAGGTTCATTGTACAGTACAGTCAGTACTGATATAACATCCCAAATTTTCAGGTAAAGTTTATGTGGCAAATCAACACAGTGAAAATGTTGATTTTTCTTAGGTTAACTTCAATACTAATACAGTTTGGCTGTATTAGTATTGAAGTTTTTAAGAGTCTAGCAATTACTTCATGCAAATTTAAATCATACATACAAAATAAAGATAATTTTAATTTAGGTGTGCGTAATAATATAAGGAATACATGGAAATTTTTAAAAAATTATTAAATTACTGATGTATGCTCATAAAACACCTACATTCCTGAAGGATTTTCTTTTTCCTTGGAAGAGTGTACAAAAGGAAGGCAACTGAAACAGCTTCAAAACTGCATAAGAACACTGCTTTAAAAAAAAGCACATGGTAAAAACTGTTTTAATAAATAACAACCACAAGCACTAACCTAATTCCTACTCTGAAAGTTTTAAGCCAAAAAGGTCAAAAAATGTAAAATGCATGACACTTATTTAGATCCTCTAATGTAACTACTGTTACTGGATCATATTCTATGATCCAGATGTTTCAGAGGAGTTCAAAAGAAAATATGAAGAATTCTTTTAACAGCAGTTCTGCTCTGGGGCACATGGTATGACTCTTGGGGATGGTCCTGTGCAGGGCCAGGTGTTGGACTCAATGATTCTTCATGGTCCCTTCCAACTCAGCTGATTTTCTGATTCTGTGACTTCTGTTAGAGGTTAGAAATTAGAGAATGAAAATCTTGGACAGATTACTTTTTTGTAAGAGTAGTCAGAATCTTCACCATACTTCAGTTTAATTAGTATATGAAAAACAGAGCTAGCAATTCCATTCTTAATGGCAACAACAAGGAGGACTTTCAATTATTGTACATTAAAATGTCAAATGAACAACATATTTTCTCTGAAAAGAGGAAAACAATAATAAAAATTCTGACAGTGCTTCCCTTAGAGATGAACATTGCATATCTTATATCAATATACAAGTATTTTCTTTATTAATGGAAAAAACAGCCCTTAAAATCCAAACCAAATGTCCTAATCTTTACACACCTGTACACAAATTCACGTGCACTCACACTGCTTACAGTGGCTCCAAATTGGTTTGGGAGGCAGAAGAAAGAATTTCTGATCTGCCATTGTTCTTTCTGCTTAACATAAAACCCCACTGTTCCACTCAAATTCTGACACAAGCCTCCTTGGAAAATCAAGGTAAACATAAAAAGGTAAACATCTATTTTGTATTACTCTAAAAACTTCTAAACACAATCACAGCATTTTGTTACCCTGAATCAAAAACACTATTACAGCACACGAGTCATGGGTTCTTTGTGCTATGGGGCAAATTCTGCAGTTAGTTTCAACTTTTTGCTGTAATTGTTAAAGGCTGCAGCACACATACATCACAAACAATGACACTGCCTCAAAGGCTCATTGTATTTTTTGTCAACATGTTTTGATAGAGCTATCTCAGATGATGCAGAGCGCACAAAATATTAAAGGATTACAGAACACTCTGTTGACTGTAACCACTCTGCTTCCATCAAACATTCACTTGTAAAAGCTGAAGAAATTCCTATGTTTTACAGTAAATTCTCACATGCAATTTCAAGAGCTGCTATCTTTTCTTTTCTTGGTTGGTTGGTTTTTATTAAGAAAAAACCATTTGGAGGTAATTTAATAGGCCCTAAAGAATGCTGGAGATCTAAACCCAGATCCTCAGGGAGATAGGTGATGGAAATTCTGAAAGACTCTATGGAGCAAGTAATTTTAGCTGAGTTTACTATCTCTATCCATACCACAAATGGATATAAAGCTTGAGGAGAAGAATAGGATTTGGGGACTAAGTATCTCATTATGAAGGGAAGAATATTAGCATATAATTGATACCATCTCTGCAACACCCTTAGTTTATTTTGCTTTGGGTTTAAAGTCTCCTAAAAGAGGAGAGGAATAAGGATGTTGAATCTGCCCAGAAATTAGCTGCTGATACAACATTAACTGGAAAAAGACGAAAAAAAAAAGTTGCTGGAATGGAAAACAACAGAAATGCCTTCTGCCTACCTGAAACAAAAAGAAAGAGGTAATTGAAAAAGGCACAGCTGAAATAGTCAAAAGGAGATTCTGGTTCAAGAGAAAAAAACCAAAACCACAAACCACCTCTCAGTCATGTGAACTACTTGAACATGCACTATGCTAAGCCTAGATTCACACAGACTAATAATTTTCTACATAAATCTAAGTAAGCTATTGTTCACAGGAGTTGATTTGCCTGCTTCTTCCTCTGCCAAAGCTTAGATGCCAATACAAAGAAAGCTATTTTCTAGATGTACTACTAAAGACACTTCAGGGAGGCCACAAGTACAGTAAAGGGTAGTCTAAAAGAAGCCAAGACTTCACCTGACCAAAGGGCCCTCCCCATGGCTCTCTAGCTGATAAGTGACCCAAAGATAGCAAGCAGCTATACAACCAAACATCCACAAATCTGTGGCACCCTTTTGGAAGCAATGACTGAAGAATGTCTTTGCCATAGCTTATTTTGCTTAGAACAATAGACTGTATGAGCTGGTTGTCTACAGTATGTTTTGTGTTTAGGAGACCAAGAAAAATCCCAGATTTTCAGTCTTGATACATTAAAAGACATGTAAGCCTGAGGAAGGTTTGTATCTCCTTTCAGCAGTTCAATAAAGCCTTTCAAAACTGGATCTTGGTGTTTGAGCACAGAAATTACTTAAAAGCTGCAGTCAGAGGTGATGCTTTAGCAGAAAAAGCACCAGTCTGAGGACATCCCAAAAGTAATGCATTACCAGAGCATTTAGCACAAAAGTATTGACCAAGTCAATGGCAGAGGAATCAACATGGGAAGGGTAAATTAGAGATATTGAGACTTTACAGTTTGCTCAAGAATTTTTTGATGGAGTTCAAGCAGGTTCTATAGATTCAGCATTTGGTAATCCTGACACCAGATCACAGATTACTTTTAACAAATCAATGCACATTATATGTGAATGTACAGTCCTTGAATCTAATGTTGTCTTTGATCATTATATTCTGGTTTAACTCCTGTTAATGTAAGTCCCCCTTAGAATGGACAGTACAGAAAGCACAAGTGTGCACCTTTGTTCTGTAAACCATGGAGATTGCTCCATCTGTAACTATAGAGAAAGCTTTGATTTATGGGCATCTGGACTGAAGTCTCTCACTCCTCTGAAATTTCAGAGAGCTTTGCATGCTGCAAAAGATACACAGCAGCACAGCTGTCTCTCCTAAAATGGGTTCAATGAACATGATTTTGTCTCAAACCACAGAGCTGCAGATACTTTGTTGCTTCTGAAATATCTCCAAGCAGATGCAGAACATCTGAAGACCTTTGCAACAGCCAGTTCTATTAACTGCTTATCTAAATAATATAAAGGGAAACCTTGGGCACCTGTAAACAAAAAGTTAGACTACCTACTGACCACCTGACCATAATCAGAACTCCTACAGGAATGGAAGCCAGCAATTCCTGAGAACACCTTGCTTCTTTATGGCTACACAAGCTATATGATATCACAAGGGAATTATTATGTCTGACTTCTGGTGATTTATGTCATATAGGTGATCTGTGTTTTTGCTTTGGCTGCTTTGGTTTTTTAACTGAGCTACAGCAATGCTCCTGCATGATCACACTGTTCATTAGAAATGCATATGAAAATTAAGAAAAATCTGAATAAGCAGGTTCTTTGATGTTTAGTATGGCTTAGTTCTGACATTTTTTACTGAAATTTCCCATTAATATAATTTCCCAACCCATGTTAACTCATTTGCTAATCTCTGAGAAATGTCTGTTTTCTTTCAGTATCTCAATAGTGGACCCTTTAGAGATCTGGAACAAAGACTTGTATTTCAGACCTCTTTCTCTGTCAAATTTCACTGACAACATAGAGGAATAACAGTCATAAAGAGAAAAATAAGACATAAAAGCATAAACTTTGTTTTCCTGGGAAAATTCCATTGAAATTGTTTTCATAACACAAAATTATGGACTACTTGTATAGATAACGTACTCCTCAAAGAAAATAGTAAGAAGAGTTCCTTACTAGTGGTCTTTTGCCTGTTTTTTTTTCTTTTTCTTTTCTTTTTGTTGTTGTTGTTGTTTTTATTTTGTTTTGTGTTTTTTTTTTTTTTTTTTTTTTTGGTTTTTTTTTTTTTTTTTTTTTTTTTTTTTTTTTTTTTTTTTGTTTTTTTTTTTTTTTTTTTTTTTTTTTTTTTTTTTTTTTTTTTTTTTTTTTTTTTTTTTTTTTTTTTTTTTTTTTTTTTTTTTTTTTTTTTTTTTTTTTTTTTTTTTTTTTTTTTTTTTTTTTTTTTTTTTTTTTTTTTTTTTTTTTTTTTTTTTTTTTTTTTTTTTTTTTTTTTTTTTTTTTTTTTTTTTTTTTTTTTTTTTTTTTTTTTTTTTTTTTTTTTTTTTTTTTTTTTTTTTTTTTTTTTTTTTTTTTTTTTTTTTTTTTTTTTTTTTTTTTTTTTTTTTTTTTTTTTTTTTTTTTTTTTTTTTTTTTTTTTTTTTTTTTTTTTTTTTTTTTTTTTTTTTTTTTTTTTTTTTTTTTTTTTTTTTTTTTTTTTTTTTTTTTTTTTTTTTTTTTTTTTTTTTTTTTTTTTTTTTTTTTTTTTTTTTTTTTTTTTTTTTTTTTTTTTTTTTTTTTTTTTTTTTTTTTTTTTTTTTTTTTTTTTTTTTTTTTTTTTTTTTTTTTTTTTTTTTTTTTTTTTGTTTTGTTTTGTTTTGTTGTTGTTGTTTTTGGTTTGGTTTGGTTTGGTTCTTTTTGTTAAACTTAAATCATACTCACATGGTCCACTGATGCTGTCTGGTCTGGTTTTCATGACTTTGCAGAACTGATTTCTACAAATTTCTGCCCACCCGGTTGGCTTGTCTGGACTTCTCAAGAGTGTTAAGAGCTTGTCAACATCTTTATCTAGAAGACATGAAAAATTAGTATTATTCTGTAATGATCGTGCAATGACAGAAGAGTTTGAGTTGAAAGGGACCTCAAAGATCATGTAGCCCCAACTCCATTGGAACATGTATTTTTGGCAGATCTCATAAGGAAAGACTACATAAATATGCCTTTTCCTAAGACAAACTGGAGAAGCAGTCCTAAAGCTGATGACATTCTGCTTTATACAATACAGGAGTATTCATTCTACTTACTGATGGGGTTTTGTGCTTATTTTGGCTGGAGCAGAATTAATTTCCTTCACAGTTGCTGGTGTGGGGCTATGTTTTGGATTTGTGCTGAACAGAGAGTTGATAATCTAGAGATGTTTGTGTTACTGCTGAGCAGTGCTTACACAGATCTGGCCTTTTCTGCTTTCATACTGCTACCCTGGCAAGGAGGCTGGGGGTGTGTGGGAAACGGGGAGGAGACACAGCTGGGACAGGTGACTCAAACTGACCAAAGGGATATTTTACACCATATGATATGCTCAGTATATAAAGTGGGGGGAAGAAAGAAGAAGGGGAGGAACATTCTGAGTGATGTTGACATGATGACAGTTGACATGGTGGTGTTCAGTCAAGTCTGGACTCGATATCTGAGGTCTTTTCAAATCTAACTGATTCTGTGATTGTGTTTGTCTCCCTAAGTAACCATTACAGGTGATGGGGTCCTGCTCTCTGCAGATGGCTGAACACCTGCCTGCCACCAGGATGCAGTGAATTAATTCCTTGTGCTGCTTTGTCTGTGTGCATGGCTTTTGCTTTTCTGTTACAGAATCACAGAATAAGCCGAGTTGGAAGGGACCCATCAAGATCATCGAGTCCAACTCCTGACCCTATTCAGGGTACCCCATGCACCTGAGGAGTGTTGTCCAAAGACTTCTTGAACTCATAAAGGCTTCTTGCTGTGATCACTTTCCTGGGAAACCTGTAGCAGTACCCAACTAGCCTCTGGATGAATAGCATTTTCCTGATACCTAATCTAAATCTCCCCTGACTTCCCAGCTTCATGCCATTTCCTCAAGTCTTGTCATTGGTCACAAGCATGAAAAGATCAGTGCCCCTCCGCTTCCACTCGTGAGGATGTTGTACAACACAGTGAGGTCTCCCCTCAGTCTCCTCTTCTCCAGGCTGAACAGACAAAGTGACCTCAACCACCCCACACAAGGCTTCCCCTTCAGACCTTCACCATCCTCGCTGCCCTCCTTTGGGCACTCTCTAATAGCTCAATGTCTTTTTTATGTTGTGATGCCCAAAACTGCCCCCAGCACCCGAGGTGAGGCTGCCCCAGCTCAGAGCAGACTGGGACAATGCCCTCCTTGCCCAGGTGCCTGATGCCCCCCAGGACACAGTTGGCCCATCTGGCACTTGGCAACTACCACATAACTTGACTCCTGGAGTACTTGATGCCGCTATGAAATACTTTTTTCTTGAGGGGAAAGATAAAGATGGTACCTGAGACAAGGCAAATGCATGTACCTTTGCCCCAGCTGTGTACAATCCCTCTGCTGTTGGACCATGCAGTTCTTATCACATGAAAGGGTTTCCACCTACACGACCACTAAGTATTCACTAAGGTGATGAACACTCCTCATATCTCACAAGATCTCCTTTGTTCTGTTTCTACATTTTGGAAACTATAGAATTGAATTCTGCCATGAAAGGTGACTTCTCATTAAAGCATCAACAATTGTCTGAGCCAGTCTTTGGCTATTTAGAATACTTGCTGTNGGCTTTTGTTTTTGTGGTACAGAATCACAGAATAAGCCGAGTTGGAAGGGACCCATCAAGATCATCGAGTCCAACTCCTGACCCTATTCAGGGTACCCCATGCACCTGAGGAGTGTTGTCCAAAGACTTCTTGAACTCATAAAGGCTTCTTGCTGTGATCACTTTCCTGGGAAACCTGTAGCAGTACCCAACTAGCCTCTGGATGAATAGCATTTTCCTGATACCTAATCTAAATCTCCCCTGACTTCCCAGCTTCATGCCATTTCCTCAAGTCTTGTCATTGGTCACAAGCATGAAAAGATCAGTGCCCCTCCGCTTCCACTCGTGAGGATGTTGTACAACACAGTGAGGTCTCCCCTCAGTCTCCTCTTCTCCAGGCTGAACAGACAAAGTGACCTCAACCACCCCACACAAGGCTTCCCCTTCAGACCTTCACCATCCTCGCTGCCCTCCTTTGGGCACTCTCTAATAGCTCAATGTCTTTTTTATGTTGTGATGCCCAAAACTGCCCCCAGCACCCGAGGTGAGGCTGCCCCAGCTCAGAGCAGACTGGGACAATGCCCTCCTTGCCCAGGTGCCTGATGCCCCCCAGGACACAGTTGGCCCATCTGGCACTTGGCAACTACCACATAACTTGACTCCTGGAGTACTTGATGCCGCTATGAAATACTTTTTTCTTGAGGGGAAAGATAAAGATGGTACCTGAGACAAGGCAAATGCATGTACCTTTGCCCCAGCTGTGTACAATCCCTCTGCTGTTGGACCATGCAGTTCTTATCACATGAAAGGGTTTCCACCTACACGACCACTAAGTATTCACTAAGGTGATGAACACTCCTCATATCTCACAAGATCTCCTTTGTTCTGTTTCTACATTTTGGAAACTATAGAATTGAATTCTGCCATGAAAGGTGACTTCTCATTAAAGCATCAACAATTGTCTGAGCCAGTCTTTGGCTATTTAGAATACTTGCTGTTACTTTTACTTTTTTATAGCATTTCTATTTCAAAACACTCTTTTAAAATGATCTTACCCTTTTAAGATTATTAGAATATTTCCAAAAGAATTATGATTTTGTAAGTAATTTACTTTTAAGCTCATCTAAAGACCTTAATGATTTCTAACTAGTAACTTGTATCCCTGTCATTGGAATTTATTATACAATCTATAACATTTCAAAACAATCTTATTATAGTAACTAAATTATTATCATTAATAATGACTCAAAATTAATTGCCCTCAAATTTTTTTTTATCCTCAAATAAATAAGTCCTCAGTATTTTCCCAAATAACGTGAAGTGATGCTTAGAACAGCTTACTTATGAAAATTTAATGTGAAGAAGGATCAACTATTACAGTATTATCAGTATGATTTCTAGTTCTTTCTCTGCCCTTTTTTTTGTTATTTCTGAAACAGGTGAGTATTGAAGAAAATCCTAGAACTGCAAAGAAACACTCCTTGGTACAAGTTCAACAGTTATTTTACTTCCTCAAGGATTGTAGTAATTCACTTTGGCAGACAAGGTTCAGAGACTACAAGTTGATATTCAATCACTCAACGTACCAGAGACCCATGCAACCAAGATACTGTGGTGCAGTCACGTATTTGATATATCCATTACAAACTGTAACTGGCATCATATTGTGGAAACTTACTGCAGCTTATTTTCTTCCAGGTAAACCACTTGCTTCCCTGAACTTGTCATTAAATGTGGACTATCACTTCTACCAGCAGATCATCACATTATATCAAAAAAAAAAAAAAGAA
>VZRX01010699.1:84434-124575 GCA_013398075.1 Notiomystis cincta
GCACAAGGAAAAAAAAAAAAAAAAAAAAAAAAAGCTGTAATATCCAGTTTTTATTCACCAAGTTTCTTAATAAAATTTTGCCTTAGCAGGAAAATAACAGGTTTAATCTTCAAATAGTAAATAACTATCATCTTCACCCATACTGTTTGACTTACATCCTGTCTCACATAACAAAAAGTAAGAGGAATATACTTAGAGCTCAGCATGCCATGAGAAAGGAAAAATTGTCTGCAACTAAATGACTGTCCACTTCTGTCCCCAAAATACTTTTTTTCCTTTTGGAAGGATGTGCTGTGCAATTTTAGGCAGCAGTGGTAAGTCACAGAAGCTAGAGAGTTGACTAAGCTACAAACTGTTGGAGAATTGACAAAGCTATAAACCAAACAATAACAACAAAAATACTCCCCAACAAAATCCCCAAAGTACTGATGATGCCTTTAATTCATGAACATTACAATAAGACCATGATTTTATATTAAATATGTAACATTAAAAAACAATATAAAATTAAAAGGCCTATTTACATCCCCAGGTTTTGAACACATTTTGTTTAAGAACCAACTCAAGAGGAATACAAATAAAAACCAGAAAAACAATTTTTTTTTTATTTCGTATACTTTCGGGGTGAATATGGGAGAAAGAGAAGGCTATTGTACCTTTTTATAATTTAAAACTGCTGACAAACCTGCATGTAAGGAAACTTATGGACATTAGAAGCCAGCTTAAGTGAAAGCATTTGTAAGTTTACAGCCACTAAGGCACTCATATATTTGTTCTCAGAAGAGTTTGATAGTTAAAATAACATTTACATCAGTCACTTACCCTGGTCTTTCTGAAGTTTCTGTGACATTTTCCTCTTGAGCAGTTAATAAAACCTGTGACACTTTATACTGAGTCTCCAAGAGTAAAAGGGTATTGAGCTCACAGCACAGCACATTTAACAGCCTGCAGAAGGACACATTGAAATGATAGCACATCAGTCAGGACTCCAGTAACACAAAGAAAGACAAGGGTGAACATGTTTATGAGATCTTGCAATGGAAAGGGAGGGGAGGAAAAAACAACAAAAATCCCCACTTGAATTGTCTTAAAAAATCCCAGACACAACTGGGTCAGGAACACACTTTTATATCTCTTTTAACCACTCAAGTGACACAACCTTACACAAACAGGGAATGCTTCCCAACAGATTTTTTGTGTGCTCTGAACAGACAGAGAAAATATCCACTGGTCAGCTCAGTCTGCTTTTGAGTTTACATCACAGTGTAACAAAAATTATGCAGGCTTACTAAGACATTCCATGTGAAATGTAAGGAAATTATACAATAATAGGCTGGCAAAGCACCTCAGAATCAGGTTGTCTGAAAGGGGAGGAAGGCAGGGAGGTAAAAAAATTCTTTTCTTTAGAAAAGAGGCTTTTAAGCCCTTCTGTATAATCAAATTTAACACAGTTCAAAAGCAATAAAAGATTTAACACGTAACATAACCAACAGATCTGATGGGTTGTGGTTTTTTCAGAAAAACACAAATGATAAATGAAATTAATAATAACAAGTGCACAAGACAGTACATTAAATACAATTTATACAATTTTCTTTCATAATTTTGGGGGAAATTAACAGGGTAAGTACTCCAATATGTTTTCATATAAATCTAAAGTAAAGCAATCCAAATCATATTATTTTTTCTTTTAACTAATGCATTAATTCTAAGACTGTAAAAGAATAATTTCATTGAGGGCTTCCAGTTCAAGGAAAATAATGTAACTAAACATTCTTGTTTCTGGTTTTATTTCCTGTTTTAGCACAGTCATAAAATGCAACATAAATTAAGTCTGATCAGCATTATATTTTGAATTCACATAAGACTTGATATGAATTAGAAAACAGTTTTAAATTCATAGTCTGTTATCAAAGCTTATTTTCTTCCCTGTAATTCCCCATATGCTTCTACTGACTTCTACTGCCATTCTCTCAATAATTTAACATCTGCAAATTCATACAGTTGTGGTCAAGGATTAAACAGTCAAGATGTGAATAAGTCTCTTTATGTTTTTTCCTGTTGTTTTTTAATATAACTTGATCTGTTCAGTTTCAGTACTCTTCAGGTTTTATTTCTTTTACATTAACTATTTTGTGACATCAATTTGTTCTCTGTACTTTTCTAAATCACAGAAGAAGAAATGACAGTTCAACTATAATTTTTTATTATTTAGAAGAAAAACCCCAGAAAATAGCACTGAAACCATTAAGAAGATGGATAATTGCTTCTGTTAAGTACAATAAATGGCAAAGACCTGTTTCCAGCAGTTAAAAACCACTTGGGAGAAGACTGGTAGCTGAGAATGCTTTATAACATCTCCTCTGGCAGGCAAGGCAGAGTGAAAAAAAACCCAAGACCAACCAACCATAAGCAAATAAAATTAGGTAGATGGAATAGTGGTAGAATAAATGATGAAATATACAAGATCTAGTGTAAGCAGCTGCTGCATGGGCATTCAAATCAAATTTTCACCTATATAAAAAAAATACATTTAAAAATGCTATTATTGAAGTACAGGTTATCTGGTTAAATGTAATATACATTAATTACCTTCCAGCATCATAAATGTGTAGACTAAAGTTTACAATTAAAAACAAAAAATCACATTTTATAGTGTGTATATTTCTAACCATGCTTGAATGCAGCTATGAAGTTTTTTTCTTTTTTGTTTGTTTTTAATTGCATTTGGAACATAAGAATTGGATCAGACTCCCTATCTCAATATCTCCTCTGTAAGAAGCACATGCTTATGAGAATGTATGAAACCTTTACAGATATAACACAATAAGATCAAAGAGTATCTTTTTGAGATATGTTTTAAAATTTTCTTTGGAAAGTAGAAGATAGAATTCCCAACCGCTGAATAAAACTGAAAATTGGAAGATACAATTTGATGAAGTTCTTGTACCTGGGAAGAACCCAATGCAAGAGTACAGGCTGGGGGCTAATCCATCAGAAAGCAGCTTTGCAGACAAGGATCTGGAGGTCCTGATGGTCAACAGGTTGAACACGAGCCAGAAACATCCCTTGAAGGCCAACACCATCCTGGGCTGTGTACTGAGAGTGCTGCCAAAAGTCACTCGAGGGACCCTGCCCCTCTACTGGTTCTGCCAAAAGTCACTTGAGGGACCCTGCCCCTCTACTGGTTCTGGTAAAGTCACACCTGGAGTGCTAGGTCTAGTTCTGGACTCCTCAGCAACAGCATGACATGAATGCACTGGAGTAGGTCCAGCAAAAGGCCAAGAAGATGATTAAGGCTTGGGACATCTGACACAGGGAAAAGCTGAGAGCTGTGACTGCTCTGCCTGGAGAAGAGGATCCTCAGGGGAGATCCTGTCAATGTGTATAAAT
Source organism: Notiomystis cincta (assembly GCA_013398075.1). NCBI lineage: Eukaryota > Metazoa > Chordata > Aves > Passeriformes > Notiomystidae > Notiomystis > Notiomystis cincta. The sequence continues at coordinate 87,828 of VZRX01010699.1, forward strand.
TTTGAACAGGAAGGTTTCAAAATTGAGTCAGACTCTTCTCAGTGATACCCTGTGAAAGGAGTAGATGCAATGGGCATGAATTGAAAGACAGGAAATTCCATTTTAATACAGTGTGACGGTGGTAAAACAGTGGAACAAATTGCCCAGAGATGCTGCAGGATCACCAGCCTTGATGATATTTTAAACCAGACTGGATACAGCCCTGAGTAATGCCCTGTAGTTGAACCCACTTAGAGCAGAGCAGTTGTACTACACAATCTTCCATCTCCCTTTCAATTCTGATTATATAATTCTGTGACCATTACTAAGATATACCATATATCCAGGAAAAAACTTCAATGCATATAAAATAAAAGATTATCTGAAGGCAGTCCTTTATAGAAGAGTAATTCTAAAGAAATTCAGAAATATCAAAATACATATCATAGTTGTGAAAATATGCTAGGAATAAGTAATTTTGTTCTGAATTCTGCATTTCTTGCTCTATCCATCTTTCTTGAAAGGTGCTCCCTGTATTCTACCCCTTCAATACAGTTTCACAACCAATACTTCACTGTAGAAATCCCTAATCTAAAAGAAGGCATTCTAAATAGTATTTTGTTCCACAGACTCTCCTTGGTTTTGATATGTGGAATCATAATGACTTCTTTAATTATGACAGAAAAAAAGGTCCTTCATGGGATATAAGTCAGCTAGTAAATAAACCTTGCTAATTTTTATGCTATCTCTCTAATTTTTTTGCCTGAAAATAATATAATTTAACTGCCCATGGTTTACTCCAAGTTGCTAAAAATGCATATTATGTGGATAGATTATTAACATCTCAATATTTTTTCTATGAGTTCCTTTTAAGAACACTAAACAGTATGACCTTTGTTCTTGTTCCCCAACATCAAATGTTTCTCTCAAACACGACCTTTATTATGGTAAACCCAATTCTATTTTTCTGCAGTTCCCACTACACCATCATAAACCATTCTTCCTTACTTTCATAACATATGTTCTTTCCAAAGCCACTCTGATGTTCTGTCCTCACTTCAGGGATATCTGCTAATGCTCAGCTGGTGGTGAAAGATGCAAGATACTATTCCTGAACAAAGCAGCTGTAACAGTCCGTGGTGGGTTGACACCAGTCAGCAACAAGCACCCACTCGCTGCTCAGGCCACCAGTGCCTGGCCAGTCTCTGACCAATGAGACCTGCAAGCCCCTCAGCTTTTATTACTGAGTAGGATGTTATATGATATAAAACATTTCCTCTGGTCAGTTCAAGTCAGCTGTCCCAGCTCTTTTCATTCCCAACCTCTTGCACATTCCTAGCCTACTTCTGGGTAGTGGTGATAAAAAAGAAAGCCCTGTTGCTGAGCAGTTGCTTGCACAGTGTCAGTGGAAACAATGGTGTGTTATCAATACTCTTTTAGTCCCAAATTCAAAACACAGCACCCATGTGGGGTTCTATTAAAAAATGTAACCCCAGTCCGTACGTAGTCCAGCGAAACAAGATAAAATTTCATGCTATAAGCAGCACAAAATTTCCACCATATAGAAAAAAGAAAGCAGCTCACTCAAAGTAAACTATACTACAATCTCAGTAATAGGTGTGGGCATGCAGCATAAAATGGCCAACTAAACACAAAATGCTTACATCTCTGCTATAGACAGTGACATGATGCTGAAATAGAGGATTAAATTGGTCTTTAGTAAAAGGCTTTCTTTTGGCTTGTAGTTACTGCCTTCTACAGATATAGGCATGGCTGAATCAGGCCAGTGCAAAATACACAGCATGATATTTGTAGAGAGCTCAGCTGTGGGACAAGGTAAGGTGCTTTCTTTTATCTCTCAGGAATAAATATTAAAAACTGAAGAGCAATAAAATAAGGACCAGAACCTCTCTGCAGTAGCAGGACCTCCTTTTCACTAAATGAGTATGTACAACAACAGCGAAATCCAAAGACAAACAATTACAGTGTCATCATCATGGGGGACAGACTCAAAACATTTAACATCAGAACCTACATTAACAATTTGATTTATTCTTTATCATGCTTTGAGTAAGAGCCTAAATTTCAATGAGAATGTGGATCCAAACAGTGAGTGGCAATTATTATAAATTGCCAGAACCAGTAGTCAAAGGCAATGGCTAACAAAAAACCCAAAAAAAAGTCAAAAGCCAGTCAGTGTTGGAACACAAAGGGCATTTGGAAGCTTCAGCCAAGCAATGGTTTGCACACTGCCCTTGCAAACTGAAAAAAAGGCATGAGCAACAAGCAGACAGAGGATGCCTCTGCACTAAAGGACTGAGGCTTCTTATTGTTCCACTGAGGGCAATGCATGGTTTGGAAAAAAAAAAAAAAAGTTTCTGGATACAGAAGTTACACCTTTGGTGCCTGGGATGCTGGAAGCTACTACCTCAGGGCAGTCATGTTTTTCCCAGAAAGAAAAATTGGGGACTAATGTATTCTTTACAATGTTTTCCACATGAAAAGATTTTGAGAAGAGCACCTACATCACTTCAGCTACCCAATGTACCTACAAATGACATGCAATGTGATTGCTAATGGTAAAAGGTTTCCCTAGCTGAACAAAAACGATTTTCATGAGCATCACTTGCCAGCCTAGAGGACTCAGAAGTGAAGTGTTTTAATTTCCCTCAGTTAAGTAAAGAAAAAAAAGTCAGCAAACAAGTGACATCTGATGACAGAATCTACTGCTCCTATTTTATTAATAATGATTTCTTTTAAATGAATAAACCTAACAAACTTCTATTAACATGTAAATTAGCAAAAAAATTGAATTAATTGTGTAACTACATGATCATAGATAATGTGGAACCATTCTCACATAATCCTGTTGCAAATCCCCACCACTAGTAGTCACTGCTAATCCAGACCCTGTCCCCTTTTACCTTTGCATTCTCATGCTTTTTAATTAAGAGAAAGGAAAAGATAGACTAAATATAAACAGCATTGTGTTGCCATCATTAAAATCACAGATTCTGTTACTTAACAATACACATAATGCAATTACAGTTAAGGTACAACCTATTTCATATGCTATTTCATATACTTCACTCTTAAATACAATTATATAATGGGGGTATATATTGACAAAAGTAATGGAGAAGAATGCAGGGATGTTTATTTTTGTTTTCTAAACTCACACAGTTATCTTTTGCCTATCACTTTTTTTTTTATTTCATTCATTCATCTGAATTTCACTGGAGTGTTCTAGATGAAATTTTGACTGATATGCACTGCTTCAAGGCAAATTTCAAGATGCTGATTGATTTTGATCTCAGTATAGTATAAGCCATTTAAATTTTCTTTCCTAAACCTTTCTCTGCTGTTTTTTTAGAGCAACAGAAATAGATACAATGCATTTTTATCATTTTCTGCACCCATATGGTAAGAAAGAAAACATAAATAAAAAACATATTTACCATGATATATTATATGGCAAAGAAAATGTGACCTAACAACGTCAAAATCTTTATTACACAAACCTGAAAATAACAAGCCAATATTCTTTTCCTATTTGCAGCAGACAGTAGCTTTACAATCCTGAGGCTGATACAGATGAGCACATGACTTAGACTAATATTTACAATTTTCTGTAATTCCACAGAAACAGAAAGGCATTTATTCATACAGAGCATTGTAATAAATATTAGGTTTTCAGCCTTGCCTTACAGAAGCCTAAGAAAAATCTGTTTTTCATTGCAGTTCAAATTACACTTCTACAAAATGGGTTATCTTCAGATATCTCTAATGATAGGCAAGTACATTGTGTCTTTAAAACTAAACGGTCGTAATTTGCATATTTGAAGGAAAAGGATTTACCCTCTGAATTTTCCAGATACTTCTCTGCAGAAAGCCAAACTCTGTTAAAAGAGTGCTCTCCTTGTCACTAATGCCCACTAGGAGTCATCTAAGTGAACAAGTGTGGAGCTAACAAAGGTTCTTCTGATTCAGAATGTATTTATAAAACATCTTTTGACTTCACAATATTTAGAAGTTTAATTGACTTATGGTCAAAATAAGCCACTGGAAAAAATAAGATAGTCAAAGAAAGAAATGGTCTAGTTTTCCTCTTTAAAGTATTCAAATGCTCCATTATTGCCATATTATCATATATCCACACACACAAAAAAAAAAGATTCCAGGAACAGAGTGTTATAAAATACTCTATTAAGTAAAGGGAATTTTTGCAAAGCTGCCTGTAAACCAACTCTTATCCCCTTCTACTGCCCATAGTCTCTGCATATTCCAGTAATGTTGTTTCTCCTTCTGTTTTTTTTTTACTCAATCCAGCACTAATGGAGCATTTTTGAATTTATTTTAGGGTATTGATACTGTTTAGGGACACAAACCTGATTATCAAAGTTAGAAATTTTTACTCTGCTATGCTTTAATCCAGCTAACAAAATGGTGTAACTAACAGTCACAAAAAACTCATTTTCTGAATAGAGAGAACAGCAATATGTAAATGCCTGAATAATGCTTTAGGCAAAGACTTTGAAAACATATATATTATGCATATATTTTCTTGGCAGGCTGTAAAAATTCAAAACCCATGGATTTTTTTACTGTACTGAAACACTAGCCAAATTGCCTTGATAATAAATAAAATCATTAATCTGAAAGATTCCTTTATTAATATAAGTTAGAGATTCAAAGAGCTTGGCCTTAAAAAGGAGGTGGTGAAGACTTCTACTGTCACATTTTAAGAAAACTGTTAATTCTCCTATGCAATATCTTTTAAAATCAGATCGATTGTATCAGAGAAATAAAGCTGAACATTAAATTAAGAAAATACTTTGTGTTTAGCATGTTTAAAAAAATGTTGCTTTATTTACTGCTCTGAATTTCCTTTCTGTAGGATCTGTGCTCTGATGGCAGGTTCAGAACCTTCTAAAACAGAAAGACCACTGAGAATTCCTGCATTGGTTCCTGTGCATCCAGATTTTCAGCCTGTACAAAAGAGTGGCTGAGACAGCCTTTAATGTTCTTTTATCAACTGATATTGGCCAACTGGGAGAGTTGAAAGCTGAACTGACAGTTTGAAATTCTTTCTGGACACAAATTAGGAACTGCCTGTATACTTGTACATTTCTATTCCTATCTCCAACTTCTTGCCTAAGGTTTCCCTTTAATAAATAAATAATAATAATAATGATAATAACACCTTTTCTTTTTTCAACTTAGCTTAAAAAGACCTTCAAATGAATAAATCTCAACAGAGAAACACACAATAGATGCAATTAATGGAATACCAGATAACTGTCTCTGAAACTACTTAAGAACCATCCTAGGCCAAGATACTTCAAAGAACTTAAAACTAAAAAATGAACAAAACCCAAACTAATAAACAAACAAACAAAAAACTCCTAACAAAACCAAACAGTAACAACAATAAAACCAAAGGAACCACAGGTTTGAAATTAGCTACAGCTTGCTGTGGAACTGAGTATTTCACCCTAACCCTAATCTATATGAATGCACCATAGGGAGTATTCTTTAAAGACTAAGAGAGATTGGCTATGCACACCATATCTAGCTTCCCTATGTTTTCCCTTTGATTTCCACTGCATGCACACCACTTTACAGAGTGGTTTAGCTTGAAAAGGAAAGTTGACAGCAGAGCCTCTACCAGACTGTCCTTCAAAATTATAATTCAGAATTCATACTTAGTCAAAGTGAAGAAAACTATCCACCAGAGAATGCAATAATAACACTACAAACATAAATATATACACCTGTGCACTTAGGATTAAACAGATTGTGGAAATATTTATGTATTTTAAGTTTTATATGCAATTACACAGCTAATAGCCAAAATAAGACACTGAAGCTCAGTATATACATGAAGGAAAACATAGTTTTAAGCTGCAGAAGTTGTTTAACATTCAAGCAAGTAAATGTGTAACTGTTTTGAACAACAAAAGCAGGACCTTACAGTATAACATGTAAGTTAAACAGACCTGAAATCCAGCACTCAGCTCTGAGTGAGCCACATGTATAATATAAAGTGTATGGCTGTGTAGATCTGTGAACAATTAAAAGAATGTGGGTTTGGCTGTACTATTGGTATTAAGTCTACTGAAAATCTTTCTAGACAAATGCTGCACAAAATCGTACTGTTTTTCAATGCTGAATTGATCAGAAACACCTAAATATTTTATTTCTACATAACAGCAAAGAGAAATCTTTTGCTCTAATTTCCACACTCAGATCTGTTAAGCATCTAACATTATTTGGTCTAACTCCTTCTGAACTTAGAACTCTTGATGGAATTTGGTCAAGGAGCAAACCAACTACACAAGACAAGGTTCATTTTACAAAACATGGATGTCTGCAGTCAGTAGCATTCACAGGAAAGATCACGGAACTTTATAATGAACTGTATTTCTCTCATGTTCATATAATACAGGCTATGGTTTCTTCCAACTTTTAATACTCTAAATAAGTCTTAACACTGTAAATCGTGAGTTAGAAGGGACCCACCAGGATCTAGTCCAACTCCTGTCTCTGCACCCCAAGGACACCCCAAGAGTCACACCATGTGCCTGAGGGCATTGTCCAAATGCTTTTTTGAATTCTGTCAGGATTGGTGCTTTGACCACTTCCCTGGGGAGTCTGTTTCAGTGCCCAATCACCACCCTTTATTTTAAACTGTAAAACATCTCATTTTCTCTGGATCCTAATAAAATCAATGGAAGTTCTGTCAAGATTTCCATGGAGTCAGTCTAATCCTAAATTAAGAACAGTATTTTGCTTTTCAAATTTCATCTTAAACGATATAAACTAGTGATTTCCTCCAAAGCAGCATTTATAACTTCTGATTTATATGTAAAAATCATGTATCTACCAACTCCAATCTCTACCATTGTTCATCTCCTCTGTACTCATTGTTATCAAGAAATTATACTGTATCTTATGGTTATTCATATATAGTATGAAATAATATTACTGTGATATCAAAGTACAAATATGGCTGCAAAAAACTAATGTTTTAGAACTTAATCAGTTGGGCTATATCTTGCTCAAGCAAGGTTATCAAAGTTTTCTACATTATGAAGTACAATCCAATAGATTTTTATTTCAACTGCACAAAATAAGTTCATAACAAAATGTGAATTCAAGGATTTATATATTCATCCTTGGAAAACAGAATAAAAATGCAGAAACTAATTTCTATGTTAAAGTTATAAAGCACTGAATATTACAATACATGAACATAACACTGTGAACATCTTTTAAGTGTAACTTCAGGTTCTAGAAACATTTGGAATCAAATGCTACACTCCTTAAATGAAGTTTTTGTGAAATAGGTGATAATTAAACAAATACTTAAAAAAAAAATTTAAGTACAGGGAGACTACATAAACCAAACTGACATATACATAGTAAAAATAATTATAGTATTTTGGTGTACAGTGGATGTACAATTTGCTTTTTACAGTCAACTAGGCAAAATAACATGCAATTTCTATCACTGCTTCTCCTATTACAATATATCCATTTACAGATTATAAGATTAGTTTCATCACTGTTCTCATTTTGTAGGCCATTTTTCATTTAATCTTCTTATCCTAAAAAAGGGGGGAATTTCACTTTAACACATAATAAAACCCAATGTTATCTTGTCAGAAGTAACATATCCAAGCATGTTATATCCTATTTAGTTAATGTGACCAGAGAATAAAAAAACATGCATCTTACCTCAGACCAAATATATGGGATTGTTCATAATTGAATAAGGAATGAATTTTAGCTTCAGAGTTCAAAATTATAAGTCTGTCAATGATATCCTGTCAAAGGAGGAGAAATGTAAAAAAACATTTATGCTTTTATAATTTATGCACATCATAGTTTCACAGGGATATTTACTATTGAATGAAAGCTATTATTAAAACACACACTGAAATTATTTCTGTAACAGGAAGTGTTTTCCACATGAAAGTCAATGGCAAAAAGAAACCATGTAGAAGGTTAGGAAAAAAAATGTGTTAAAAAATATAAGCATACAAAAAGATTCTTGCATAATGACTGTCCTAGTTCTTCTTCAGTATTAAACCGCAAAAAAAAAACCCCAACAACTCACCAAAATTTAAACTGTTTTTTATATGTTGGAAGTGTGTACATGTCTATTTTAATGAAGAGAACAGCAACTCCTTTAGTATAATAACCCTTTCTCACACTGGTTAGTACTACATGCTTCAAGACACAGTCACTGAGACTTAGTTTAGCAAGGTTTGGCTCAGATGTTGAGGCTTACACCTTTCTTCTTGGAGAACCTCATGTAACAGACCAAAAATGTGACATTATCACATCAGAGACAGATTGCTGTGCTATGGTCAGAAGAAACAGATTACAAAATCCTTATGAGCTTTATTTAATCTCGATTAAACACAATGTTTTATTTTCTCCACATTTTAGAAGTACAGTTTCAGAGACAGCAGAGGGAGTTATTATTCACCTAATTAGATCAATGAGTCATTTCAGTAAGATATGAGGGGAAAGTTAAGACTCATACTTTCATGAAATCAACAAAAGCTCTGGTTTTCAACAGAAAAAAAAATTAAAATCCTGAGTAAAACTCACAATAGTAGGAAAAAAAGTCTAGAACTTTTCAAAGTAAACTGTCTTCATAGAATGCATTCTTAAAATACAGTGAAAGCATATTTTTCCTATTAGATTTTTGGGGCAGTGGGGGAGACAGCTTTTTCCACATAGTATATTTAGAATAAAATTCTCACTTAAAAAACTCCACTTGGACCTCAAGCAATTGATTTGTTTGGGATTTAAGATTTTTTCAGATATTTGTACATACAAAGAGTTAAATGCTAAGGGATATTTCTCTAGCATGAATCTCCTTTTCTCATGTATAAATCACAGCTTGGAGCTGCAAAAGACTACAAAGAGCAGGGACAGTGAGAGGACTACTGAGAAAGGAGACCAAGCTCTGTTTTGGGATTTTAGGAAGGTAGATAATGAACAAGGTCTGAAACAAGATTACATCCAAAAATGTGTGGACAGATTTGCACTGCTCAGCTACAGAGCATAGCTTAAATATTACAGGTCAGACATCATCTACTTCGAATACCTAAGACAAACCATCTAAGATTCTCCAGGATCACTGATGAAAATCACCCATTTTAATGTCTTGCAAAGCTACAGATCTAGAGGGTACCTTCAAAACCAGATTCACTTGAATATATATACTACAGAAACCCTCAAGAGTGAAGGCAGGAGAAGAGCCCTAATTTATGTCCCATTTTCTAAAATAATTTTACATGCCAAACACAGTAAAGAGAAATCTTGCATGTATTAAGAAAAATTTTCCTAAAGGCACAAATAAAATCCTGATTAGTCTACAGTTAGAAGCAGTAAAAACTCAACTGATAATCTGTTCAGTCAATGATACAGCTAGTCAGACAAAAATACAAAGGAGGTAGAAATGTTTAAATCCTGGGTATTCAAGAAATAAAGGGTATATAAAAATGATTAAGTTCTATGCATTAGCAAATATAATTTAGCATAAATAAATCACATTCTGTGGCAATGTGACACGATTCAGAAATAGAGATAAAATAAGGCTCACAAAGTAGTTAGGTCTTCCAATCAAATCTTCTAGTGGTACAGAACTTGCTTTTACTTTGTTTCCTGTAGTTATATCTGGTCAAAATCTTTTATCTTTTGCTTTTTGCAATCACTACCCAAAACCATGGTTATAACAAACCTATATCTCTTAACTTCACAAGTTTTCTGAGTACTTAGACTCAGCCATTATATGCAAATTCACATCAGAGGAAATGACTACTTCCTTTCTGTTAACTACATAATCTTGGCTGCCTGTCTTACACAGCTAGACATATCTCTATCCAATCTTGGATGGCTAGGCTTTACAAAAACCACTGCTGCACAGTAGTTAATTGAGATAAGCCTCATCCAAAACATCTTTATCTCCTTGGGGAACTCCGAACAATTGTATCAGTGTTGGCATTTCTAGAAACCTAGAGAATTTCATAAAAATACTCAAGAGCTTCAAAAGCTAAAACAACACTGGCTTTCAAAAGTTACAAAAATCATTCTTGAGATCTACCACAATTTGAATGCTCTCAAATATTTATCATCTTCAGCATACATCTATCTTCCTTGCTCCTAGTTCGTTCAAAAACTTGATAACTGAACAAAGCTATCCATTGGTGAACACACTAGCACTGAGTAGATTGGAAAAATGAAATTTATCATGCAATTTCCTCCTGAAATCACCAAAACAGTATTGCAAAATAGAACCCAAAAATCCCTTCCAAACATAACATACTTTATTATGATAAACTCTGTCTAAACAACTTAAACTATCACCAATCCAAAGCCTGTGCTAAACAAACACTTCAACTTAACAGCAATTTAAAGTGCTAACTCATTAGAAAAGAAAAAAAATCTGATTTTAACTGTCACACAAGGTCACAAATTACTTGTCTTTGCTTTGTAGATGAGAAAAAAGCCATAATTGACTACAGTAGGATGACTGAATACAAAATAATAGTAAATACAGAAATGGTGAAGCTATTTTTCTGAAGTATGCCTTAATCAATAGCTTTCCAATTACTGATTTTTTTCTTTGTGTGAATCATGTGTCCTATTAAATATTAAAAAAATAGCCTGAGGTATGGGGATTTTGTGCTTTCATTTTTTTCTTTTATCCTTTTTAAATCCACAGATATTGTGATAGAGCAATGCTGTATAAAATACAAGTATACATACTTTCCAACATTTTCCAGTATATAACTGTATGCACATACAAAGGTGTTTATTTATGTTACTTTTTTCCTGTGGAAAAAACCACAATTCTAACACATGTCAGGAAAGATGATCTTTAAATTAGGCATCAACATTTATATTACCTTTTAAGATTTCAAAATGAAAATTTAGGTTAATATGAAGTGATACGTGCATATACTGCCCTCATGCTGTATATAATACAAAATGCAGAAAAATTCAAAATCTTTCAATAAGAAAAAAACCTTATTATTTTATAAAAATAACATTTTCTCAGGAAAAAATTCTTCACAGAAGTATTTTTCTTTCAAAATACTTACAATTATATCTGTAGGCACTTCACGGAATGAGTACATGGGTTTATCTGGTATATTTCGTTTACTCAGGAGCTCAAAAACTGCTGGGTAAGTGAGCAAGTTTACCAGAAACAAAAAAGACTAGACAAAAAAAACAGGGACAGGGATTATTAATCAGTTAAGTGCAACAAAGTAAGTGTTAGCAATTATTTGCCATTTACATTAACTTTGTTCTTATCCTTTACAGGCTGAATTTAACATAAATAGACCTGCCCAAAATAAGAGTGCATACCCTGGCAAGCATCTATATAATCTAAAAGTAGTGTCTGAAATATCTGTTATCAAATTGTACAAGCCATTTTGAAAATTACAGTATTTCATTACCTCATAATTCTAAAATCTAGAGACAAAGAGTACTCTAAAACACATCATTCTTCCGGATCTTATTACAGTAATCTGGACATAAACTGATGGCCAGCATTTAAGACTTAGTTTTGTCACGATTGTTATTTGTTATTTCATAGTTAATCCTTGGCAGTGCAACCTGCCATGCAACACAAGAATCCTTTATCAGTCATCATTTAACTAGTGTATCATACCAAGTTTGACACATGTGCCAAGAAGCAGTATGCTTGCAATAAAAATTTGCAGAAAGGTATGCAATCATCCTATCTGAACCACAGCACTGTTTCTTTCCACACAAAACCACAAGATTAAATAACTTCTCACCTTCCAACAACTTTGGTCAATAGGGTCAACTGGAGTAGATTTGGGCTGGCTTATTCTCAAATCATCTTTTCCACACTCCAGAAGAGCCCATAATTCAGTTACAAGTGCCTTTATAAAGCCTAAAACACATGTTTGTTCTAATAATGAGTTTCATATTAAAAATATTTTACACCACGATTCTAACCAAGATGCACAAAATGCTCTATACTGAAGGCTGAAATTTCACAGCACAGATTGCCTTAGGGTTACTATTCCTGCTATTCTCAATCCTTTAGTCAAAACTACCTTTCTAGAGCAGTCTGCTTATGTTCTATCTATAATCTGCAGCAATAGTTTCCACAGACTGTTATGCTAGAATAGGACTATATTTATATTTATATATCTTCTATGTAAAGGAGCTTCTGACCTTCTTTAAAAAGTTAACTGCAACAGATCAAGGCTTAGCTAGTATTGTCTCTGTTGTTCTAAAAATACAGATTCACTACAATTTATTAATAAATTAAAACAAACCACAATGAAAAGGACTAAAAAAAACCCAACTTTAAGAGAAGCATTACTGGCTGAATTTAAATTGTTAAAATTTAAAATGTTAAATATTTAAATAGAAAAGGAAAGAGCCATCTAACTCTGAAATATTCAAATGTAAGGGTTGAAAATCAATGCTGATTATTTTTGGTGTATTTTATATATATTTTTGGTATATCTTATATATAGTTTGGTGTCTCTGACACCAAAGGGCATAAAAGGGCCATAAAAAGCAATTTGGCTGAAAACCTTACAACAAGACAGATGGGTAACTCCTCAGTAGATCTGCTCCCTGCTTTCTGAAAAATCCCAGAGGCATAAATAGTAACTAAGAAACGAATCAGTTTCCTTGACTGGCAGAATTTGCCTGCCTTTCTGACAGTCTTTTGGTCAACACCAGCCACTTCTAGATACTCAGACGATTTGCAACTTTTGTACCTCATGGACTTCCTTCACAGCTTAAGACATTACCTTCATTTTATTGAGATTCTAGTTTTAATATAATGGCTACCTGGACTGTCGATGATAAGGTAACAGTTGGTCATCAGAGACTGACTGTGAAGGGGTTTTGTCTGAATTGACAATTCTTCTCGAAGCACAATCTCATTTACATCTCACTAATGTACAACTGCACCAGTGACATTCAGGCCCTTGCAGCTCCTCACCCTTTGAGCAGTCAGTAACCATGGAAATGTACATACAAATTACAGACATCAACAGTCATTAATTCTGATCTGCAGATCACCTGCATCACCAGAAGCACCTGCAAACTTATTTTTAAACAGTACAAATGTCTTCACACACATACAAGAAATTTCTGGAAATCAAAACCAGTGAACTAAAGATTTTGTATAATGTCAGAAAAAAAAAGAAAAACAAACCCTAAAATGCTGCATCAAGATTAATTAATGACTTGAAAGCTGGAGAGAATTAATTTCTGTCATGAACTAATTAACAAACATTTAAGTCTTTGTTAATACTGTGTAATTCTTCTACACAGTTGATCTTTTGTTAACATCTTTCTCAATGTCTTTTTCCAAAATGCAAGACTGCAGCATGCAATTATTCAAAATAACATCATTTTTCAATTTACCTGAATTTTGCAGAGCTACTGCAGCCATTGGTGTTGTTGCCATTTGTGTAACAATGATTCTATTACCAAAGTCTTCATATTCATTTGTCTGTTGATAAGTAGAAGTGCAGCGGTAGTTATTCAGAAGACATGAACCTCTCAAATGATCTCTTAAATATTGATCTGTCTTACATTTGTTTACAGATTTTAATCTACTTTATGTTTAGACTTGAACAGTTCATAGATATTATCCTCTACAGACTTACCAGGGTCAGATTCCAAACCAAACATCTTTATCAAGTATCTTATAAAAATTTAAACGCAAAATACTGTGGTTAAGACATGAAATATGAGCAAATAAAACCATTAGTATTATAATGTTTTTGTACACATTCAGTAGGATGCCTCTGGCATTACTTTTTTTGTCCTAAAAATGCACGTTATCTGTTATTTTATTTATATTTTAAGCTTTGCTAGCTTATTTAGACTTCAACATGACCTACCACTTCACTTAGAAGAAAAGAAAAAAGTATTTTTCCTGGTATTTCAAACTTTACAGTAAAAAGTAAACTATAAAAACTCTGCAATGCTTACCTGGATTTTTTTTGATAAACTGTTAAACATAAAGTTCACACAATCATTCATGGCACCTGTACTATGAAGCAGAAATAGTCCTTTGGGTGTGGTAGAAAAATTTAGCAAGGCATCTAACAAAGTCTCCTCCCATAACAAACTGCAAGAGTAGCAAAATAATAATTAAAAATTATATGTAAAAAAGCATGGAAAAAAAGAAAAAGTGCAATTCCTAACTTTGAAAAACAACAGTAATTTACTCACTGGAGTCTATGTTTAATTTATAAATTTATGTTAGATTAAAAAAAGAATTTGGGGAAAAGATAACATACTAAACTGAATTTTGTGTGAACATTCAAACACAAACACTTGGCAAAACTAAGGTTAGGTAGGAACATGGAAGAGAAAGATGATGTAGTGGGGAACCCAAAAGACCTATGCTATCCTTAAACATATGTATGACTTACAATCTTACTCTATACAGTCTTAAGATATTAATATGGCAGTTATATGTTGACAAAACATTTACATTTCTCCACAATGTAAAAACACTGTGAGGAACTCATATTTGAGAAGCTAAAGATGCCTGCAAGAAATCAGTTCAGCATTCTGAAGAAAGGTGCTATATTTACACAATAGCTTCACATACTAAGAGCAGTAAATGGAAAATCAACATTGCCCTGAATTTTCAGACTTCTAAATATTCGTGTATTTCTCATCTTAATGAATACAAACTTCTAAAAAAAGTGACATTAAGTTTCAGTATAAAAGGAAGGACACCTTTCATTTGGTATGCTTTCAGCCAAAATGCTACCAATCCTGCCACATAATATTTTGAAGGTGTAAATATGATTCAGCAGAACAACATTTTAAATTAGCACCACCTCAAAGGCCTAAGATAAACAGCTATTTTGTTCTCTGCTTTCCAATTCACATTTTCTTCAAACCAAATATTCTTTAGTAAGAGAGAATCAACTATAAGTCAATTTAACATAGATCAGACACCACTCTCAAGGCCAAGAAAGTTCTCAAAGGTCAGGAAGAATTTTGTAGCTCTACTGAGACCTATGCTACCTACCACTATCCTTTTGGCAAACAGACTGTCCTGAGTTTAGCTGGGATAGAATGTGTTTTCTTCTAAGTAGCCAGTACAGTGCTGTTTTTCGGGTTTAGGATGAGAATAATGTTGGTAACACACTGATATTTTAGTTGGTGCCAAGTAGTGCTTCTCCAAGTCAAGAACTTTCCAGTTTCCCATGCTCTGCAAGTGATCAGGTGCACAGCCAGAAGAACTGAGCCAAACTGGCCAAAGGTATCCCTTTGGTATACCATACCATGGGAAGTCATGCCCAGTACTGCAGGGAGTTGGCCAGAAAGTTGGCCAAAAGTCACTGTTAAGGGATGTGATGGGCATCAGTCAGAGGGTGATGAGCAATTAAGTTGTGTGCCACTTGCTTCTCTTGTGTGTTACTCCTCTCTCTCTCTCTCCTTTTCATTACTATTAATATTATTATTACCATTAGTATTACTGTTATTAGTATTCCTGTATTTTAATTTGTTTCAATTATTAGACTGTTTGTATCTCAACCCATAATTTTTTTTCCTGATTCTCCTCCCTACCTCATTGGGATGCAGGTGGCTGTGTGGTATTTAGTTGCCAGCTGGAATCAAACTCCAACAAAGACATGGGGTTACAAGATGTCTCAGTTGAGGCTAAAGCAGCAGTGTGTGCTCACACTTACACACGTGCATAAGTTAAGTACCAAGTTACCTGGTTTTTGATTCTTGACTTATCGATGAAGCAGAGTCCGTATCAGTCACAGGAGTAGGTACTCTTTCTGAGAGCAAACTTGTCTGTAACATTAAAAATAAATAAATACCTCCTTACTGTTTATTTATTATGAACTCCAGATCTTGTTCATTCTCTTGTTACATACAAAAGAAAAATAACCACAGGTTGTAGTCTAGTTTTTGGTACAGAATACACTATTCCATTACATTGTGTTTATTTCAGAAAAGCTTACTTTTTACTTCTTCCTTGGGTATAAACAATTTTAAAGGTAGTACATTTTCATTTTTTTATTAGAATTCTTAAATAAACCTCTTTCCAACTAGAGACTCACAAATCAAAAACAGGCATTTAAAAGAAAAAAAGGAAAAATTGTAACACAAATCTTTACTCCATTTCTGTCAAAGGTAATGGAAATAACAACCTCTGGAGTCACTATACCAAACTTACTGATTAAGTCTGCCACTTTTTATTTTATTTATTTATAAGTTATATAAATTTATCTATATTGGTAGGGATGTCATTAGCATTAGAGAAATATATATATATATTTGGTTTTGATCTAGTTTATCATAAAAATTGTATTTGAAAATAACTGGTATGAAAGACTGAATATTTAAAATTAATTATTTAAGTTGTTTTATGTTTATGGGATAAAAATAAAATTACACCATTGAAATAAAAGTGAGCAGTTACTAATTTACTGCCTTATAAATGTGATGTACTAAATCAACAAAAGATTCTTCTACTAAACTACTCAGTTGTACTGGATCTGTTGTTCCCCTTTTATTATGATCTCTATAAATTCAGTTTGGAATTGGCAGAATTTGCCAAGAAAAAAAATAATTTCTTTCTCCATCAGTCTTAAAACTCCTGGAGACATGTGAAAGGAAAGCATACAAATTACCAGTCCAGCCATTAAAAAACTGACACTAGTGCTTGGAAACAATCCACCACAGTCCACTGTTTTTGCTATGCTATAAATGGTAAGATATTTTATAAACTTCAGATGTTTTAGAATTGAAAAATGACAGAAAATAACTTAAAAAGCAGTAAGATAATGGAGTTGACTTTCCTGTAATAACTTGTTGATTCTTGAAATCAAGAATATGTCGATTCTACTTCAGTTGATATTTGACTACCAAAGTGAAGTGAAGAAATAGCATTTTGTAGGGTAGATTTTGTTTTTATTCAACATATTCTGTGTACTTACCTTGTACGTGTCAGGACAATTTATCTAAATTATGTTCTATACCATAATAAGGGATTTTAATGTGGAAAGAAGTGTTTCATACAAAGTGTAAATGCTGTGGTGTTTTAGAGGAAATAACTGGAAATGCCCATCAAAAGCTTTTAAGAGTCTGCCTGTGATAAATATTAAATAGAGTAACAGGCTAGTTCGAGTAAGACTGACAAGTTACACAATAGAAAAGCATCAGAAAGATGATTGCTGAGTTACAAAAATTACAGCATGAATCAAATCAACAAAGCTCCTTAATTCAATAAAAATCCTCAAGTTTTCAATGCAAGGAAGAACATAAGTTTCAAACCCAACATTCTTTGATGAGAAACCGAGTTTACTGTGATATATTTATGATTTTAAGTAATAATATATTTTCTTTTCAAGACAATGTATGCTTTCATGGCAATATTCATATATGAAACAATGAGAAATACCCACAAACTAGTGATTTAAGTATCTTCTATTCGTGTTCTATCTTTCTGGTATTTTCCTGCCTCAGTTTACATTGTGACTGTATTTTTTAAATACAGTAAAAAGCATACAGTATATGACAAGAAGAAGGAAGAATTGCTGTTCCATTCTTTTTCCCTTGCCATCATTTACCCTCCTACTTCCTTGCCTCCAGAAAAAAAAACAAATGTAGTCTTTTAGTCCATTCTTTGTTCCAGCTTGATCTGATCCCTCTCTAAGATATTAAAAAAGATAGTCCCATTTTTCCGTGTAAAGTGAATAACACAGCTAGACTTCAGTTTTCCACTATGAGTTCTAACACCTAGAGTTTAAATATGCTTTTGGTTAAGCTGGAAGCCAAAGTTGAAGATCTGTTTGCTACTTTTATCTAATTGTGCCAATGTTATTTTAATGATTCAAATGCTGGAATTTGCTTCCCTGTGAACTTTTTGAAAACTGCATTTACAGGATCTGCCATCATTTCTTCATCTTAAGTAATTTTTCACAATACAGAAGAATTTTCACACTGCATGTGACTATCAGAGCAATGAAAATAGAACTGATGATGATGGGACTGGAGCATCATAATTTATGAGGCAAACCTGAGAGAGTTGGGCCTGTTCAGTCTTGAAAAGAGACAACTGAGAGGGACCTTATCAATACCTGTCAGTATCTGAAAGGGGAGCTGACCCACTGTGGACTCTTCCCATCTTACCCATTCTGTGATTCTGTGATAACAGAAAGCAAAATACACAGAACTGCAGGATCCAAGCTCTTTCATTTTTAAAAAACACTGGACTAGCAATCAAACTGAAGTACAGTCTTAACTTCATAACAAGCCCATGTACACAGGTAAGACAAAAACTACTACCTGGCATTTTCTCACTATGGTGTCCTGAGAATATTTCAATGTCTATTTAACAAATAATTGCAATCTGCTTTCTTTTTCTCCATAACTGACACAGGCCAGTTTAACTAAAAATTAGTAAGAGCACGTCTCAGGAGTCTTTCAAAATATCCCAAACCAAGAGTGAAGGCAGGATCTGTGGTGGTCAGTGGTTTTCATGACATCAAGTGACTTCTGCCATCAAGGACAATGAATGACAGGTCTACCAATGCACCAAGAGTTCCTGTTTTAATCTTAGGTATAGAAGTCTCAATTTAAACTTGTGCTGGGTTCATATTCAGAAGGAAAATTTACAAGTAGAACTTCATTTTTACAACATTTTCAAGCACTATTTAACTACTCAAATATAATCAACCTGTAACAACAGCTATTACACAAGTTGAATCTCTCACAGTAAGATTTTTCCCAATCCAAAAGCAAGATTTACCTTTCTCCAGGTCTCTGCAATAGATTCATGCAAGCCATAAGGAATTAGCATCTGTAGGCCTTCACAAGTTCTGTACATTTGGCGACATACAAAAATGAAAGCTCCTTTAACAACTGGCATAAGCTCAGATCCAGACAAAAGAGAAATCTCGTCATGAAGAAGCTTCTTTGTGAACTGAACAATTACATGAGCAGCTGTAGGACTAGAAATAAAATAATACTTTTAAAATCTTGCTTTGTAGTAAACAGTAAGCGTTGAAGTAAATCCTCTGACTAATTTTATTTAAATTTTTTAGGAGAAAAGAAACTACAGAAAGAGACTATGACCCACTATGGAGGGATAAATTATATTATAGCTTGTAAAACCAGTCAGAAGAGAAGAAATGTACAGTAAGTGATGTTACATTGGCAAATAGTTCTTTGCAATGCAAAAATATATCTACTACCTTCTACACAACCCACATGATCATGAACTACAGAGTCTATGTTTTATAGGAGTTCAGTTGGGAAGAGTAATCAGATAATCATTTTTGCTTCTGCTTTATTGGTTTTAAGGATATCCATACAAGGTAAAATTTGTCCCTGTTCTTACTTTCTCCTATCCAAGACACCCTTCTAAAAATTCTAGATTTCTAATGACAAGGACAACTCCTTCTCCGAAAAAAATTTTAAAAACATAGGCAATTCTGAGATTTCTCAACTTAGAAGACACACATTTAAAACATTTTAATGACCTGCAACTTAGCTGTTTTGAAAGGCCCTTCTCAGTTTTACTGCTGTTTCAAGTTTTAGTAACAGCTAAGTATATTCTACCCATAGGAACACACTGATCCTAAATCAGGTACAGTGTTACACATGGCAGCTTCTTATAAAAGATCTGTCTCTACTAGATGTATTGAAATGTGAATGCTACATTAAATCGATTTTTTCAATAGATTTGGTTAGTTTTAATATTTATTCTAAAAACAAGCAAATAAATTGAAGGAGAGAGGCCCTTGTTCTGAACAGTAACACTACAAATATAATGAAACTATATTCAGAGAAAGGAAACATGAAAATCTCCCTTACTATAAGTATTTCTTTACATCGTCATTTCACCTGGCTCTACACATAAATATCTCCCTCACACATTCTCTAAAACACTTACTACTTTAATTTATAATCAGATACTTTACTCCAAACGTATCACATTATGGATAAATGCAAGATGAGAAAATGAGTCTCATAAGAACAATGCAATTCATTGAAGTGTTCACTAATGCCATTCAATAAGGCACTCTCACCTGCCTTTGGCATTTTTTTCATTTTCTCCATAAAGAAGAAGAGAAAGACCATCTTCTGAAGCAGCAATCCTTGCCAAAATATCAGCTACATCAAGTAAAGTGCTTTCAAGACAGTTTATATACACCTGTTTGGAAGAGGGGGAGAAAAAGGAAGCTTTAAATTCAATGCTTTTGGGAAAGTTGTGTTTTCAAGTCTGTCTTAGGTTTGTCTTAGGTATGAAGGTCACCTTTCTGATGATTTCTTAATGGCTGAAACACAGTAAGCTAACAGCCCATGTTCAAATATCATCACACAGAAATCTTCATCACAAAGTGCACTAATTCCAAATTATTTCATAATCCTTATAGAAATGTTTATAAGAAAAAAGTCTAAAACCCCACCCCCAAAACCCCCTTTTTCTTTTGTCAGTTCAGAAAATAATAGCTTCTAGTGGAGAATTATATATTTTACTTATACTAGTTATGGAGAACATCTAACTTCCCAGTTGCCAACTGAATTTAAAAATAAGTTTCCTTTCAAATAGAAGGTAGAGAAAATATCCATCCAAGAAATATCCAAATGACATCAGAAAAAAGTCAAAACCAATGAGAAAAAGTAAGCAGTGTGTTGTGTTCCAAGTAAACAGCCTCACTACAGCACAATTTTTGCTAGTATTCACAGGACTTCCATGTCAGACCAATCATAGTAACAGACTAAACTATTCAATACACACTGTGATAGTTAATGTATGTAATACCACAGAAGCTGCCATATTATGTGAGTAAATAAACCTTCTACATAGAAAATATGGAGAAATTGTAATATTCTATACATGTAAAAATCATTTGGAAGATTATTACAAACCTCTGTGCCACTCAGCAAACTTTGAACAGGATGAAGCAGGGCATCTATCACTGCATCTGTAAACAGACATTCAGCAGCACATCCTGTTTGATCACAAAAAACTTGCAGAATCTCCATAACAAGACTTTCTGGAGAATAATTGTCTGGTGAACACAAGAAATATTTATTTATATTTTAATTTACACAAATATCTCTATATGCTTTATGTAGTTGCCTCTGAATTACTACAAATTTTGTTAAATGCTGATTTAACATAGAGGGAGGAAGAAAGGGTAAGGGTGGAAGGAAAGAGAAAACCTGTGCAAATAATATACACAAATTAGAAATTGTAAAAGACATTATTGTATACCTCATTATAATTAAATATATCAGCATATGAGAAAAAAAAGCATTTACCTGTATGTGCTGCCAAAGCTGTCTTTGGGTAACTTGGAGAATAATAAATAAGCTGAGCAAATAATACCATCACATCAGTTATGGATATACTATCTACTAAAAAAACAAAACAAAAGAGGAAAATATTTTGTAAATTAAAGACCAACTTTAATTTTCCAAATAAAAAATGGATATTGTAAATATATGTAAAGAATGCTTTCCTGTACAGAGGAAATTGATTATATACAAACGATAAAGTAAAAGACATACATATCCTTGGGACTCTACTAAGGTATTTCATGATCAGCTTATAAGACTTGTTCTTGCTCTCAATTTAGCCAACTGAAATTTTACAATGTCTTTCACTGCAAGAAATGGCAGCCAACATTTGAAAATACTGAATATACATAGCTGTAGAAAAAAAAGCATTACCTTACTATTAGATTAAGTGAAACAGCTGGAAAGGAGAGAGGCTGTCACACAACTCTTTCTCAGGTCAGAAACAAAAGCAACAAATGTAGCTAAATGCAAGATGGGAACAATTGCTTCATGTTTAATGTATTATGTTAATAAATCAGCCAATTTTTGAGGAAAGAGTTGCTACCTATGAAGCTGAGAAGGACGCTATTAAGAAGAGAAATGGTAATATTGTTACACTTGTAGGGAAAGAAAAAAAAACAACCACTACCCCTGGATCTCTACGGGACAGCTGTTGCACAGATAATGCATAAATGACAAAAGCACTTTATTAGTAGATGTTTCTTACTCACAACTGCTCTACAGTGGATCTATCAAGTCTTGATCCTCTAAGCAGAGGGACAAAAGACAATTCGCAGAACTTACAGTATCCAGTATTGTTTGGAACTCTACACTGAATTAATAGAGACGCTAACACAATGGAATGCTACAACTGCCCTTACACACTTCTGTTTGCCAATCCTGCACATTGTAGATTTCTCTGGATGTCCAAGAGCTTTTCCATCTCATATCCTGTGTCCCTATTAACATCTCTGTTCCACAGGTACAGAACTTTTCTTCTACTTTTATCTTAATTAACAGATTAAACGCAGAGCACTTGTTTTCAATTTGCAATTAGCCTTAAATACTGATTTTTCTTTCACACCTGAAAAACAGTTTTGGTCCCTGGAAATCTCATGTCTAATCAATTACATCAACTGGTTTGACAGAAGCTATTACTCACACCTGGAAAAACTGAATCTCTCACACAGTGATCCAACTGTCCTTCAATGTGAAATTAATACATTAAAGGTAAAATACATAAGTGAGCCATTCAACCCCATCCATCAAAGAATAAAAAACTATGTAGATACTCATATATAGATATATATAAACACACCACCTATATGAAAGTTTCCAGGCCTGGAATTGGTGAACAAAGTATTGGTCTTCAATGTCCACAATACTGCAGTGAAAATATATAAATATATATATCAAGAATAGACACACTGCTTCTCAAAAGGTTCCATCTTCCTCAACTCTCCCCTTACCTTTTTTATTTTTCAGCTGTATTGGAAAGAGATCCTGGCCTTGCTTATAGATCAACAATCTTCCTAAGAGGCAGAGTGAATGAACAAAATAGATGTACTGCAATTCTGGCCCAGTGTAAGAAGAATTCTGCATATCACCTGTAGCAATAAAGCAAAAATTTAGAACTTTACTCTTGTAGTTTACTTTATAGTACCTAACTACTTCCTGCAACACAAGTGGCTCAGTCTGTATGTAAAGACAGCTTAAGAAATTAACCACTGCTCTTTTCTCTTTAAAGACAGTCATACAACATTTGGGGAAGAAGTAGAATAGATAGAATAGATAGAATGTCTTCCTCTTGAGGTAGCACGTTCAAAAACCTACAGAATGTGGATGTATGTGCATATAATGTGAGACATGCAAAGATACTCACTGCAGTGCTGCTGGGAAAAGTCACTGACTTTGGAATTTTTATTAACTGCTGCCTTGCAAGATGCAAAATAATCAAGACATTGCTGGACTGCTGCAGTAATCTGTGGAATAAAGCGCAAAATAATAAAGTACCTGGTATTTCACAATAAACTCATTCTCTCCTATAGCCAACTACTGTCCTTTAACACAAGAACTTAAATATCCACTTCACTACAATGACTTCATTTTTCAGTGCTTTGGATGGATCAACCAACAGGAGTCAAAATTTTATATTAAAATATATCACCATTATTATTACATTTTCACACAACCAGCTCTATACACAATCTATGAAGAAGAGTACAGAGAGCACACAAGTCTTTTGAGAAGTCAACAGCAACCTGTGAGTGCCCTGTTGGCATAACTGTGGAAGATTTTAAGTTTTCACATGTGAAAAACTTCGCCTTGAATACCCTTACTAAACTGTAGGTTTGGTTGCTGGCTGCTGTCCGTGCTATTACTGTTCTTGGTGGTGTATCAATGTCATAACATTATAATCTAATCAAGGTATATGAAAGTTTAAAATTATAAGCATGGTTATAGCAAGGAAACACAAAGCACATTGTCCTGGTTTCAGCTGGAAAGAGTTGGGTTTTTTTCTATTTTCTTATGATCTGAGAATAGTTAGATTTCTTACAGCTTGGAGCTGCCAAGATTTATTCACAAGTGCAAATATACAGACATACACAATAAAAAAACTCAACCTTAATCATATCTTTACCTTGTGCTTATAAATTAGATTAGACTACATTGCTCATGGAGTTTCTATTATAAACTCTTAATTGTATGGATCTTGTTTTATTCTATGCCCTGTTCTATGCATATAGATTTAAAAAAAAAAGGTCTCTTACAGCTGTCTGTGTCCTTTTCTCCTATCTGAAGGTTTTATCAGTCCCATATATTTTACATTTGATTTCATTTGTATTACAAGATTCTATAAAACACAGCCAAATCCTGTTTATATGAATGGATTTCACATCTACATTGGTCCTATCGAAAACAATGAAACTTCCACACCAGTAGAGAGATCTGCCCACATGAAATATATGATAGGATTAACAGCTATATTACTAAATATATTTTACCATTTTGGTTTCTCTTGATGACTTTGAATTCTTAATGCTTCAAAGAATACAATGGCAGTTTTTTTAGCCTCTTTACATTAAAAATCCAAATTTAGCACAGAGTATTTATGGTATTTTTTCATGCACCATTTGTCATTTTTATGCGTTTTTGGAAATAATTCTAAACACGAATGAAACATAATAAATTAATAAATTTTAATCCTAAGAAAACACCTGCAATAAAATATCCAAATTCCCCTTGCTCAGCTGGCCATATATGCTTCCTTGCATTTATCAGTGATCCATTTAAGCAAAAAAAAAAAATTAAAAAATTAAACAAACAAACAAGAAAAAAAAAGAAGAAAAAGGAAAAGAGGTAAAAAATAGTCCAAACCACTATGTGCAAAATACGACTAAGTTGCAAGTAAAGCTGCATTGGTAATTCACAGAATTGTAGAATGGCCTGGGCTGGAAGGGACCAAAGGATCATCCAGTTACAAACAATGCCATGGACAGGGACACCCTGCACCCTATCCAACTTGGCCTTGAACACCTCCAGGGATCCACAGCTTCTCTGGGCAACCTTTTCCAATGTTCTAACCATCCTTACTGTAAAGAAGTTCCTCCTAATATCTAATCTAAAGCTACATTCTTTCTGTTTCAAGCCATTCTCCCTTGTTCTATCAATAAATTTTATTTACAGACTATTACTGAATATATAATCAATAAAGTATATTAATGGAAGTACTTACCAAGGATTTATATTTCCTTTCCAAAAGCCTAAATACCACTCTTCTGCTGTAATAAGCATGCTTGAATGACAAAGAAGATGTAATGTCAACTGCAAAGAAATGTTCTGGTTTGTAACTAAAAAGTAGAAATTATCTCTGATTCTGTTCTAGTAGGGGTCCTATGCACAGTACATATTCAATGTATTGAACTCCAGCTTAAGTAAGCCAGTATTACACTCAATTGAGACTTTTGTCTGCAGTACATTTACGACAAAAAAAGCCTACATCATTAGAAAAAAGTATAGTAGAACACATAGAAAAAACAGAAAACCAGTAAGTACACTGAAATGCTAAACTACATGTTCTGAAATTGCCAAGTAAATGCTAAATTACAAGTTTATATATGGTAGGCTGGAAAAAGCTCTAATGTCTACTGAAGTTAGCAAGTTGTGTGTAGTGTGTAATATATATAACTTTTCTTTATGCTCATCACTTCTTCCAAAAAAATACTTGCATCTTTTGACGGCATCTTTTGATTCTACCAAAGGGACTGAAGACACAAAGCACAGAAAATACACAGAAATTCCACAAAAACTAGGAACTGAACAGAAATTGAGGTGGAGAATCATATTGAAAAGTAGTAGACTTAAAAGTCTAAAAAAAGCCTGCACTTCCTCAATTACAGTTCCCAGTACAGGTTGTTACAGGACACAATAGGTCAGTGATGTCATAACTGCACTTTTCAAAATACATGTCAGACATGAACAGGTTATGCCTTGCTGGGTTGCAGGGTTTTGCTTACCGTCCACTTCTTAAACCACACTGCTTTGATATCTAGCAGAGCCAAGAAGTGCATTGGACTCATGAGATCTGGAGAGGCAGCATGATTAGGCTTGTGTTTTACTGACAAAAGTGACAAGGTACTCTCCACTACTTCTTCCATGTACCTCGTGACACAAATAGAAAAAAATGGTCAGAAAACAAAAAAATCACTGAAGTCCTTCCACCAGTAACATTCAGGAACAAACTTCTCATAAAACCTTGTTCTGATAAATCATAAATATCAACAGCATAATCTTTAACTTGATCTTGTATAGGTATTAATTGGTTTTAATACCATGAATAAAACTAATATGCATCTATATTCTCCTAAATTATTACGTCTTTTTTTAAGTGCTAAATATTACACTTGCTACACTTGCATCCAAATTATTTTTTTGTTCAAAAGTACTTAGAACACTCCAAAAGCGAAGTAAGCAGCTGAATTTGACTACTCCTATGACACCTCCCTATTTTACTTTTCCCACCCTCCACTTTTATTTCCCCTGCTGTCACTGACCAGCCAGTGTGCATCCTCTAATCAAGCCTTTGCAACATTACATGCATCTTATTTTACGTCAGTAACTGTAAACTGAGAAGCAGTTACGGGGTTTTGAAGGTGACATACTTTTCTGGATGTCGAATCCAGGAGGATGGTGCTTCCTTTTGGTACTCATTTAAAAGGCGAACCTGAACACATAATTATTAAAATGAAAAAATAATTAATGCATGATGTTTCAGTAATGATACAAAAGGTACAGAAAGTTCATTTATACCTTTTTAAGTAAACGATTTACATCTGAGTTAGATACATCCAGACCAGCTGAAATATGAAGAGAATGTTCTCCAGAAAGAAAGTACAACTCCAAATGTCTTGCTAAAAAACAAAAGGAGAAACCCAACAACAAAAAATCACCTCCATGAAAACAGTGACAAAACAGACTGTCTTATTCAGTCTTCATTATAAAACTTAACTTTTCAAAAAGTACATGACTCATGAAGTTTGAAATATAACTAAATGCACATACCTAAACTTGTATAGACTTCTTTTGTCATATTAAATGGAGAAGAAGAAAAGGTTTTTGCATAGAACCTAAGAATTTTCTCCTAAGGGTGAAAAAGCAAGCAAAGTATTAAATAGTCATTAACTATGTATTATAATTGCAAAATAATCAATATGTAGAGGCATTATTCTTTATGTTACATATTATTCATCTAGACATCTTTGCAGATGTTAAGCATATTTATAAAAATATAGTTTCTGACCACAGAAATCTACAGTTCAAAGGAAATTTTATTCAAATACTTTAACTACAGCACCAATGCAAAGCCTCACTGAGGTACAAAGTAGGCCAAGGAACATTCCTTTTCCATTACAAATCAGTGACTTGTAAATATCACAGTTTCAAGAGAAATTGTAGAACTCAAGTGAAAGAGAAATATATGACAGCAGCTAGGGCAGCTTTCCTATTTATATAATAATCACTTTAAAATTTGAAGAAGAAAAGAAGTTTAACTGACATAATAAATAATCTAAAAGCTGTTAAAGCAACTGTCATTTTTTTTCCTCATCACTGCCTGTGTAATATTACTATGTATCACTTTCTCATCATCATGGAGCATAAACCTGACCTGAGAAGGAAATATTAACATGACCTATTTTACAGAGCAGTTCTGTCCCTTTTTTTTTACGTGTGTTTTTACTAAAAGAAATTCAAACACCTTCACTGCCATTAAAAGAAATCCAAATGAGTACTTTGGTGTCCAAAAATTCTATTGAAAGCCTGTTACAGTCCTTTAAACCAAAATTTACTAGAATCCTGTATTTCTGTTACTTCAAAAAAATAGTTTATGTGATTCATAAATGTCTTAGAGCCCTGCTGGACTATTTATAGTATGTATGTAACTTCTTCCACCTCTTCAGAACTCCTTTCTTTGGATACAAATCTGATAATCAGATGCAAAACACTGCCTTACACTGAACGTTGCGTCAGGATCTGCCAGAGAGATCGTCAGATGCTTACGCAGACTTGGCCAACTCTCCGAGCTCAGGATGTCAGAGGCAGGGGCCAAGCACAGCGTCTGCAAAGCTTCTTGGCGAACCTGGAGCAGTCAGAAAGGTAAACAACAACAATCCAGTCACAGCAACCTCTGAAACGTGTAATTTACAAGTCAGAGGGAGGGAGGGAGGGAGGGTAAGGAAGAAGGAGGCAGGAAGAAAGGAAGGAACAGAACCTGGCTGTAGAATAGATAAGGAATAACAAAATACTTATCTTCTCTATACTTTTTATGGTTATTTAGACAAAACACTACATCACTGAGTGGAGAAAATGTATGCATTTGAAGAAGCAATAAAACCATTTTAAATAGGTTTTCAATACTGGATGCAAGGTTTATGTTCTACTTTCTGCCTGTAATCAAATATTTTGTTATCAGAGAATATAGCTCCCTAAAGCTCTCAGCTAGGGGAAGCAGACACAGTTAATAAACATTGTGTTATACTGCTGAATTTTCATCAGCATTCTAAAAAATTTCAAGTAACATTTTTTTTTTCAATTCATACACAACTATAATCTCTAGCAATTTACTTCATCTTACTGAAAGAAACAGTAGGGCATTTTAATAACATTTAATAGCATCAGACTTTTTACTTGGTTTCTAATAAAACTCCATCACAATGTTTGTACCAGTTCCTACCTACCATGCCTTTTTTACCTGTCAGATAACCCCCAACAAGTCTTATCAAGACAGCACACTCAAACTGTTATTTCTGCAAGCCTCAAAAATATCAGCAGCTGGTGCTGATTGTTGGTTAAAGACACAAATTAGTACTGCCACTGACACGACAGCAAACCTAACTTGGACTTTCTATTTTCCATTTGGCAGCAGGTTGCTGGCAAATCAGCAGGCATCTCTCTCTTCTGACAGGGGTAACTCAAAGGGGTAACACAGAAGTTACCAGGAAGGGCAACGGACATTTATACAGGACAAATAATGTTCAGTAACTTTATTTATCATGGAACAACTTTTGTTAAACTAAAAATGCCAACCTACAGCACATAGACCTCTAAAAAACCACAGATTCTTGCTGTAACACTAGTTTTTGAAACAGATGGTTATAAACAATGAAATATTGCACTGCATAGTAGTTTCTGCACTGAAGCCAAGATATACAAACAAAAAAAGACAAGTTTCCACTTTGGTACATAAGAACTCTTATGTACATACAGGCTGCTCTCCAATATGCCATAAACATTCATTTTTATTAACATTTCATTTCTGCTTTTAAACTTACCTCCTTGGGTTGACTAGGGTCAAGCCTTTCTGCAAGCAGCTGCAATTGTTCTTGACT
This sequence comes from Notiomystis cincta, assembly GCA_013398075.1. Classification (NCBI taxonomy): domain Eukaryota; kingdom Metazoa; phylum Chordata; class Aves; order Passeriformes; family Notiomystidae; genus Notiomystis; species Notiomystis cincta. The sequence continues at coordinate 117,047 of VZRX01010699.1, forward strand.
CATGAATGCATAACTCTGTAATACACATTATAAAATGATCATTAGTATATTTCATTAAACTGAACAGCAGAAGATTAAAATCATCAGTCTTTCTGATACCTAATTTACTTTTAATAATTAGGACTTCAACATTTATAACTTTAACAATAAAGTCAACATTCCAAATGTTTTCTGCTCTTTGCCCAAAGTTAAACTTAAGATAATGGAATAACCATGACATATTTTTTCAAAGTTTCCTATATCTTCAAAAAATTCCTTATAATAATTTATTCAGCACACCATATAGCATAGTACAGTAGTCTGGAAATGAACTGCACATTACTTGGCTTCAAAAGCAAAAGCACAAAATTAGATGATGCACTGATTTTATCATTATTTTATCTTTCTATACCATACTTGGATAGGTACTTGGATATGGGCATCATATTGATCTTACCTAGCATATGATGCCTAAAGTAGTTAGTATAACCTTAGTACTTAAAACTGAAAGAGAAGTAAATAATTTGAGTTTAAGATATAGCAAAGATGGGAAAAATTAATCTTTCTGTTGGGCTACTCAACTGACAGAAACTTAAAAAAATTTGCAGTATTATGCTTATTTCACACCATAGAGAGAAAAGCCACTGTACTTGGTTGAAGGAGGAGTCACTGTCAGAACAGTTGTCTGTGTAATAGCCACTCTGGCGCTCTCTCTTTGCTTTACTAGCCAGCTCCTTATCATGTACCCGATCTTCTTCGAACTTGCTAATCAAAGATTCTGCCGCAACCGTCATGACATTCTTCAAGGCATGTATCATTTCTCTGTATCTACAAAGTAAACGTGATTTTAATATTAAAGAACAGAAAAATCACTCTGTAAAAAAAAAATGTTAGAAATCGCTACATCATGAATAACTGAATATGGGATAATGCTAATTGGACTTGAACTCACTGAATTTACAGAAATTAATGAACACCAAATCCAAACTGAGCAACAAAACTTATATGTACCTTACATCTTTCAGTTAACAGTATTTTTAAATTACAATAAAACTCCTTTTTTTAACTTTCAGAACCATTCACTGAACTATCACTACCATAATTCTATTTTGGAATGTTCTTTACAAAGAACAACCTGAGTCCAAAAAGGAGGATCTGTCCCTGAGAAAACAGGCCAGTTGTCATCCTTGTTACTGTTTGTTTCTTGCAGTTCAACATCCAATTTTTCTTTTGCTATAAACCTGCAGCAGAACCAGTAGAAGTGACTCCATTATCCCAATTCAAGATCTTGAGTATAGGTCATGCACACAAATAATTTTCTTTCAAAAAAACCCAGAGTTTCTCTAATTTCCATAAATTGAAAAATAATATCCACAAGGAAGCAATCAAAAATTTTAAAAAATGCTTCAGAAAAGCATCCTATTGTAAAACACTAATGTTTTATTTCAAATTATTTTTTACTTTAATGCTACAATTTTTTATTTTACAGTCATAGATACAAATTATCATATTGTACTTTAAAATCCCCCTACATGTCAAATTAAAAATATGAGATACAAGTTCACTGGAGTTTCTTCTACCAGTTTTAATGAGCACAAGAATCATAAGGTACTGATCCTTGAAATAAAATTGTACAAAGAATATAATCTAAAAAATTGTCACCCTAACATCTGTTTTCCTATCTTATTTTGCAAATGCCCACTGATGCTAGAATCCTAAATATCTCAAAAATTTTATATATTTGCTACCAATTGTTTTATGCAATTTTTCACAACCTTAATTCCAGGGTGAGACAAAGCATGACAAATTGCAATGTAGGGTGACAATATCTGAACTGCTTAGCACTGATTTTGGCTACAGGTTCAGCATGGTTATTAGTTCAGATCTTATTTTTTCAAAACACATTATGGAAAAGCAAAAGGAAGATTAAGACAAAGAAGAAAGAGAGATGTGAATTACATGTAAACACTCACTCTTTTGATTCACGGGCCTTCTTAGTAAGATGTTGGACAAGGGTGTCATAGCCAGGTATTTCACCCTGATTTTGAGCAGAGGTACATTTTTCAGTTTCTTCTTCAATCATAGGTCCCACAGTATTTTTTATGTATTGTCTAAGGTATTTCACAAACTCATAGCTACAAGAAATATGGAAAATTAAAATGTAACATCTCCTTGACTTCATCATAAAACATTTTCAAATTATATATCAACAACCACTATCTTCTTCTCTCCCAGCACATCTGTTACTTTGAGGTAAGAGTTTATGACTTGCACAGAACCTCAGCAGTGTAAAATAACACAGGTCATTTTCAGCATATTATAGGAAGAAACAATACCAAATAGAAGAAACAAAACCAGTAGTTAATTTACCAAATAGTACAATTTCACGTTGTGCTTCTTCTAAAACTAAAAATCCATTCAGGCAAAAGGTCAAGGTTTTGTAGGCAAAAAACAAAGAGTATCAAAAAATTTCCAATTCCAAAAGAAACATTCCTTGCAGGACTCTGAACACAGCACTGTCTTAAAAGTATAAACTGTCTGGTATTATTATTAGTAATGCATTATACATACAAAATTAGAAGATACACAGAAAACACAGTTTATAAACGAGAGCGTATGAGAACACCTATGGACTACGAAATTCTATGTGTCATGACCATACACAGACTTCAGTTAAACTGACAAAATCTGAGATTACACAAACACCAAATTCAAGGATTCCCCATTTTGCAGTCTTATGATCAGATACCCACAGACACTTGCTAAAAGAATAGAATAATCAGGGGGAGATACCAAACTAAAGACTCTCCCTGGGTCCTCCAACTTTATATCAGCTACACAAATTGCTAGAGTACTGCTCAGAATAAATCAACTTTTCTTTTTGGGTAGTTTTCTGATTTGTATAAAGGGCAAGGCAAACAGAAAACAAATAACAAAGCACAAAAAATTATATCATGATAGATACCTCCTCACGGGATTGCCTACCTCAGGTTCCATCAGGTATGTATTTTTCTTTTCCCCTACCTTTCCGTTCTTGTTCTCAGTAAAAGTAACAGAAATACATCCCCAGAAAGATGAAAAACATGTTTATTTCTCTTTTCACTTGTGAAATTCTCCACTGTGAAATTCTCTTCATTTGTGAAAATCTCCACTGCATGGAAGCTTTCATGAAACTGTCACTCCTTTGTTTTATAAGGGTAACATTTCCAGTGTATTTATGTTTTTGCAGTGACTCCTTCACTATGAAATATACAGCAACCACATCAGTATTCACACCACTACTTTTATGTCTGTTTGACATTCTAGTCTTCATCTTCTGTACTATTCTTCCACCTTAAAAATGTTTTGCAATGATTATGTGTTTCAGCAATGACAGTACTACTTCACAAGCAGAATCAATTCAGACTGATCTGGTAGAGCTTACAAAGGAATCACATTTGGGGTGGTGTTAAAAACACCTATAATATAACAGAAAACATGCTACTTATGTAGTTTAAAATCCTGATGTCTACTATTGTACAGAAGTTTTGTACTTGATTCAGTTTACCTTTTTATTAGCTTTCTGAGGATCCTGCATTTCTGTCTTTTCTACATCCAAATGGGCAAAAAAGGATAAAGTAAGGCCTCAAAATCTGGTAAAATTACTGTGTCAAAACAAGCATGAGGCAGAAACAGTACTGCTCAAAATGCTGAGCTGAACTAGAGCACTGGACAGTCCAAAAGCACACACTACTAATAACAGAGCTTGCAATCTGGATGGATGGGTTAAGAAGAAAGTTTCTTAATGGCCTCACTTCTAAATGACCACATGACCCCTCTGATTTTCCACGAAAACCAGCCTGTACTGCCATGGGTCACAGACAAGACAAGAATACCTCCAGGAATATTCCAGCACCAGATAGTAATCCTCATGTTCTGCATTTAAAGATCACTTGATTTTCCATTAAATGTAAATTAAAACTGTTCTCATGAAAAGAAAGTATCTTTAGGATCACCAATTTTCTAACATACAAGAAAGAGTAATGGATGTCATTGTTTTACTGCTGTAAAAGGAAAAGCTGTATAGGCATTGCTTCAACCACTTATAGACTTTACTCCCTCACTCTGGGTATTCTATTAAGTTCTCAGAAAAAATGACAGAAATAATTGCATTTTTTTTGGTTTGAGCTTTATTGTATATATCTTCTCTAATTTATTTTTTTTTCTTTCAGAATTACATGTATCTTTTAACTTTGATATGTTTATAACCAAATTATTTTACTCTCATGCTTGTCACCCAGCAACCTACTATTCAAAATTCACAAGAGTACAAACAGTGTAATCCAATGTAATTTGTAAAAAAAACTAAAACTGAGCTAAAATAGCTTTTAAAGAATCTTCAGAACACATGCAAGCTTCAAAGTTGTAAAATTACAGTGAAATTTTTGATAATTCCTAGTTCTATTTCACTTATTTACTTTTACCTAACTCCTACCACTGACAAATGAATGCTAATACCTAGGTAAATTTAAGAGAATGTAAATAGTGCCACTTTTGAAAAAACTGACAGGGAACCAGCTTTCTCAGAAGTCAGGTCACAGAGCTCTGTTCCTTATTAAAATGTCTTCAGGTCATTTCAGCTTGATATTCTCTTGTATTGTCATAAAATATGTACTAGAAATCTTCCATGTAGTAAAAAAATAATCAAGTTATAACATCATGGAAAGGAAAGGGGAGTGGGGGATCTAGAAGTCTAAGACTGCATGTAAGTGAGGTCACACAGTCAAGTCTGATTTAACAGAAATGTGATGGGGATACATTTCTGTTTTACTCAAAACAGAAATTAAAAGAATGATTGGAATACATGGGTAAGATAGACATGTTCAGTAACATAGGCCAGAGAGACCAAATATGGAAGCCAAATGACCCTCTGAAAAAGTATTTATTTTGAAAAACAAGATTATGTTTTCTAGCAGGTGTCCAATATACTGAGAGCCTTCAGTGACTACTTCTAGCTCCCTTTCACATGTGCATTTAGTACACTACAAATGCACGTGCATCAGAGCTTTGTAAATTCCTCTCTCACAAGGAGCTCATTAATTACTACTACAGTAAAAATTTATTAGCAAGAGTGGAGAAGGAAAAAAAAAGCAAATCAAGGAAATGGCAACATTAATTTTATTCTTTAAATTAGCATCATCTGAGAGTTCATTAGTGACAGGAATATCTATGCATGTATAAATACACACACATTTACAAAGCATTATAAAATGTAGACATTTCCCAGGAACAATACAGTTTAACACATACAAACTTCTTCAAAAGACTAAAAATAGCAAAAATATTTTTACTTGTGAAAATTCTCATCTGTTTCCTCCAAATGCAAGAGAATTTCTTCTGCACATTCTACTGATGGGGCTCCAGTGATTTTTTCCTTCACATTCTGCAGTAACTGTCTAAGCATTGACTGTAATAGAACTTCATCTTCACTTGTAAAGTGAGACATCTGTAGAAAACAAATAGAAGAATAAGAAACTCTCATAGTTTTGTTTCTCCTCAAGATGCTAAGAAAAACACACTGTTATCAACAGGAGTTTTTATCAAAAGACACAATCACAGACAAGAAATATTTGATAGAGCTTATCTTCAGACAAACTGAAAATAAAACAATCCATTCAGTTTCACTAAAACTCCTGATATTGTAGCGTAATATTCTTAAAGGAGATATTACATTAAGAAAAGCCTGAATATTCCTATTTATACTTGCTTCAGAACTTGCCCATCACACAGGTGTAAGATGAGACTGTAAGCTAAACAAATAAAAAGGAGGGAAGGTTTTACAGATGTAATGACTGTATCTTGATAAGAAAACTTTATAAATCTCTCACCTGCTTCTCAGCCACTCTTTCTACCCAGATCTGACTTTGGGATCCTGCTATTCAGAGCTATTACTGTGCCCATGACTGAAAATGCTGTCAGCTTTTACAAGGGCCAGGTGGAATTACCAGAACTGTTTAATTTCCCTGTACTAATCAACTGCAGTGACCTGACAGAGTCCTGTCATATTAAACTGAAAATGAGTGGAGAAGAAGCAGTGAGAAACTGGAAATATCTGTCAAGTCTAGAAGACAATCTGTTAAATTTTCAAGGGCTGCAAAAAAAGACAAAAGCTCAATTTTGATCTTGATTAATTAGTGGCTTAAAAATCTTTATATGCCATGGAATACTTTCAAACCTCAGTGGCAGTTATAGCTTATATATTTCCAGCCTATTTAAGTAAAAATTACTTAGAGATATTTGACTTTTTTGAATTAAAAATTAAAGACCCTCTAAGCACTTGTGAATAAACAATATACACAGACAACTGGAAGAGACAGTATAGTAAATTACTGTTTAGGAATCAAACAGTATCAACCAGAAAAAAAAATCAAAAAGCTGTATAGCACCAGCTGGAGGAGTTAGTTATCTTTAGTTATCTTTTATGAAAGGTTCATCAAGTTAGCACTCCTCTGTGATAAACAAAACAGTTGCTGAACATTTTACTTTGATCCAACATAATTCAATATTAACTCAATCATCTCACCAGAAATTTCATTAAACTAAACTCATAGCAAACAAACAAAACACTCCAAATCCCTTAATAATCTTAACTCACTGATTAGCAGCCCTCTTTTTTCTTATCTTCTCAAGATACTTAATCAAAGTTGATGCACTTTTATGTGACTATCAGACAATATCCTAATTCCCTGGGGGAGGAAAAATCACTAAGTATTTTGGTATACCTAGGCACTTTTAGAAGTACAAGGTATGCAGATACTGGCTGGCAGTCAGTGCAAAGCCCCGCCCAGATTATTCACAGAGAGAAATAATGAGAATATTGCAACTCCACCTCCAGTTTGCCTTGAAACTTCTTACCTGACTTATGTCATCACTAACAAAGATACATATCTTACATTTCATTTGTAAAGATTTGTGGTTTGTTGTGCTTGGTTTTTTGGTGGTTATGGATTGGGGCTTATTCCCAGTAGGCACATCCCCCATTCAGTTTCCTGGCAACATTTATATGGTCGTTTTCTCCCTAAAACACAACTTTACCCAAAGCCCATTTGGGCATCTTTTCAAGGTCCCGGCACTGTCGGAGTGCAAATTCTGCCCCACAGCCCAGGGGACGATCCATAAGCGGCCGGTTGCTACCAGCATTTATCCTTACACACGCCTTCGCCTCAGCAGGGAGGCGGCTTTAGCAGCAAACCCAGGAGAGCAGCTCCCGGCATGAGCGCAGTTCCCAGACTGCGAGCGGGGCGAGAATTCCTACCCCTTCTCGCCTTTACCGCCCGCCCCTCGGCCGGAGCAGCGCGGGCAGCAGCCGGGATTCCTGGCACAGCCCCGCACGACGAGAGCAGCCGCCCTCTTCCCCAGCGTCCGGAGAGGCCACACCTGCCCAGGGGCTCCTTCCCTCGGCTATCGCCGACAGCGCGGGCGAGCCCTGCCCGGGCACCTGCGATGCTCTCGCCCCACGCTCCCCCCGCGCCGGGAGCCCCGCGTTCCCAGTCCCGCCCAGCCGCGGGGCG
>VZRX01010699.1:124602-165264 GCA_013398075.1 Notiomystis cincta
GGGTTTGCCGGCACGGGCACCGCAGCGGAGCTCGGGGGCACTCAGCGCTCCCTGGCTTCAGGTCCTCTCTGTTCAGCCCGGAGTGGAGCTCTCCAGGTTTCCCACTGAAATCAAAGGAGTGCAGTCATGCCGTTATTGCCAATTTACATCAGCAGGGGAGCAGGCTGTCTTAATAAATAAAATAAGGAACGGCAAGGAATTTTTCAGACCTCTTTAACTCTCCATTCCCTCTTGTGATGAAGGCAGTATTACAAAAATATCAAATAGTATTTTTTCTCTCCAACAAATAAATGCATAACACAGAAGCAGCAAAAACAGTTTAATACGAATAATTTCTATTAGATCAGCTCTAATAAACCAGAATTTAGTTAGCGTAAACATCCTAACGCTGTTTGTCTGTGCTTGCATGCAAGGTATTTCATAATGCATTATTATTATTCCTACATTTTTCTAATGATTCTGATGGTGGGTGATGCTAATTTTTCTTGATGTCCTTTAAATGTTAATCTTCCGTGTAACGCTAATGTTCCATGAGGACTTGTTCCTTTAAGTGGACCTGTAGCCCCTGCAGTTAACAGAGCTCTACTTCAGCGTGGGAATCCACTTGCACAGGAGAACTGAGCCTGTAAACTGCAGTATTTCCACTGAAAAGGGACGATGCAGGAGCAACACAAACCTCTCTTGCTGCCGCTTCTCAGAAACCAGATTTGATCGGTCGCAACAGAGCTGCTGTGATACTTTTAACACTGAGCTCTTCAGTGCTTGGACCTGGCCAGTGCCCTCAGGTGCCCACAAAATAAATCTGGGAAAATTGTCTGCCGACTGCTGTTTGCAAAGGGGCTGCAGTAAACTGACCAGAGTCCTGTTAGCTTGGCCATACACTATACCCATTTTCTAAGTGCACTGTTTGGAATGGGCTACACGTGAAAGCAGTTTATTCCTCATCCATGCCAGGCTCTTCCTCCACAGGCAACAGAATGGTTTGCTTCTTTTCTGTCCTCAAACCAACTGAGAGATGCTGTGGCGAAACACTTCTAATTCCTTTACCACTTCCCAATCACTGATTCAAGTGACAGCACCTCAGTTTCATAGCTGGTAAGGAATAGAAAAAATCAATGTGCACAGAGTTCAGCATTCCTAGTCCTTACTGGAAGAGTCTCCACTTTAGCAAGCCTTCATTATCTTATAAAACACCTGATAAGAAGAGTTGCACTTGTAGTGACGTCACAGAAAGATGTCCTCGTGATGCCTGCGGTGTTCTGAAATCCTTCCATTCCTTTCTACCCTCTCCCACCTCCTGTATTGCATCCAGCTTCTTTAGCCATGTTTTGCAGCCACTGGAACTTGGACCCTTCTCTTGTGAGCAACACTGGCAGACCTCAGATGCTGTTGGCCGTGATTATTAGGATACATCCCGGCAGACACTCTCTGAGGGTGATACTCCAGAGTGAACAACACTATTTGGGAGTAGAGTATGTTTGCATGGATGGATGTCTGTCACGTGAGAGAGGTTGCAAGCACTCTGAAATTGTCCATGTGGATTTCACACTGGTGAAATTCCGCTCTCTTACACTAGGAATTTCTTCTCCTTGGTAAAATATTCCAGATGTTCTCTCTCAGTTGTACAAACAGGAAAGCCTGGCTCCTAATTCAGGTTCAGGAAGACATGAGATACAAATAACTCTTCATAAGATCTCAGCATTGTTAGAAGGTGCTGACTTCTATAATTTTAGAAACTTAAAAGAAACAACAAATACATAAATTCTCAGAGTGTATACCATATAAGCTAAGCAGAGTTTCAAACTGTGAAACATTATAGGAATGTGAGTAATTTATTTATAGAGAAGTTTTATTTAAGTGATATGGTTTTCTCCCCATACCTTGAACATGTCCCAGAATTTGAATTATCAGTTTATGCCAAATTTCTGTAAATTTAAAATGTTTCTGCAGTGTCTTCAATGTGGCAGACCAGGAAAGAAGGAAACTGTGGAAAACAAAGGAATCTTCTTTACAGCTGGTGGTAGTAGTGGAAACAGATTGTCTTGGTGCTCATATCATTACATCAGGGACATAATTTCTCTCCCCTCTTTCTGCTCTTTCTGACTTTTCTCTTTTCCTTCACTGTTATTTCCCACAATACCACTCTTTTTCTGGATGACACATAAAAGTCTGGAGAGATTTTGATTTTATGTTGGTGAGGCACAGCTGTTAGTTTCTCCAACACTATTTAGCTAAGACTTTCACCAACTCTGTATGTAGGGCTACTAAAGGAATTGGGGTTTAGTATTTGGTTGAATAATTTAGCATAGCCAGTATCTATTGAAAATCCAGTTTATCGATCTTTTCTTGGCTGATACAATTTTCAAAGGAGTATATACCAAAGAACTAAAAGGGAAGGCAAACTCCACTTGACTAAAACAAACTCAACTAAAACAACAAAAAAGCAACTTTCTATTCTCCCATTTCAGAGCTAAAACAAGACCAGAAGGAACCAAGTGTCCTCACTTTAGAGTTTCCCAAACCTGGACTAAGATAGAAAAAGGAGGAAGTAAGTTAGGAAAGGAGAAATAAATGTGAATTCTGGTTCTGGAGGTAGCACGAGAAGTCTGCACCACCTTTCTGCACACTCTGAGATCCCTTAAGCAGTTCTTCATCCAAATAAAAGATGAAGACACTTCATTAACCCTTATATGAACACTGGCATTTGTTGCCCTCTCACATCACATTTATGGCAGTTTCTGAAGTTTGGAGGAACAATGAGCATGTTTTAAGACTTCATTAGATCATAATCTAAAAAGGAAACTGCTTAAAATATTACTGCTGATGGGAAAATCTTTTTAAATAATCTCCAAAGGAAATTTTCTACTTTGGAGACCATCTGTCCTTTCCTCCCTGTGCACTCTGGGGAAATACTAAGCCATGGCTGGATGTTTCCGTTAAAACAAACACTAAGGAACTGGTGGGTAAATGGTCACGAGGGTTGCAGGCTGGAGCACTTATGCTATCAGCTGCACTTGGAAGTCTTGTGTTAAAACACATGCAGACAGAATTTATATTGGTTCCATAAGAGGGGAAATGTAAGGTGTCCTGACAGATCTAAAGTTACATCAGATGACTTTGTACATTCCTGTTGAGAGCTAAGCTGGCATGAGATGCATGTTAACTATTACAGGAATCAAAAAAATAAATCGGGTCGGTTTGCTTATTTGGTAATTAAACTTCAGTTATGCTGACGTTTCAGTAAGACTGAAGATCTTACTTTGCTGTTCCTGATCTCTTTTTTCTGAAAAGTGAGAAACTGGCAGGAAATCGATAGGACTCTCGCATAACATTGTAAAGCACCAACTCGGAACCAGACTGTCCAATAACAATCAGGAATGTTATTGATTAAAAATGTATCTTAGTGAATATATAGGTACTGATTTTTCCATCTGTATTTTATGACGCAGTTTTCAATAGATGCTCTGCTTGCAGTTGTAAAAGAAACTACCAGAACTGAGGTGATAAAATCTATACTGCATGCTAAATAACTACCTCAAAGAATCAAAGACAAAATAAGTTTCAATGACAATATAAATATCCAAATGCCAATAAAATAATTTTCCAATCTACACCTTTCTTTTGGTGAAACTTCAAGGACCCAAGGACATGTGTTACTGGCTCTGACTGCCCTTTGGCAGATCTCTTAGCATCAGACTTAGGTCTTTATAGGAAATTGAGAATAATAAAATTATCTTTATATGCCATTATGAAAATTAATCTCACAGAAGTACAACATAATAACCAAGTGGCATCATAGATAATGACTTTATTTTCCATTTATTTTCTAATTAATATTTTGGTCTTTTTTTTTATCATGTGTTTCCTGAAGGTGGCAGCAATATTCAGGAGTTGCATGAATGTCTGACTTTTGAACTTATTGACCTGTAATACAGCACTTCTTTCAATGTAAATGTATTTTTATTTATGGGTATTAGTAATATGCTGAAATCAAAATTTCATTCCATAGATATTGTAGTTGTAGGATGTACAATATCACTGGGAAATATGAAGAAACTGTGTTGACCTGGACTGTTAGAATTGCTTTTTCTTTTGTATGATAAAAATTTTTAAGCTAAAGGAGAATTCCTAAAGAATTAAATATTTTTAATTAACAATTTGCTGTTGCTTGCAGTTAAAATTATCCATTTCATTGTCTTCATTGAAGCCTGTTTTGTATGCTGTTTCTGAAGTGAACTGTAAGCTCATTTGTGGGCACTACATTAGCAGTTCAAAACACTACAAATGTTATGTGTGATCACTGAAGGAAGATTATAGCCTGTCTGTAGTGTTCCCTTCAGTTCCATTCCTCCATTTGATCTTAATCGTTTAAAATCACTGCTAGAGCCACTCAGGCCAACTATCTCACACGTTTTTAATTAAAAAATAAACTTTAACACTTCTCCTCTTGCTTCAGATGTGGTACACTTCACTCTTGTGGAATGCTTCTGCTACTGAGGCAAGGCAGTTGCATCAACATTAGGAATAGGAAATAATTTAGAGAACTTTTCCCTCCTTTCATTTTGCTAGCAGTTGCCTGATCAGGGAGTTGCAGATCCCCCTGCAATTTAAATGGAGGATCGTGGAAGCCCACAAAGACATCTCTGCAGCAGTCCTCTCCTCCCCTTTGTCTTTCACTAACAGAACTGCATTATGTGAGGTGATTCTTCTGCCTGCAAGTCCTCTATCAGCTCCAGGGCTGCTCTCACAATGCATCTGGGGCAAGGGCCCAAGTAATGGTACTGCTGTCCCAGAAGTGCCATTTGATGCAGGGCTCCTCAGTACAAGAGAGTCATAGAGCTCCTGTAGTGGGTCCCATAGAGGGCTACGAAGATGATGAGGGGGCTGGAGCATCTCTTTCAAGAGGAAAGGTTGAGGGAGCTGGGCCTGTTCAGCCTGGAGAAGAGACAGCTGAGAGGGGACCTCATCAGTGTCCATCAGTATCTGAAGGGGGGTGTCAAGAGGATGTTTCCAGGCTCTGCTGGGTGGTGCCAAGCAACAGGACAAGAGGCAATGGGCAGAAACTGAGGCACAGGAAGTTCCACCATGAGGAAGGACTTCTTTACTGTGCAGGTGACAGAACACTGGAACAGATTGCCCAGAGAGGTTGTGGAGTCTCCCACCACTGGAAATGTTCAAGAACCATCTGGACACAGTCCTGTGCAATGTGCTCTAGGATGACCTGACTTGAGCAGGGAGGTTGGACGAGATGACTTCCAGTGGTCCCTTCTGTCCTTACCTGTTCTGTGATTCTGTCAATTGCATAGCTGCCATTGGCCATGCTTCTAAAGGAAGTGCAGAACATAAGCAGAGGCTTCCTTGTGAGTCTTCACTGGTCCAAATGGACTCCCTAATCCTTGCATGCCTTCAGACCTGAATGTTTCATCTTCAGAGAAAAGTAAGGAAAAAATCACTTTTTTTAAAAAAAAAAAAGTAATCTCCCCTCCTAAATATGCATGGAACACAAATGCTACAATTTTAATTACAATTACAACAAATTTAATTTACAATGACAGAATTTATTACACTATGCTTCTTAAAGAGTTTACTCAGCAAACATGGTAGTCGTTTTAGTAGTTGTATGTGAATATTCCTGTGCCTTAGAATTGTCCATCTTTCTTCTTGTCCTTGCCAATGACTGTTTGTGCTACCTCTTAAAACAGTACTTTGATATCCTGAAGCTGAATATTTTTATAATTGCTCAATTTATGTTCATTCTTAGTAAAGTATTGCTAAAGTAACTTCCTTCAGATTTCTTCTCAAGATCAGCATTAATTCTTGCACTTCTCACATTGACATTTCAAAATACATTCTTCAGCTCCTCTGAGCTGCTGATGTGGTATTCTTTTGCAGAGACTGACTGCAATTCCTCTTTGCATTTCTGCTCCTTCTTAGATTTCCCTAAAATGTGTCATTGCTATCACTTCCTTTATTACACCATGATTACTACAAAGCCTGCGTAAGTGATTTTGTTACTTACTTATGGTTTAAGTGTTGAACCACCACACCTTCTCTTTCCTGTTTCCCCTTGTCTTCTGTACCCATCCAGATAAACTTCTGCTCTCCTTACCCGATGGCTTATCCTGCTATAGTTCTGAATCCCAGTGTCAAATACAATACAGTTTCCTTCCTGCATCGTCAACCAAGTGCTGTCTGTAATCTTAATATTTGCAGGGAGTCAAATACTAGAGACGTTTGCTATGTAAGCTGTTGTTTTATATTCTCTTGTTAATATAAGTTATGGTCTTCTTGTAAGAGTTCCTTCTACAAGTACAGATTAATTTTGCCAGATGTGACGCACAGATAAATTTGTTCTGTTCATTTTTAGAATATTGTAAAATGCTTGAAAAGTAAGCAAGTCATGCTCTTTGCTGCTTGTTTGAAGCTGTACTCTTTGTAAGACAGGCCCAGGAAGACAGAATTTGGCCCATCCTTTCCCATGCTTTATTCCTTTGTATACTTTCAGCAATATGAACTGTGTGCTTTGTTTTTCAAATATTTTGTGTCCTAGCAAACTGTGACCTTCTCCTCAAGGTGATGTTTTAAAGAAATTGTAAAAGCATTGCTTGGTAACAACACTATTTATTTAAATTCCAGAAAACACTTGTTTTTACTTTTTCTTTTATTTCACTTAGATATTGTCTGTGATCCTAACAGAATTTTACATCTGAGAAAAGTTTTTGGAGCTTCTCTGAACAAATGCACTGTCTGAAATACAGAAAGATGGATGAAGAAAAACACCAGTCCTGAATGTCTTCATACACAAAATATGGTCTTTTAAGAAAAACTTATATTTTAAGATTGTTGTGTGACAGAATCTGTTGTGCAATGGAATCCTGTTGCTAACACACATTCCTTAAGATAATGAATCTAATTTCTTTGAAAAAATAAGAATAAAAAAAGTTACAGTTTTGCATTATTGAAGTCAATATGCTACCCTCATCTCAATGTAATTCCAGTGAATTTTAATGTTAAGGATGAATTTGCTTCAGTAAATCTGCAAATGCATTATTCTGACATGAAAAATAATCTCTAAGTAACAAGAAGAACATTTAATATTTTTACTGGTATTTCTTAGTGCCCCCATGATGAGACATGATTTTGTCAGTCAAACTCATTTCACTGAGGAATAAGACAAATACTTCTATGTTTTGATATGCCTGCTCACTGACTTACAAATTTCGTAATGCATATTTTATCATAAAGTCTGTAGTGCTGGGTTGTTGTGATCCAAGGGCACAGCCTGGCACTTGGCCTTGTTGAACCTCGGAGAATTTGCCTTGGTCCATCAATCCAGCCTGTCCAGACTCCTCCTCTCTTCTTCAAATCAGAAAGTTTATCTTTTCAGTTCTTCTTGTTCAGGGAACCACCTTCCCCATCCAGACCATTGTACTTATGCAGCTGCCAGAACAAGCACACACTGAGTCCCTGTTCTCCTGAGTTAGAAGTTGATTTGAATTCATGAGATGAGAATCAGGTCTCTTGATTCAGAAGGTATCTTTGTGAATGGTCTTGTTTCTATACCAGACCTGCAGTGGGCACATCAGCGCTGCTGAAGGGGAAAGAGCTGTGGTTCTGGAGTAAAAGTAACTCTTGATGGGGATTGGAATTTCATAACCTGGCTTCACAGTCAAAGCAAATGGGAGCATATTCTGTTTTGATAAGGCTGAGTGTGATGCTCATCCCTTTCTCATCTGTCAGATGGATTTTGTGAACTTGTGATTTGATTGGAGACTGATTATTCTGCTTGGAATCCTTGGAGCACCCCTGTAGTACGCAAAGTATGCTAGGAATGTGATAATTACTATTTTAAAGTCTGTTTCCCTTTTGGTGCACTCTTTTTTGCTTAACTCAGGTTCCTGGGCTTGCACTGGAGAATAATGCAGTAGCTGGAGGAAAGAATCCATGTGGATGTAGACTCTAGACTGTTGTAGGTTGATTAAATTGATTTATGCTGATAGATCTATCAAAATACACCAATGGAGGATTCAATCCCAGTTTTAAGGAGGAAGGAGGATATACTCACAGATGAGTAGTTCTTGGCAAAGCTCTCAGAAAACTTTAAAACTACATTCCTGCTTAGTTTTTTAGAATATTTTTTCTATCTACTCTGATGCTTTATAGCATTTATAGCACTAAATAATTGTAATGCCATTGTACTTCATACTCTTTATTTTACTGCTTATGCACCATATGGTATTGATGTGCATTATATTGCATATAACTCAATACAATAAACATAGTATTACAAAACAGAGTTGTTGGATTTTTATTACAGGTAGGCTACCTACTGTGATGAAAATAATATAAAATTATAGGGAAATTATTATTCCCTCTCTTCCTAGGTTTTATTCAACAAATAACCCATGGTAAATTAAATGCAATTCCACAAAATTTTATAGAAGCATAGATCTTGGTATAAAACAGTAAATAAGCTCTGCTAGGATTTTATGGTTTTTACACTTGTCTTTTAAAATTAGTTTATATTTGTAATGCTTTGCCTCAGAGGTTACTTGAAGATCACTCCTGAGTATTATTGCACATTCTCAATTGTTTTTGAAGGCAATGGATGCCAAGACTCTCACTTTGCAGAACAGAACGATTTATTCTTTCTGTTATTTACCCCATGCACATTTTTTTCGCATGTTAACCATGACACCCCAATTTCTATCCATGAAAAACTAAATAGTTAGCTAATAGAGTAAGTTTAGATATTAAATAATTTTTCTATCATTCTGATATGGTCCTAAGCTTAGAGAGATAAGCTGTCCTCTGCAGAAATATACTGCATGGCTTTCATTTTTTTAAACTTAATTCCAGAACAGAATCTGAGAGCCAAAAGGAACCATTGAAATTGCATATTTTTAAGAAAACCTTCCTCTCTCAGCTGCCCTTATTGTGAGCTCCACAAAGAAGGGTGAGGAAGGAAGGCATTCCTTTCCCAAAGGAATTGAAAATTCTTTGAAATATTACATCGGGATGAAGCCTGACTGTAGCACTGTGGTTAAATACTGATGTGGGAGTGTTGGTACTTTTATTTTTTATTAAGTCCAGTTGTTTTTTAATACAAAATAAATGATCAATCCTGATGACAGAGATAGTCCCACAGCTCACTCCTACCCAAGAATCTCTGTAAAGTCAAGCTCACACTTGTTGGCTTTCCCTCCCTCTTTGGCAAATCCCAGCTTCCCTCACAAATCTTCAGCAGAAGAGGAAAGCCCTTCTCAGCCTAACCTACTTCTCAGCCTCCTAGGAGCACGTTTGTTTTGAGTTCCCACTTTTCCATAGCTGAGTTAGATACTGTCAGTGGGCACTGTGTGACTGAGGTGTAAAGAGGCATTTGGGGTCTTCAGAGCCAAATGGGAAGCTGCACCCTAATTTTCAGCTTCAGACCTTCTGAATCTTTTCCTAAATGTTTCCCATTTTTCACATGTGGCTTTTTTTCTAGGTCAATGGCAGCTCATATATCTATTTCTGTTACCTAGAGTAACATAATAAGGGTAGGATGTAGAAGATGTTTGTATCTTTATACAGGCATAATGTTGGGGTTTTTTCAAATTTTCACGTATTTTGTTCAGACAGCTGTTACAGCAAATTAAAACCTGCATGGGGTACAGAAGGAAGTGAAAGGCAATCTGGATCAAACATATAAGGAACTGATTACATATGCTGTATGTTTAGAAGTTTTGTCTGAAAAAGAGGCAGTATGTAGAACAAATCCTGTCAGCCTTTCACATCATCTGTCTGTCAAAAGTGTTTTATGTTTTATTTGATAAGTTAGTTGAACCTGTCATCTCCCAACACTACACATTGTTTGTACCAAAGCCTTGGCTCTAACACATTACACAAATTCATTTGTACTGAATAATTTTTCCAGGGTAAATAACAGAGACTTTGTCTTAATGCTGTTATGATTTTACAACAACACAAAACCGATGGAGCTACTTCACCTCCATCATCCTCCCTCTTCAGTTTTATGCTAGTGTAGCTCATCTGTCAGAAAGAAATAACATCTACCCTAATATTTGTGTCCTAGTCATTGTTGTTACTATAAAGGAATGTAGTGCAGGTGCCCAAGCCAGACTCAGGCTCCCTGCAATCATTACTATTCATCCTGCTGCAACTGTGCCCCCCTGGAATTTTAAACAGAGACACTGCAGAGGCTCATTGGGAACAAGTGAAGCTGTTCAAGTGCTGATTATTCTGGCAAAGCCTGAGTAAATTAGTTAATAATTAGGTGTGAAATTAATGTACACCTTCTGTTTTCCTTAGTAGATTTCCCATGTTGTTAATTTGCTTCTGCACCACCAAGGGACAAAGTACATTTAAAGAACATACATGGGAATGAGCTTAAAACTGTCCCCAGGTAAACCTTGTTACATTTGTTATCTAAATTTTAGTATTGTGTTGAGCTTTGTCTGAACTCTTCAAAATGTCTCATTCCTTAAATCCTAACTATTTATAGTGCCTGTTTGGGTAGGATTTAATTGGCTAATGAAAAAGAAAAAATATTGGTTTGTCTTTATGTTGCATTATTCTAGGTAGATATATACTATATTATTTTATTATGCCTTATCCTGAATATTTGCATTTTAGGTGTGATATGTGCGGATGTTTATACAGAATATACTAGCTAAAAATTGTGTGACATGATGTTAGACCTGCAGTGTGGTGCCTAATGCATCAATGTGTTGTTGGAGAGGTTTTGTATATTTCTGTGTGTTAAGCAGCATGCTTTATTCAGAGGGAGTGTTTTGTGATTCTTTACTATGAGAAATACATAAATGAACTTAGGTAGACCTGAAAGCCTCTGCAGGAGCTTGTAGTTATAGACTGCACCAAAATGCAGAATGAACATTATCGACCTTTCAGTGAAATGACAGCTTTCAATGTCACCTGCAGTGTAGAGTTTGGGAAGAGCTCTTGGAAATCAGAGGTGATGCAAGATAAAGTTTGAATCTCTGCTCCTCTTAAAAAGTGAGGTTAGAGACTTTTTGCTGTAACAGGCCATTTTTGGGCCCTTCACTATATTTAAAGTTAGCTATGCCAAATCATTATCTCACTGCTTATCCTGTTAACTTAGACTATGGGTTTTGTTTTCTGTAGCCTCTCTGACTTTTTTGGCCACTCCAGTTTACTGGACAGGGATGAAAATATGTGTAGCACAAGGGAAAAAATGTAAGTGCAGAAGCTTCTATGGGAGTAGGTAGAAGCAAGTGTCTTGAGAAGTTTAAGAAGCACACATTGCTGTAGTACACAGGGCACTTAAGAAGATGAAAAGTTCTTTCCCTTTTTCTAGAAGAAAAGAGAAGAGGAGTCCTTCTCTCATAAGCAGAAGGATGCCCACAGTCCCCTTCCCAGTCTTATCTCAACCTGAATGAACTTGGAGATCAGCAAGTCTTTAAGAGATTGCTTTGTTGCCTGCTTTGAATTTTGTGCTGTTCAGGTGCCTCGCTTCAGTTGGAGGTAAGAGAAACATTTTGGTCAGTCAGGAACATCACAAGGTGACATGACTTTTGACAAACCCTACCAGTCTTTGAAGTAGCTCATGTATAATCTAGGTAATTTCCCAAACTGTTCTTAAGCAAACAATCGGAACAAATCGAGCTTTGTTCAGGTTCAAATTAGCCTTCTTGCAAGAATGTTAACAGGGAATTTTTGTGATCTATAAGGATGTTTATTGTAGTGGTATTCCAAAAGGTAGCACTTTCCTTTCTTTGGATGCTATTTACCATTAAAAAATCTAGGAATAATCTGAGGAGTAAATAGTTAGGCTACTTGTAAACTCTGGTAGGAATATATGCCAGCATTTCAGTTTACAAAGGATAGTATTTGCATATAAATCCAAGAACAGTTTACATAAAAATTTTTAAAAGGCTGATTCATCAAAAATCAGTTACAAAAATACATTAGGATTAAATAGAATCTAAATGTTATGGCTGGACTTAAGTGGCTTGATTATACTTCTAAATATCTGGCATTGAGTTTCCATAGTCCTAATAAACTGAATTTCTATTTCTTCCAAAAATTGTTTCTACTGTTTATCCCATTTGAATAAATATTAGTGCTTGGACTGGCTGGCAGGGGAAGAGAGGCAAAACCCTTCCACTCAAGTCACTGCAGGGAAAGCTCTGAGAAGCACCTGCCATCTGAGCCATGGCACGTGCCTGGGTGAGGAACTGTGTCTTCAGCAGTAGTTAAAGCTGGTCTGCTCACCATCTCCCAGGATGAAAAATTTTAAGGCTCTCTTAGTGAGGCCTTAGGTTAAAATATTTTTGACACAAGCTTTTTGTTACTATGGATTTCATCAGTTTTCTGATGTGAGTGTTCTGGTTTTTCCCCACTTCTTCTCATAATCCCTTTCTAAGGCCACACATATTCTGCTTCATGCAGAAGCCTGTGGAATCTCCTGAGTAATAGAGGACCATTTTTACCATGCCCATAGCTATTCATATTTTTGGATTATGTGTCTTTCACTTTACCACAATGTTTTTCTGAGCTAAAATCTTCTCTTCAGTGTTAACTTATGAATGCAAGAAACTGTATTTTATAGGTCTGTGATTTGCATTCTTCCTTTTTTATCATAACTGGTGTACTTGTTTCTTCTTCCTACCAAAGCAAAAGCTTTCCTCTTTGTCTTCTTTGCTTTTTTGCTTTCAGTTTTGTTTGAATTTGCAATAGGAATAGGAAAGTGAGAGAGGTACTTGGAAGATGTTGCAACTCTAATCAGAGCTCAATGAAGGGGCTTCCAAATATGTTATTCAGTTCCCTCTGTTGTGCCAGATTCTTCTTCCTCACTCTTCCTTGACCCAGCTTCCTTTGATCATCTCCTTTCCCTTCCCTATCAGTTTTTCCTGGTACATAGCCCAGAGTTGCTTCTCTCCTTTATGCCTTCACCATTCTCCTGCCTGCCCTCCTCTCTTACTGTTATTTTGATTTTTTTTTTTTTTGTTTTTTCCTTTTCTTTTCTTTCCCTTTGTTAGGCATAGAAAGGTCAGGACCTTGTCCTCTCGGCTTTCTTGAACTTTGAGTACTAGTCATGAGTTAATTTCATTATGCCAGAATGTCAGAGTCTATTTAAGTCCATGGAAAGACTCCAGTAATTTCAGGGAGGTTTCAGTACTGGCCGTGAGACTGTGGCTGTGTTGGTCAGAATTTTTTTCTGTAGCAACCTTATCCAGGAATCCAGGGGAATGCCATGGCTCACCTTCATTCTCCAAAACACTGGTTCACTGTTACAGTCAGTAGTACCTACAGCAGCAGTGAGAAACTCTTTCTTGACTTGTTTCTTGAGCTATTGCAAATATTACTTTTCCAGAGATCTCAATATTATGAATTTTTGCTCCCTTTCCACAAAAAAAACCCTTTCTTTAAATAGGAAAGCGGCCAACTGATTCATACAATGCATCTGCACTTTTACAATGATGCTTCATGTACTAAATATTCCTATGGTATACAATTTCCTTAATTTTTCATAAAGAAAACCAGAAAATGCTTTTTCTTAATTTTTACTGATACTTACCCAATTTTTTTCCAGTTTTACTTTATCCATATTATATTGAGGTTAAAATTTTAAAGAAATATCTGTGACTGGTTACATTGCCCTCAGTCAACCCCTTGCTGAGGTATTCAACACTTTTAATTGTACCTTATAATTAGTCCCAACATTCTGACCATTTCTGGTACTCTTCACTGAATTTCTTAATTTAGTAATGTTTTTCTACTTCTTGGAAGTAGTTTAAAAATTCTCGACCTGTTAGCCAAATTGTCCCATTCAAATTTCAATATTTGACTGGTAAATTTGTGTAACAAGGTGGGCATGATGTATTAATATTTTTAATGAGCTATTGAAGAAATTACTTCACATATCTTGGAACTCCTAATTTTCTTCTTGGCACATATATCCTAGCTATGCATACCCAAGTATTCATAAGTTCTGGCTTAAGTTACACAAGATCTTTCCTCTGTAATTTGATAGTTACTTGTGACCTCAAGATGCAATTTTTCCAGCCTTTAAGACTAAATCACAATATCCTCTGGAGTCTTTTATTTTCTTCTGATAACTAGAATTTCATGTGTTTTTAAATCCTTAGGGTTTATGTGCTGAATTTGTGCTTTAAAATTACGTCAAATGAAGATAGTACAAAATCTATGCAAGCTGATCCACAAATTACATTTTGTTGGTTATTTATAATCCTTTCTTATAATTTTACTGTGATTTCTCAAATGTAGAATTTTTTTTTCTAATTTTTTATCCCTGCAAACTTAGATGTTCATAGCAATTTAGCTTATTAAAAAAAAAGCATGATCCTTCATCATGTAAAAAAAGAGGTCACTGCAATATTGATAATTTTGCCATTTTAGGCAGCCAAAGAATCACAGTGTGAGGCACAAAAGCCATTTTTTCACTGCTGACTATGAATTGGCGCCACAACAGAAGACAATTGTTCATGTCAAAACCAAATCCTCAAATAATTTATCAAATCAGATTTAGAATCCAAGAGAATTGTAGAGAGGATGAGACAAAGGAGATAATAAAACATTTGGAGAGATATCTGATGTTATCTTGTTCAGGCAAGCAAATGGTAAATTGTCCCATCTGCTTCTAAATTTCAGGCTTGGATGGAATCCTGAATTAAAAAAAAAAAAAAAAAAAACCAACCAACCCAAAAAAACCCAACCAAAGAAAAACCCCAAAAAATAAAATAAAATGAACGAAAACCAAAAACAAACACAGATCCTTCTCTTTCACAATTGCCAGGAGCCTCACTCATTTGCCAGGGCTGCCATGCCCAGGTGCTGTCTAAGCACAGAAAGAACACTCCCTGTCAGTTTGCAATCTCAGAACAAAAATAATAGGAGAAAGCAAGGATCAATATGCTAAAAAAATGTGTATTTTCTGAGTTGGAATTTGGAAATGCCAAAGGAACTTTTCTTGCAAAACCAGCTTTTGGACATCTTAGCAGGCACTCATGTGTATAGGATTGGGTATATACCTCAAACACAGGTTTAATACACAAAGCAATGTATTTTCTAACTTTTTTGTGTTTAACTTTTCAAACCATAAGTCAGGTTTTTTTAACAACAGACAGGTAAGAGTATGCAAATAAATGTATCAGTCTAAAAATAAATTAAAATAAAGGCATTGTTTTATACTGAATTCAAATGACTTAGTTATGGTCATCACTTATCTTCTGGAAAAAAAGTTTCCTTCACCTGTGTTCATAGATTTCAGCAGCTTTGATAGGACAATTTCTGCCAATTAGTCTCCAGAATGCTAATCCCAGGGAAAACCATGGAGTCCTCTTGCAGGACATTTTGGAGCAGGTGAAGAAGGAAGTGATTGGCAAGAGATGGCATGGATTTTCCAGAGAGTGATCAATCAAGCTGACAGCAGTGAATGTCACTTACTTGACTTTAGCAAGGCTTCCAACAGTCTCCTTCAAAATTCTTGGAACTGAGTCATTACACTGTGGGTGTGTGGGCAGAGAGCTGGTCAAAAAGCAGTTGGATGGTTGGGCTCAAAGGACAGAGAGTAATTAGAGGATTGTGTTTACCTGGAGGCTGGTGGCAGTGGAGTGCCACCAGTGGGTCTGCCCTGGGACTGGTTCTGTCCATCACAGGAGCACCCCAGTCCAACCTCAGCACTGAGCCTTCTGTAGCAGGGCTGCAGCAAGGACCTCCCAAGCATTTTATCATATAGCCTTTGTCCAAATGTCAATGTCTGCATTCTGTAAATGATGTGTTTAGAAATTATACTATTATACTATTTTTTCCCTTTTGAAAGACTGTTCTTATCATGTAAATAACTTTTAAAATTGCTTACAGTAGGCACCAGGCATGAGCTCTGTTAAAATTGAACAATATGTTACGTACACCTGAAAATTTAATCTATGTAGACTCTAAAGACTTCTTGAAAATGAGGATTTGATTTTAAATGTTGGAGAAAAAGGAAGTAAATCAAAGTAGTAGGAATAAATCTATTTACTAATAAAAAAGACTTGCTAAGTGGCAACCCTACTTACTAGAATTTGAACTTATTTGCCAGAATGAGTGCTGAATCAGAAAAAGTCATTGTGAAATCAGCTGAACACAAAAAGCCAAATTCATTGTGAAATCAGCTGAACACAAAAAGCCAAATTCAGCACTCAAATGTATTCACATAGCTATCATTTACTGGGAACAGGATTGGCTCAGAGCATGGAAATGAACAAGCCTTTGCCAAGCAAAGGAAAACAGACAAATTTCAGAAACCACATCATAGGAACATTTCCCCATTGTGCCTGTGGTTGTGGTCTGGTGGTCTGCTGAAGTGAGGAAGGAAAAAGTATGAAATCAGACAGAAAAATGTGTCTGCAGGCACCAATCATCAAAAGGGTTGCAGCATAGTGGCAAGGTGCCTCATAGACTGTAACTCCTTCTTAAAAAGCTGAAACTGCATTTTAAAAAAAGTTTATTAATTCTTTACTGTCATTTGAAGAATTACAAATTATGTGTTTTGTAAATGTGGTACTGTGCTTGTTTGATCTTAGATGTATTCCTCCTGATCAGGCATTTTGCTTTATTGTACCATTTTTCTCTCTCCACATGTGTGGCAATTGATAACTTGGGTTACAGGAAGTCAGTCAATAGACCTGTGTTCACTACATTACTGAAGGTTGCTTTAAATGATTGCATTAACAGTCAGGAAAATTAAACTAATTTTACATGAAAATAGTGTGGTCAGTTAAGAGTTACTTAAAATATTTTGAAGATTATTGGACTGAATTAGGTTATACAAAGTTGAAGGGGCCAAAAGCCCACAAAGTCTAAATTTTCCTAGATCTTCAGGTCAAAACACTAAATCTAAAGCAGTTGTTCAGCTAATGAATGTTTGATTCAGACTGAGAGGGACAGTGGAGAACGATTTTGAGAGAAATTCTTATTCTTTAGATTTGCTAAATTACTACTAGACAATTCAATTTCATTCATATCCCCCCCCTTTTTTTTTCTAGGCTGCAAAATCTTTTTCAGTTATTTTCAGTGGGACCAGGTCGTTGTAAAAACTTCTGCTCTCAGTGCTCTTGAGCAGATCTTCAGATAACACTTAACAAGTCTAATGGACCTGAGGAGATGATGCTGCAGTGTTAGCTGAGCTGCATTTCAGTCCAATCAATGGGTCTGAGCACAGTGAATTCCTTCCCTTGATGGTTGTTTTTTTTTTCAGTGGGAAAATCCGGAGTCAGCAAAGTGAGTTTTAAACTATGGAACTTTATTATTTACTCAAAGGATAAATGAAGCCATTCACAATCTAAATCCTGTGTGCTCTCTAGGTGCGAGGTGCCTACAATAGGAAGCTCGTCCCAGGAAACCAGAACAGGATCCCTGCCTACCCAGCAGGGCTGGAACATTTCTCTTTTGGCACTGAGCTCTGCCTAACAAGGTGGACAGTGCAGGAAACATCAGTCTGCTTGCCAATGCCTGTGGCCACTGATCTAGCTACAAACAGAAGTCATTAGACTCATGCTGATTATGCATGTACTGAGTAGGGGATTACCAGCCAGAGCAACAGCAGTTCTATCTAGTAATATAATGATGTGATGGTGGCAGAAAAACCTGAGAAGAAATAGGTGTTTCCACTGCTTTAGGCTTTTGCTTCAGCACAGCACCATAGTGCCTCATATTTAGTCCCACTGAATATTCAGTTTGTGTCTGACTAGTACAAAGAACAGAAACTCACAGTCCACTGAAGTAAGCAAGCAGGCAGCTTGTCAACGTTTTTTAGAGAAATTTTTTCCTCTTTAGAAATGCTAATAATCCACTACTTAAGGAGGACAATGGATGTCCTGAGCCCGGCGGGCCTGTGGGTGCGGCCCCTCCCTGTCTGGGGGTTCCTCAGGGAGGGACAGAGACCCTGCGGGGGGTGGAGCTGGTGGGGGCTGGGACACAGCCCGGTCCCGCTCGCCTGCTCGGCCTTACGGAGCCCCACCCTGGCCCTGAGGCTGCTGCTTTCTGCTCTCAGTTTTCGGAGGAGGACGCGTGGAGCTGTGACCGGAGGAGAGGAGCTCGCTCATCGCTGCAGTTCCAGNGGGTTCTCTGGGTCTGGTTTGGTGTCACCAGTACAGTTGTTGTCTGTTTGCCTCATACAAATACTTAGTAAAGATCTGTTATTCCTATTCCCTATCTTTTGCCTGAGAGCCCCTTAATTTCAAAATATTACTAATTCGGAGGGAAGGGGGGTTCACATTTCTCATTCCACGGGAGGCTCCCGCCTGTCTTGGTAAACACCTGTCCAAACCGTGACACAGCTGTACAGGGTCCAGTGAGCCATATGAACCTCTGACAGATCAGAGAGATCAAACGTTTGAGCTGGCCATAAAGTTTCCACTTTTTCCACCAAGGAGAGCAGTGTTTGTCCAGTCCTGCATACTTGTTAAACGCTGGCTTTTCCTTTCTATGCATGCTGTGACTGTGCAATTTAGGCTGTGTATTTGCTTTAAAAACCACTAGCATATTTGGATATGTCATGTTTAATAAAATGAGATGTGAAAAAATTCTTTTTCTTTGCTAATTAAAAAAACCTAAACCTGTACAGATACTGTAGTTATGATTTGGTCTCCTCCAACACGGATACTTGATGGTCTTTTCTACACTTCCCTCATTTTTGCATTGTGCTTCTAGCTAAGATTTCCTCTTAATTCTGAGTTTTTGGCACTATTTAGTGCAGTTGTAACACTTGAGGAACACTCAGCTCTCCTGCACTCTGAGCATGTCTTTGGAGGGCAAGAGAACAACAAATTAGTTATAGCTACACAGTGATTTCTCAATGAATTTTAATACAAGAGTGGATTCAGATAAAGGAGAATCTATGGCTTGAGTGGCAGAAAAGAAGTGGTTATCTCAAGGATAAAGGAAAGGCAGGGAGGCTATGTGTCTGCTTGAATTGAGAGGTTATTTCTGCCACGTGGATTTTGCAGTGGTTGCTGGAGGCTTGAAACAAAATATTGCCTGAATTTAATTATTTAAAGTGATAATGGCAACTCCTTTAATGCAACAAAACACACTGTGGTTCTTGTGTTAATTTGGATGACTGTGTAAGTGACTTGACTAACTTCAGTGAGGTAGCACATGAGAGAAAGTTCCACTAGGAGGGCAAAGGGGATGGGCCATTCAGAGCTCCCTCCGAGTGCTTATTCAGAGTGACACACTGTGAGGATGTTAAGAGGTGGAGATGAGGGTTTTCAGAAAAGATAGTTGTCTTTTGGGACGTTTAAGTATATTTCAGGAAACTTTGGTGGGGCATGCTTTTTAGGAAATGCTGTGTAGTCATGCCCTGCACAGCTGCTTTGTGTCTCCTTTTCACACATCGCTGCCAGACACTGCTGAAAATCTCAGGCTACCTTCTTGCATCAGTTCTAGGTGATGGCAGAAGCTTTCCAAAATTAATTAAAAGAGCCACTTTAGCATCACAAGAAAGAATATCCCCTGTGAATAAAGCATTCCAACTTCCTCTCCAGCAAATGGCATCTGTTCTGTGAGTGTGCCAGTTTATCCTGTAGTGCTTGTCCATAACAGCAGGAAATTGAAATTTGAGATTTCTGTTTAAGAAAGCTGAATAAAGAGTTTGCATTCTTCCAGTTCAACTACTTTTGAAAATAAACCCTCAGTATAAGGATGCCAGAAAGCACAGTAAAACCTGCAGCCTCTTGGAAACTCAGAGCAAATACTTTTTGCTGAAGTAGGAGCTAGGATTTTTGGCAGAAAGAGAGAGAAGGACCAGCACAAAAGACCAAGAGAAAAAGGGTTGGGGAAACTAGCATGAAAGAGGCAAGTTGAAGACAGAGTGACAATGACATTAAAGTTGGCATTAGAAATATATAATGACATTACTTTCCCAGTAGTGCAAAGCTGTGAGCCTGCTGCTGGAATAAACTCAGTGCTTAATGCCATCTGCTCCTGCTGATGGAAACAGTGTCTTGCTGGATGTAGAGGGTGGAGCATTCCTGAACATGTTAATGCTATAAGCTGCTCAGAGATTAGCATGGTCTGTTGCAGAAATGCTTGAATTAGAGAAGGAAATGACTTGTCACAGGAACTTTACAAGAGTCCTTAAAGGCCTCTTGCAGATCTACTGCATTCGAGTGAGCGACTGACCCAGCAGTGATCTGAGAGCATTGCAAAATCTTATCTGCAAGCCTAGATCCTGTTTGTGCCTGCAGGCAACATACTCAATTTACAGCCAAAGCTGAAAGCCCTTTGAAAGTTGGCCCTTAAGGTCATACCCTCTGTTCTAAAGTCTGTTGAGGAATTTTCCCCTACAAGATATTCCAGGAGAGTTTTCTAGTGCATGCTTGCCTTGTTTTGTTTTCTTTTCTTTTTGATGTGGCAGAAACAGCAACCTTTGTGAGAGTTCAGATAATCAGATTTGCATTTTATGTAGCCAGTCTCACTGCTACTATTTTGAAAATAACTCTCAATATAGTTTTATAGTCCAATTCATTATCACAGCATCTGGTCATCTTTCAGCTAAAAAATAACAACAAAGAAGTTCCTGAAGGAATTCAGAGTCCCTGGCATTTTCTTTTCTTTGGCATCTTTCTTTTTCAGTCTGTGTGATTTTTAACTTCTAAG
Organism: Notiomystis cincta; assembly: GCA_013398075.1. NCBI lineage: Eukaryota > Metazoa > Chordata > Aves > Passeriformes > Notiomystidae > Notiomystis > Notiomystis cincta. Next base: position 145,252 of record VZRX01010699.1, read on the forward strand.
ATTCTTTTGATTTGATTTACTGATTTTTTTTTTTTTTCTTCAGATTCCTGCAATACAGGTTGGGGGTGGCATGGATTAATGTTTGTTAGTACAAAGCAGTGTGGTTCTTAGATGAAGTATGGAATCTTTTCTGTTTAAGGTTTTGCTGTGTTTCCTAAAAGAAGTGAGATTATAATACTTTCTAATTTTTTTTCTTTCACCATAACTGGATTCCTTCAGTGAGGAATTCTTTATCTCCATGCACTCACAAACTTTGTCCTGTGCTTTTCAGCTTGGCACTGCTATAAAGCTTTCTCCATAGTAGATATTTTACCCTATAAATGTTTGCATAGACTTAGCACCTCTCTTCAAGTGTCACATTGTTAGTATTGAATTTTTTTCAATTTAATATTTCCCATGACTTCTTCAACCTTCAAAGTTCTTTAATTTACCTATTTTTGCTCTGAAAACTCGCTGATTTGCATTTTTATTGTACTATTACTAATATTATTATTAAGTATCCTGCTGGGTAAATGTGAAGTAATTTAGAACTGTAATTCTCAAACCTTATAAGGGAGGAACACTTAATTTGTTTAAAGTATTTACATTAATGAAAATTATTTAGTGGAACTGGATTATAAACCAGTTAGTTTATACAGTACTGAAGCCAGTTCTTTTAGATTATTCCAAGAGCCTAAGAATAACAAACAAGGCAAAAATGAATTCTTTAAATGAGAGGCTGCTAACCAGAAGAATAAACAAAACAAAATCAGAAGGGATTTAGTGGCATAGTGGTAAATGGATAGAAGGCATGGAGGCAATCTAAAATTATTTTATTTCTCTCCCTGTTTTTGCTTCTTTTACACCACCAAGTTAGTCCATAGGAATTTATGCTTCATTTATAATATTCTAAGTGATGGTAGAATCTGGCTAAAATGGCATTCAGAATCTCTGTAGGTACCAATCACGTAAACAGGAGCCCAAAGGAAACACAAACTGAATTAGCTAAGGCGAGATCTGTGTTAAGACATGGAGTCATAGACTTCATGTTAAAGTTCTTTTCTGCCTGGCCTCCTTTGGAATGTAACTGCTTACCCCTTTTCCCTGACAGACTGCAAGTGACAGAAGTGCCCCAGTGTTCAGGGGCTCTTGCAGCAGCCACCAGCCTTTGCTTCAGCTCTATCTGCATATGGGTCATTAATTTCCACATCATCAGTGCTGAGAATGAAAGTACAATTGACAATTGATTAAATCATTCTGTTTAGTGAACTCAAAGGAATCTCACAAAGTTGTTTCCGTCCCTGTCTGGGCTCTTAGCAGTGGTGTGTGGGCAAGTGTTGATCTGTTGGCTGTCTGAAACACTCTGCTGGGCAGAACTGGGCAGTGTGAAACCACCTTACTTGGTATTTGTGAGTTTTCATTGGCAATGAGGACTATAAAGTACCCTGCAGATGTAGGGAATATGATTTGGAGCAACATAAAAATAACAATGGGAAAATGATCCATCTGTTAACAAAATCCAGTTTTTATTGTACAGCAATTCTCATGAAAATTCTTGGGTTAAGTGTGGCCTTCTTTTGCTCTATTACAATACATTATTGTGGGTGCTTGTTTTGAAAGCTTTTGTGGGACAATAAGCATCACACTTAGTTATCTATAAATGGCATTTAGTTTGATATATTCTTGGGGACAGTGTGTGATACCCAGATGCTCCAGAAGAGTGTAGGCATCCTGTTTGTCCTGTGTCACATCTGCCAGACACATGCACATGTCTGAAATGCCCTAAGGCATCCCAAATGGCACTAGGTGTCTGTTTGAGTCTGCTGAATCAATCCTTCAGTTTAAGCTCACTTTCAGGTCAGCTTAAACTGAAGCTGGGTTTAAGCCAACTAACCTAGGAACTACCTTTAGTTGAACTTAAAGTCTTGTCAAAGGGCTGAGCATTTCCTGTATTCCTATTCTAAGTGCACCAAATGGCCCTAGTCACCTGTAAATATAGGCATCTCACCATGCAACTAGATTTTATCCTTAACATCTACTTAATTTCTGTTTAGGCTCCTACATCCTGTGTATGAAACCGTACCTGTCACTGAAGCTTACTGTGTTAGTTCAGTCTATTTGCTTTTCACTGATACACTCATCCCCCTTAACTCTGAAGCACTTAAAGTGTGTGGGATCAGAGTGGTAAACACAGAAATTAAACAAATGAAAATTAAAGACAATCAATCCATTCTCTTTATTTTTTAAATAAAATACAGTGGCTTATGATTTCTGATGGGAGGATCAATTTAGCCTTGGCAGTGTCTTCTTTTATTTTGCTTTTTAACACAGAAAAAAAACCCTGCTGTCAAAGAAGTTTTTTCCTCCAAGTTACTTCTCTGTTAGAATCTGCTATTCTTATCAATTTTGAAATTTCCCAGGTAAACTTATAAATTCACAAGGTAGAAGTCTAATACTTGTCAGGTTCCTACTATAAAAACTATATCTCAAAGCTGCACAGTTCAAGTCACCTTTAAGAACTCTTTACCCAGCCCCAGGAAGAGCTCCAATTGAGAGCCCATAAAAAGGGTGTGAGTTTCATAGTGGGAACACAAAACTTAGTTCCAAGCCTCTCAAAGACAAATGGAGCAAGAGCTCTGGAATATGTCAATAGAAACAATTTTATAATATTGTGGTGACAAATTAGGAACTGTTTTCATTCCGTGTTTTACTGAGGTAAATTTGATTGTTACTATGGACCAATGATAATTGGGCACTATACTGCTTCCATTGAGGTCCCTGGGATGTGTCAAGGGTGGTCTGCAAGAGCTGTTCCATAAGAATAAATCCATGCCCTCCCCAGGAGAAGTAGGATCAGCAGGGAGAGTTAGTGGTGGCTGGAAGGATGAGACAGGCAGATGGATATCTTCAATACGAAATCATAGTGCTTTAGTGGCAAACCCCTTCAGTGCAGCTCCCCCTTACTGAAATTCCTGGTGTCCAGATAGAAATTTATACTCTTGAATGGCAAATTAGCAAAAAGATAAAGAAACTATTGCGTAAAGAAATATTATCTTCTTAGTTTTTCTCACCTTTTTGCTCCTAATTAATTCTCCATTACAAAGATTGGCAGCCTTTCTCAGCAAAGCAGTCTCTTGTCTTGGAAATCATCCCAGAGAAACTCTAGGAGTTCCTGGGCAGAAAGCTCTTACTCATTTCAGTAAAATCCTTTAGAGGATGGAGGGTGCTTGTGGAACAGGCTGCATCTCCACAACAACCATTGCGGCAGCAGCACACGCAGCGATCTGCCTGTGGCATTAAAGCCATGCACCCTGGGCTCTCAGGCAGGTGACTTTGCTAGGCTGATACTGCCCAGCTTCTGCCAGTTTTCCAGCCTGAGCAGCTGTTGAGAGCATATGGGCCTTAATGTTCCTGCTCTTAGCGAGTTTCCTCTTGGCTTTCTCTTGCGTAAGCACACACAGACCACAGCCCGCCGCTGCTGAGCACACTGAACATTAAAATAACAGATTTGTTTTCAGAACAAGAAGGATTCAGCTCTTGATTACTGAATAGCTGGGCTGTCTTCTAAGTAATCTGAAGCTATTGCAGATTGTTCTGTGATCTGCTTCTTTGATACTGGTAAAGATTTTATTTGTGACTGCATTCAGCTACACCTGTAGGAGAGTCTGAAAACTCTGAGCTAAAGCACAACTTTCTTCTTCCTGATTATACAGAACATTTTACAGGTATGGAAATATTGCATTTTAGTTGGCTATGGCAATTTAGGTAGAAAGCTAAGTGCTGCCAATTTCAGTGCTAATTAAAGAGAATTTTCACTGCAGCAGAAAATGATATATCCTATTCTTCCAAATATGGGTTCAGCCAATCTGTCTTTTTAATTGCATTGCAACAGATTATTAAATTATTAAAATAAATAATAGAAGAAGACTTCAACTAAAATCCTTCTGTAGGGGAAAGTGCCTTGTATAAAAATGGTTTCATATTATTTTGTTCTGCATTCTGACAAACACACAGCCATCAATATCCTTGCTTCAGTGTGACAGAATTGTTCACATTAATAGCTAGCTATTTGGGTGTCAGTATGAGCAATTACTGAAAATGCTGATAAAATTGCCATCATGTTTTTAAATGGATAGACCATGAAAAACTACATTGCCCTGCAGCATTATTTAATAATTCAGCAAATTCAAATCTTGAGAATTTTAGTAATTAAACTCCAAAATGAAGCACATGCATAAAGCAGCTATCCTCATGCCCCATTTCAAGACAGAAAGAAAATTCTATCTTTTTGGTCTTTTTGGCAAATTATGCTTTGGATGGAAGAACACTACATAACAGATATTAAATGCTAATCCTTCAATAGCCAAGCTATTTTGAAAACCACCTGAGAGGAATTCATATGCCTGTGTTTGTGTTTACAGCTGGAGGAAGAGTTGAGTGTAAGGCAACTAGATCCTAGAACCACATAGAAAATCACTGCTAGGAAAAACCCCATCTCTGCAAAAATGGGAGTTTTGGTCTCAGAAAGTGAAAAAAAAATATTTTGAACTATTGGTACTAAGATATGGGAATAAGATATGAACTTATTGATTTGTTTGGCAGATCACACTAGTGCACTCACCTGTGCAAAGGCTCAGCCTTGGAAGCAATTACTGGTTCACAATCTGGAGCACAGGAAGGGCTAACCTACAGAAGAAATTAGATCAGGGATAACTGGAAGACTTGTGGACCTTCAGCTTTAGGAGGAGCCACTGAGACCTGCAGAATAAAAGTTTATTCCCTATTTAGTAATCACAGTCCCCAAATGGTTATCTTATTCTTCTTTCACCTCCAAATAAAAGTTTGCACCTGCTTACAAGATGTCAGTTACTTTGGTTTTTCTAATTGTGAGTTTTAAGGCAGTCTATCCACACCAGATACAGTAGATACAATGGGTACCACAGAAGTTTTGCATTGTAAAAAGCTGAATCTCTCTTTTAATATGACCTCCTTCATAGCCATGTCTTCCTTCAATACATTGCCAGAGGTGGTATGTGTCAAATATCACCCCACTGGACAAAAAGAGAATAGTTTCCAAAAAGTGGTGAAAAAAGGAAACCAAATGAGCTAGACTAAGATCTAGCAAAACCATTAATGGTGCAGTACTGCATATGGTCACTCCATAACTTTGCACAAAATTCATAGTGGAGGTACACTTCTTATTGAGTGTACCAAACATTAAATCTCACATAAATGAGATACTTTTACAAGTTATCTTTCAAAGTAAGCCCTTGCAACTGAGATAATTCCCATTTCCTACATTTACCCATTATTTGCTCCACCCTGAGCCACGATTTAAAGTCCAGGTTATTTCAGTGCTAAATCTGATTTTGAGAACTTTGTTAATCCAGGAAAGTTCTTAATACTGAGCAGGTCACACTGCTTATTATGAGAGCAAATGGATAACAAGGTAAAAAGACAAACAAAAACCCAAACTGAAAAAGCAAAGTGAAAATCTACGTCAATGTAATGATCACAATAAAACAAATTCCTCAATGTGGTTGTTTCAAGAACCAATCTGATTGCATTTATAGAAGTGTAACCCATATTGAAGCATTATCACATCACTGTCTCTTTTGTACCATTAGTATTTTGTACAGACCTATGTGCATTTTCTTCTGTAAAAAAACCCTCACACTTCTGAAGGATGCACCACTGGTAAGAGCAACTCCATGTTGAGAGTTCCTTTCAGCTACTGGAAATTCAAAAATATATTTTTTATAGAGAATGTAAAATTTTACATTCACTAAAAATGTCTGTAGCAATATTGAATAAGTTTATGCATATCCACCATGCAGTGCATGGCTTTCAAAAAGGAATTTTCATCTCTGTGTGCTATGTTTCAGATAGTTTCATCTTCTTTGATTTGATGTTTAAAAATCACCCGTGCCTTTGGTGATATCTCTTTATACTGTTCATTTTTACTTCATTGAGATTGATCTTCACAGCCTTCAAAGAGGACACAAGAAGTGGACATTTTGATTTTCCTATGTATGTCAGGTCTACCCCAATACAATGAAGGAGAAGACCCCAATTGCTGAAGTGCGAAATCAGAAGATTTAGAGCTGGAAATAGCTTTAATTATGGCATCTCACCTATGGTTTTGCAGTTTCAAAATTGTTTTCTTTTGAGGATTTGTGTCCAAGTTACTTATAAACAACTCAGGTCATATGAAGACTGAGAAGGAAAGGAAGTTTCCATTCCTTGACAGTTGGAAAATATTTTCCTTTATTCAAAAGCATCTTTCTACATTTTATTTTCACTTACTGTATTTTCTCACCTTTCTTGCAAAAAAAAACCCAAATAATCAGGCAAACAAGAAATCCCAAACATTACCACTGTCCTTCATTTCTATTTGTATTACTTCTTTGGAGTTTAGACTGCACTGTTTTGTCTACTGTCCTATGCTGTATTCTACATTTCCCTCAGGACAGTCATACAGTATAAGTCTTATTATCAGTGATTTTTGCTAAAAATCAAATATTAGAAACAAATTAATATATGTGTGTGTGCATGTCTTTTTTTTAGAGGTGGAATACACATTCTGGAAGGTCCTTTGTGTGTTTAAGAAGTCAATCAATATAGCAACCACAAACTGTAGTTTAGAAACAACTCATATTGGAAATAAAGAGTTGGAATTACGTGTTACAGGAGCATTCCCAAGACATTCCTAAAATGCATTACTGTAAATATTTAAATGGACAGTGTTTAGCAATGGATGCTTTTGTAGTTGTCAAACTGTGCCTGGAAATATCATGTAAATATCTAAATGAATTGCCTAAATTAATTAGATATTCTATTTACTATGGTTATAATTTACTATTGCATGACTGCTGCAACAACTTAAGACTAATGGAAGTCTTAACTTTTTTATGGAATTCTTGACATTTGTTAATTTATTTACCACAACATTAGCTTGTGTGGAGTGGCCTCCTGTGCTTTGATTATCCTATAAAGAACAATAAGGAAGCATTTAAACTCCTGCTGCTTACATTCACCAGTGATTCCACATATTACCTAAGGTTATTTACCTTAGAGCTTGTTTTGTTTTTTCCTCCCAAATACATACAGTGAGTGCCCTTTCTAGAAGTGACATCAGATGGGAACATGTCCTCAGGTATCATTATTAATTGACAATTTTTTCTATTAACTTACTGTAAAGGAATTTCAATGCTTCTAGAGATAATTAGATCTCAAGTGATCTAAGTACTCTTTTTTTCTGCAGGTAAACATAATATCCAGAGAAAAACACTAAGGCTTGACATACAGTCTCTGAAATTGAAATAATTGTTAAAACAATTGCTCTATCATATTTCTCAGAAGGAATTGACCAAATCAATTATAAGTAATCACTCACTTCATGTGCAACTGACACTTTTAACGAAAAATGTCTGTGTTGCAAGTTTATTGACAAAAGTATGCAACATATTGTTCCCAGAAGAACCAGAACATGTTAATAGAGTAATATGAATGACAGAAAAGAACCAAGAAAACAATTAATGACAATTAATTAGTTGTACTAATAGACCTTGAAAACCCTGGGGTACTACACAAATCACTTCACCATGTAAATGGTAAATGTGTCCTGGGGTGCATCAGGCACAGCATCACCAGCCAGGCAAGGGAGGGGATTGTCCACTTTGCTCTGCACTGGGATGGCCTCACCTCGAGTCCTGTGTGCAGCTTGGGGTGCCAGAATACAAAAAAGAGATTAAACCATTAGAGACCATCCTTGAGGAGTAGCTGCATGAGGAGTAGCTAAGGTCACTTGGTCTGTTCAGCCTGGAGAAGAGGAGCTGAGGGGAGACCTCACTGCAGTTACAACTTCCTTGTGAGGGGAAGAGGAAGGGCAGGCACTGATCTCTGCTCTGTGGTGACCAGTGACAGGACACCAGAGAGTGGATTCAAGCTGTGTCAGGGGAGGCTTAGGTTGGATGTTAGAAAAGGGCTCTTTACCCAGAAGATGGCTGGGCACTGGCACAGGCTCGCCAGGGAAATGGTCACAGCATCAGCCTGACAGAGTTCAAGAAGTGTTTGCACAATGCTCTCAGGGACATGGTGTGACTCTTGGAGTGTCCTGTGCAGGGTTTGGAGTTGGACTCAGTGATCCTTGAGGGTCCCTTCCAACTCAGCTTGTTCTGTGATTCTGTGGCATGCAGAAACCTTGGTACACGAGTTAAAAACTAACAAGGACTAACTTTCCGAGATGTACAATCTTTGCTGAAAGCTGATTGACTTTGCAGATAATCCAAGCTGATAGATAGCCAAGCAAGCATTCTGTCAACTTATCTTGGCTTTTACAGGAAAAACAGAACCAAACAAAATATTGTTGATCAGTTTGTCAAAGTCTGAAAATGTTATGACAAGTTTATATTATAGACCATGATATATGAGACTTTGAAATGTATTTCAAGAATCATTACTTTCAGATGGAAACCCTTCAGAAGTCACTAGTTTCTAATTCTCAGATATTCATTCCTGAACTAAGAGAAGAATGGTTTTAATGAACCAAGACTCCTGGTGTCCGAGTGAAACTTTTTTTAATGTTTAGTCATTTCTTGCATTCCTGGGGGAGAAAAAAAAAAAAACGTGTAATTTTTTAATAGATATTATTTAAAAAGTGTTGGTGTGTGTGTATACATGAGGACATGTATAGGCTGCTGAAGGTGTCAGGAATCACTGAACTAGAAAGGCTGAGGAGTGCCTTTCTGCCAAGGAAGCGGATCCCATGGAGTGGAATCACTGCCGCCTCCGCTCTACAGCCTCCCTTTAGCCCCCGGGCTGCCTCTCTCCCACGCATCCCCCCGATCCAGCCCCTTCCCACCGTCCCCGAGCCGGCCGCGCTCCCGCCGCGCCGCGGGGCCGCGGCGCCCCTGTCTCGCACCGCCCCCTGGCGGCACCTGCGGGAAACGCGGGCGTCCTGCCCGGCCCCGCGTCCCCCCGGCCAAACTTCTGCCTCCTGCGTCTTCCCAACCTTAGTCTCGCGTAAAATAGAAATTTCTATCTTTAAATTATTTAGTATCATAATATAGACGTCAAAAAAACTTTTTAAAATTAAAAAAAATCTATTTTGATCATTGCGTTGTGGTTTTATGTATGTTTTTTTCCCCTAAGTATAGAGCTTCTTTTATATTTAGATGTAGGTCAAATCTGAATAGGAGCAATGTGAAAATTCATATGTTATGTCCTTCAGTGTCTTCGAGGTTAATTTGCTGTATTGGCAGATTATACTTCTTTCTAGCCACCGAAACTTCAACCCCTGGTTAGGATTGGGATATCAAAACAGTCCTTCGGGCTTTTTGCCCAGCAGCAGTTATTCTTCTTGGCACAATGTGAAAATTGTGTCTAATATCTCTCTGCAACCTTGGTCTGCAGAGCTGCTTAGAAATGTGAGCTTGTCATAAAACCGGTAATTAAGAGGGACAGAAAGAAAGATTAAGTCTCAGAGTAACATTTGGAATTAAGTCAAAGATTTTTGGTTTAAAGATACACAATGTTTCTGGTGCTGAGTTATGTTTTTGGCCTTTCTGTCCTGCTATAATAGCCTGGAAGCTCCAAGTCAGCAACTGCCACGTCTGGAGGTACCTCATTTTCTGAGAAGTCATTAATTGCTTCCTGCTGTGACTGCTGAGGGGCATGCTGGTCTTGAGAGCATGAAGGTGCTTGGTGCCTCAGTCTGTGTAAGGAAAGCATCTCTCTAAGCTAAAACAGGACTTGGAATAGGTTGTGTTTGTGGTGGTCATCAGTGTGGCCACACTGACCAGTCCTGAGGTGTAAGGACCCTTTTTATGGATTTGATCCACAAAGATCCTTGCTATGCTTCTTTCCTAAATATCTTTAGTATCTTCAAGGAAAAAAAAGGCAGTGATGCTATAATTTTTGTTGCTTTTGTTTTCATCCCTAAGTTGAAAACACTGGCAGCCAATCATAGTTTTATAGGAATAAACCTTCCTGGGGACAGTTTATAAGATAAAAGAAGTAATACACTTTTCCCTATCAGTCCTGCTCTGGGGAGTTCAAAAAGGAGCCAAAAAAACATTTCACACATTTTAAGTGCACATTTTAAGTGCTTTAATGTGTTTACCTAGATTTCATGAATACTTAGAATAATTACATGCAATAAATACTTAATTCCCAGTTGGCCATCTTATAATAAATCTACACATGTTTACACCATCAGAGCAAAACACTTATTTTAAAACTCATGGCAAGTTGTTACAACAGAGACCAGTGGCAGAAGTGAGCTGTTTTATGGTGGTATATATAACAGCAGGGTTCCCAATACACGCACCTCTCAGATGCAGGCTGCAGGTCAAGCAGATTGCATATCAAGGACTTTTACAATGTCACACTCAGACTTCTACATTTCCATTTCAAAGGCTAGTAGAGACCCTATTTGTTCTTGATGTAGAATTCCTTGTAATCAAATGGTATTGAGGGCTGGGAACAAAAGGTGAATAAGTAACAAAGAGCTATTTATGTGCCAGGGAAAAGCAAAAACTTTGTGCAAGTGCATCAGTATCACTTGACTTTACATGAATTATAAAAGGATCTGTGTTTTATATAGTCATTCATTAAGTAATCTAAGAGATTTTACTTCTGTTTAAGCATTTAACTTGCAGTTTATAGGATGTGTTTCCCTCTCCTGTACCCAAGATTAGCCCTAGTTTTCTGGCTCACTTGGCTAATCAGCAGGATCTTCCTTTTTCAGTAAATCTTTTCCACAGGATCTTCTAGAGATATCAGCTTAACTTGCTTCATACCCATGACTGCTTTCCAGATTTAAGAAAAATAATTTACTCAGAGGAGTATAAACAGTGAAAAAAGAAGTTCATCCAAAATGTAGCAGTCACTCACACTTTCCACAGAATAGTGTGCAGTGGGTGGCCAAAGGAGTTTTCATGTAGATTGTATCCACTTGTGCTGTGATCATCTGAAATTGGCAGAAATAAATGTACTTTCTTTAACACTGTGTTATGAATATTTATCCCATCTTTAGGGCTATTTTTGAAAAAGGTGTTGAGAAAAGCAAGCATTTTTCTCAATTATTTCTCAGGTTATTGAAGTTTTCAACTCTTTTTTATATAATCATAGAATAGTTTGGGTTAGAAGGGACCGTAAACATCATGGAGTTCCAAAGTCATAGAATTATCAAGGTTGGAAGAGACCTTTATTGAATCCAACCATAAATCCAGCACTGGCAAGTCCACTGCTAAACCATAGCCCTAAGTGCCATATTTTTTGCAAAATAATGCAGCTTTCTCAACAGGAATAAAGGACGCATTAGTTTTCCTTCATTTGTCCTCAGATTTTATAGTTATAGAAGTGGCTTTGAAAGCTGAAGATACTGTTTTGAACTTTACAGTCTCAGCAGGGCTTGCAAGGAAATTTACCACTTGGGGAGCAAGTGTTCTGATCACTAAATAATTAGCAAAATTCGCAGCAGCAGCAGCAGAATCATGAGCAGCCTCATCCAGGAAGGACAGGGTGGAGTGAGGAGCCCCACCTGGCAGCTCATCCTGGGCTGCTTCAGATAATATGGGGTGAAATGGGGCCTTTCTGGGGGGGGAGGTGGGAGCACCTCTGGTATTTTGGGGTTTGTAGCCAGAGCAAGGATGGGAGTGGGCTCTGGGCAGCACGGTGTGGGGTGGCTGTGGGCATGTTGATTACCACAGGTGCTTCCTGAGCTCTGCAGGAACCCATGCTTTTCCAGAGCTTGGTAATCACTGAAGAAAGGCTACTGGGCCAGAAATCGTGTGCCTCAGTTCCCCATGTCTGTACTAGGACCTAAATTCTGTATTCATCTCATCCTCACTGCTAGGTCACCTTTAATGCGCAACTATTTAAGGACAATTTTTTTTTCCATAGGAGATAACATCTTACAGGCATTGCCTGCCACTTTCCACTTAGATTTTAGACAAAATAATTTGCTAGATATCACCTTGGTTGTGAGAACACTGATTTAATTCTCACATTCCACCTTCTAAAAATATCCTGTACATATGGAAAAGTCTGAGATTATTAGTACCCATTTGGGGTTTTATTGTGGCCAAGTAAGCAAGAATTATGCTTTTGAATAATACACAGGTGTCAGTTTTTAGGGCAGGTAATTGAGAGTTGTTTATTTTGAATACAGCCTCAGAAAGTTGTAAAGCTGCTGGGTTTTACTATTCAAATTTGATAGGTAAAACCCTTAGTTTAATGCTCAACACATTACAACTAATTTTTCTCACATTATTGAACATGCTTTTAACATGCTTTTGATAAAATGTACTTTGTATTAAAGTTTAAAAGCTGAAAGTTATTGTTATGTGTTATGTGATGTTTTCCCTTATGCATCTATGTTCATGTTTGCTGAACAGTTCTGGCAATAACTAATGAGCAGTTCCCAGCTTAAACTGTGGAGTCAAGGATTCTTAAGTTATTTATGCATCATTTATACATGTAATTAAATTACTGATATACTGTGTAACTTGACTACGTTTCTCTTTTTTTAGTTCAGTTGATCTAAAAATTTCTGAGAAATTAAATAGATGAAATTTAAATTCACATTTAAATTCAAAGCAGATTTCTGGACCCGATGTTCTTTACTGCCTAAGAAAATGACTCATGGATTATACTGGAAGATCCCCTTCTGGGAAAATCTTATAACAGAAACTGCTAATTCCAGTAGATTAATTTTCCAGTTGTTTTCCCAAAGTTGTTCTTATGGGAACCCCTTAATTAGTAGTATATTGTAAATCAATTTGTGTTTTTACCAGCAGTCAACCCTATTAATAATTTTTACTTGCTTTTATGTAGAATTTCTTGACATTTAGTTCTTTGCAAACCCTTTCATGTCTCCAACACCATTAATCCTGCAGACTGTCAAGAGAAAGAAGCAATTATGCTCCTCAGGTGATTCTGGCCAACATATATGCAGCTGTACAGCAAATGGCAACACAGTGGTGTAGTGGAAATGAGTGGGAAACCTTGAAATATTCATGTCCTCAAACACCTCTGTGATGCTATCAAGAAACCCAGTGAGTGCACCTCTCCCTTTAATCCAGGAGCATCTCACTCACTCTGCCTCTGTTTTTCAGAAATTTTTTGAAATAGAGTACTTCAGGCCCAGTCTCTTAAATGACATTACATTTTCTGCAGGCAACAGCCCTCCTAAAGTGAGAGGAAAGATAAACCTCTTTGTTTCCTTGGCAGTCATGTGGGGAGAAGACTTTAAAATGACCAGCATAGTCTGTCTGCAGGTGAGTGAGCAGAGTCACTCAGTGAAATGGGAATGAAGCCACATGTCAATCTAAAAATAATTGTATCTACAAGAAAAGGCTTCCCAAAAACATTCTCTAAACTTGGGAAGAATAAAAGTATGCAAACAGTTACAATTATGTGATTAACACATTTTCTTCAAATGCATGACACAATAAGAGGGCCTGTAAATAATTGATTCTAGTTTCTTTCTATGTAGGAATTGATCAAAAAGGGGACTTTTTCCTAAATATCAATGGCAGTAAAAAAATGTTCCTTTTGATGTTCTATATAAAAAGACCCTTTAGTTAGATTTCAATGCTTATTTAAATATTGAAGCAGCTCAGTTTAATTCACTGTAACCTATGATATTGCTTAGCTAAATGTAAAAATATTGTTCTATTAGTAAAACATGGTGCCTCACATTAATAAATTTATTCAAATGGTGAGTGAATCCGGAATTATTTAAATAAAATCAAAAATCAAAATTAAATAAAACTCGAGGATTGAAAAAGCACAGTTTCTTGAGGAGAAGGGAGCTCCTCCATTTCCTCTATGCTCCTCTGAAAGTAGCCAAACTTTCTGTCCCTCAGTTCAGCCACATGTGGAAAACTCATCAATCTCTACAAGATTTCTAAGACTGCCACAGAAAGGCAGTTGCTGTTTGTAAATCCTGGATAAAAAGTATTAGAATTATGTCAAAACAGCTCACTTATTCTAAACATCCAAACACAATGATTATTGCACTGCTGCATTTTTGTTTTGTTTTGATTTTTTGTTTGTTTGTTTGTTTGTTTGTTTTTTAATTTCTTTTTGTGCTTTGGTTTTGTTTGGTAATAAAGAATTTTTTTCATCAATAAAGATACAAAACTATTTTCAGCTGGGTAGTAATTTTATGGAGTTACCTGCTCTGATTTTCATTCATTTCTGAAGATTGCTATTTTGTAGTTTGGTTGTACAACCTATTTTAATATTGCTGGATAATACTTTATGTGTGCAAATTTATTGTCTTCTGTGAGATTATCCATAAGACTAAGTAGCAAACAATGTCAATACATATTCTGAATTTTTCTTTTATTTCATTGTTAATATATTCAGTCATTTCCAGACCTCTTGAAGAATTTAAAGACAGTTTTGTGAAAGACAATGTTACTTGCACTCTATGTTACTCTATGGTTTGAAAAGATGAAATAGCCATATTTGTTTTAAAAATCTCCCATCCTTTGGGACCGAAGGACTTGGAAGCCTCACCACCATCAAGAGAGAGAAACAAAAGCTCACAAAATACTGTAAGACCATCTCCATGCTGGATTTTTGAATGTGAAACAAAGAATAAAAGAAACAAAAAGATTACCTGGCATTCAAGATCCAATATAATTCATGTTTATTTTCACTGTGTACAGAAGGTGGAGCCAGATTCATAAGGATCTGTGCACTCCAATCTTTGTTTGAATGCTTTTCTAGTGTCTTTCTGGAGGGGCAACTAGTTCAGAGGAGGCATTGATTGGAATCAGTTACAATGTTGGGATAAATCCTTTTCAGACCAACTTTTATGGTGTTTAATCTGTCTGGAATGAGGTTAGAAGTTTCTTGGCACAGCTGAAGAGCATCTGAGCCCTCATGTATTATCCTTCTCCCTTTGTCCATCAGTGTCACAGGAGTGAATTGATATTTCTAAATGTGGCATGTGAAAGTGAGCAAGCTGAGTATCTCCATGAGATACTCCATGTGGTGAGACCTTAGTGGTATGAAGTGGCAAGCACCGACCAGCACAAAGAACAGAAAGGAAATAATCACCCCAAGTTTTGAGCACTTTATTTTCCTTCTCTGTGGTCCTCATAAATTTTAAAAAGAAACTCCCACTTAGTTGTTTGCACTGCTAGCTGATATTCCAAAATGCAACTGGAGAAATAATCAGAATAATTTGGGGCTTTAAGGCTGGACCCTGGCATTAAGAAATTTTGCTTCTAATTCTGGTTGAGCTATGAGCTGTCTATGACTCAGAAGAGCTGCTGATATTCTCCATGACAAAGTTTCCAAGTCCATAAAAGAAGTTACTATAACGTAACTTATTCTATGATATTATTTATAAAACACTCAGAGATTGTGGAGAGATGACTGTACAACAGTGCAATATATTTCTGGGGAATGGTGGCCACTCTCTAGGGTGGGCTCTGATGCAATGGCATCTGTTACAGAGAACTTCCCACTTTCATTTTAGGTGCTTCAGTCTGCTGTTTTTTCCAGCAGAGTGTCTTTTAAAATAGAAATTATTTTCTTTTTCAGGCAGTAAGAGCAGAATGTATTTTATGCTGACTAAGACTCCTTTTTGCCTGGGGAATATCCAGCTTTGAATTAAATGAATCTGAGGGACCAGTTTGAACAAAGAATGGCAGGTGAACTCACTAAGAGACAGTCTTGTGATTACCCTCCTGTTATTATTACTATCCTTAAAATTATCAGAAAATATTCTTATAGACTATGTGCTGTGCCACATGAGTGGGACCAGATACCTCCCTGAAGGATGACAATTGCCTTTAACTGTCTGTTTGCACAAGCAATGACCCTTTGAAACTTGGGGCAGGGACTCGAGGGTGTGCTGGGTGCATCAGTGGGCTCCAACCCAGTCACCCCAGCTGAAAGAATGTGCAAGCCCTGTGGTCAGCTACTTCAAAGCTGAGTTGTATTTCTGTGTGACGTAAATTAAACAAGGTAAAAAAAAAAAAAAAAAAAAAGCATTAGTCTGCACATTTATGTGCTTAGGTAATCATGAAATACCACATTATTGTTCCTTGGACGTTCTGAAAAGCTTTACCTCCATAGGGCATGAAACAGGGCCACGCATTATTCACAGGTCTGTCTTTAAAGCCAAATGGGTGAGAAGGGATATCAGGGGAAAACTGCTGAAGCTTATGTGCCATCCACGGACGTGGGGGACTGCACATCTGCCTTGAAAGCACCCAAGAAAATCTGCACTGCCTGTGTATATTAATCTCCTTTTACTGTATATGCAGCTCATGTTACTTGGTCTGTGGATTGCTCTCCCAAATTGCACAGGATGAGGACAGCGCTGTGCATGAGAGTACTGGGAGGTGAATTTTGCAAGCAAATTGAAAACAAGTGAAGGCATGTGATTCCTTTTAAGAGCTCCACAAACTACAGACATGCTGAATTGGAAGTAGACCATGAACCCCAGTGGTATCCATGGGAAATTTGGTAATGGTCAAAGGACAGGATAGCCTTCCAAATGAAACATTCTCTAGGACTTTTCTAGTGAATCAGGTTGCTTAAATATTATTGAGGGATTATTTGGAAGAAATATGAGGAAAAAAACTTAAATGCTGCTCTTGTGTTCAGGTAATAAATACAAAGAAAACAGTGGAGAGAGTTCTGTATTAACCATGAATATGTGCCAAAAGCTGGAAATACTAAATAATCCAAATTTTGGTTCCCTTTGGTAAGTCTGTGTGTAAAAGCAGCAGCAGTACTGTGGGCTCTGAAGTATTTCACTGATTTAGCTGAGGATTCAGCAGAGAGTGGACAGAAGAACTGTGGAAGTCACCCTGAGGTTCAGCCTCAGGGATGCCCCTGGCAGAGTCTGGGCTCCAGCACTGCCCCTGGGTCGTGGTGCAACTGTGCCCCTACAGATTGTGCTGCAGCCTGCCAAAACAAAGGCAGACGGGTTCTGGTGTCCTTGCACTGCCAGCACAGTGCTGTGTGCTCCAAAAGGCAAAATGTCAAGGGATGGCAAGAGTTCCCAGACAATTCGAGGCCCCAAAATGTTCACTTCTTTTATGTGAAAAGAACCTGTCTTCTACAATCAAGGCTTCAAACCTAACTGTGATCTTCTTACCCCTCTCTTATTCCATAATTATGAACAGATTTGCAAATATCTCAGATCTGACACCCCTGTGCTTTCCTGTTGGACACAGTTTCAGCTGAAGAGGGGTTGTGTGTCAGGACATTTGTTCCATCTGAAACAATTGTTTCCACTACGAGGCCAGATTTTCTTGTAACCTTGTGAAATGGTAGATCATTGCACCACCTGAAGCTGACTGAATATGTTCTGGTAATAAGCTGTAAAATGTGATCATGGAGACATATTTCCAAACTCTAAGAGACATTTCCAACTAATTCTTATCATAACAGAGAATAATCCTTCCTAGTTCTACACAGTATTGAAGTGGAGGCTTGTAAATTTTCCCTTTTGCATGTAGATAATGCCATAGCAAAACCAAGTCCTATGCTTAATATGGCTGCAAAACCATTCCTCCCTTGTTACTAACATACACATTTTAGTTTTCCAAACTAGGTTTTGAGATTGCTGGGCTTCTTACAA
This sequence comes from Notiomystis cincta, assembly GCA_013398075.1. Taxonomy (NCBI): domain Eukaryota; kingdom Metazoa; phylum Chordata; class Aves; order Passeriformes; family Notiomystidae; genus Notiomystis; species Notiomystis cincta. Next base: position 162,851 of record VZRX01010699.1, read on the forward strand.
ATACTGTTTTGTTGGTTTGGTTTTTTTTAAAGTGGAGAAATAATTTTTCTTCCTTCCTTCAAAACCATAATGTTTGAAAAATTGCAAAGCCTATACTGGAAGATAATGGGAAAATGCAAGATCAGGCAAGCTGGACCCTGATCTTGCCGGCTTTGACAGGGAATGATAGCTTTGTATTCTTGCATGTTATAATTTAAGGGTTTATCCTGGCATAAATCTGCTTTCCTAAGGGGCAATTTTTTCAGCACCAACATATACAGCATCCCAAATGTCCTCAATATCTCAACATTGACTCACATAGTCACATTGACAGAGTTTTATACTTTGCTCCAGAATAACCAGTGTTTTACAGGCAGTAGCAGGAGCCCTACGTGTACTCTGCTCACTGTCTATACCACAGGCATGAAGACAGTGAAACTCTATGGTTTGTATATTACAGTTTATCCAGTCTCAAGAAGAAGAGCCTACAGTCTGTAAGGCACAAAGCTCCAATTTCCCTTAATGTGATGAGAAAAGGCAACCTGAAAATTCCCCCCAGAAAACATAAAGTTTCTTTCTGCCATATGGCTTGGACAACTGTAAAAACAACAGAGAAAAAAAAAAGAAAAAAAGAAAAAGTCAAAACTAACAGCTGCTATCAAAGGAAAGAGAGGAAACTGTGCAAACCAGTTGTCTCTGCAGTTGGAAGAAGGGGAATGGAAGGTGTGTATTGTGGTGTACTAACTCTTTTTGTCAAACAGGAGGCAGTGTGGGCTGCTGTTAACTGCTCCAGAGCAAGAACCAGCATGGGTGTGTTTAGTTCCTAGCTTCAAAGCTCCCTGCTGAGTATATTTCTACAAAGATCTTGTCTTACTTCTCTTCCCTGGAGAGTTCTGGGAGAAAAGCAGAGGGAAGAGCTGTGAAAAATAAGCAATAATATCTAGGTTGTGTTGCAGAGTGTAACTTACATTATTTCAAAAATAAACTGTAAAGAGGACCTTTATCTAGTAATATCTCCATACCCATTACTGAACTTCTCCCGTTCAAAAAGCAAAAAATCCCTGAGCCCAGAAATAAACCTTGAGAATAACATGAGTTGAAACCCAAGTGAGCCTGGTACAACCGAAAGTGTGAAACTTCATGAAGAGCTATCTGACTAGGAACACTTCTAGAGAAGCTCTTAAGAAGTCCCACAGAGCAGCTAATACCCCATGACATGAACAAGGACAAGAGGAATTCCTAATGATGTTGGAATTCCATGTGTGAGGAGCTTAACACAGAGAAATAAATTAATCTCTGTTCTACAGACAAGGCATTTTTTAAGGAGCATTTAACCAGGGTCTAGGCAGGAGAAAAGCCAAACTAGTTTTGTTCCAATTGCATAGATCAGTTTATTCTGTAGAATGTGTTCAAAAATTATCAAGAACATTTCTCACTATTGAAGCCTGATCGTCTGTAATATGCTTTATTTTCTGAAGTTTCCTGGAAAGAGTTTCCTGGAATGTGAGATCATTTCTTCATTTCTCCCGTGGGACAGATACACGCACACATGCACACACAAATAATAGTAAAAAAATATGCGTTGTGTATCTCCCGTGGAAACAAACACGCTGCTCCTGGTGTGTACTTTCATGTGCGCACGTAAAGGAAATCGACCTCAGTGAACAGGGCTGTGTTCACAACAAAAAAGCAGAGAGGGCTTGGAGGGCTTCCTCTCCTGAGTGGCAGACAGGAGACAGCAGCCCCAGCAGCCAGAAGGTCCCCGCTGGTTGCGCGTGAATCCCTTCCCTGCATTTCCCCCTTTCCCTGCAGTGGAACTCCTGGAGCACACCAGAGCCAATTGTTGCTTGTGTCTCAGGCGAGCCCAGATCCGGCCACCGCGCCACCCAGGTGCCCCAGTGACCGGGGGGTGTGGGGCGGCTGCTGACCGCCCGTGTATTTGTTTTGTTACATCAGCAAGAGTGGACTTCCTCGCAATCTCTTCCCGCGGGCTGGTTTGGCTGTGCCTTCCCTCCTCCTCCCCCAGCTCCGCGCTCTCCGCCCGCAGAGCGCCCCTCCTCCCGGGCTGCCTCCCCTCCCTCTCCCCTCCTCTCTCACAGTCAGAGGCTTGAAAACTTGTTAAAAGCTCTCCCAGTGTTCCAAGTTAGAAAAAACTTTTACGAGGTATCAGCACTTTTCTTTCATTAGTGGGGAAGGAAGGATGAAAAATACAAAACTGCAGTAGACTTTTAAAGTTTAAATAGACAGGTCTGAGCGCCTGAACGCGCTCTTCCATTTTAGTTTAACCCTCCAAAGAAGTACTCTGATCCATTTTCACTGCTGATCAGCAAGGGTAAGTTGAAAGTTTTCATTTTTCATCATTTTGTGTATTTCCCCTCCCTTTTTTTTTATTTTTCTGAAAACACTTATTTTCTTTTCTTTTTTCTTTCCCCCCC
>VZRX01010699.1:165304-325766 GCA_013398075.1 Notiomystis cincta
CCCCCCCCACTCTAAAGAATTCTGTGTTACTGCGTTGAGGGTTGAACTTGTTTAAAAACACACATGTCTAAACAGCTTAGATTCTCTTAAAGTGCTAAGTTCCAGCTTGGTGGAATTCTTTCCTTTCTTCTGTCATATTTCCATACATTTCTAGAAGTGCTACACTTTACAACTTGTAACCTTGCTCAGCCGAAGGAGAAACTGCGGCGAAGTTGTGAGTGCCGGGCTGAGCTGCAGATTGTTGCTGCAACAAGCGATCTCTCTCCTCCACTGCTCTTGGGCTAACTCAGCTCCTTTAAAGAAAAAGCCGAGGTGCGCTTCACTCTCCTCTGTTGTACCAAAATTGCATCAGAAGTTACTAACAGAGAGACCCTGCCTTAAATGCGTCCCATTCCTTCCCCACACGTTTTGCTTTCATATGGAAATCCTGATTGATGCCTGATAGTTTGAGCAGAGCAAGGTTCTTAATTAGATGCCTTGTTAAATGCTGCAGCTACTGAAGTGGTGACTTTCACGTGGTCTTCCTGATAAGTTTTTTTCCCCTTTACTTTTAAAATAGATGTGATAAAATCCAGACATGGGTTATGGATTTTTAACCTGGTTTGTATATAGTTACTCTGTTTTAGCAACCTCAGTGAGGGATTTTAGAGAAGGAATGTGGGATATCATGATATGCCTTACCAAGTTGGCGATGTCTGTGAAAGTCTTAGGTAGATATAAGTGAAAGTTTTCTAGGAAGGATTGTACATAATCCCCATATGACACATTTCTGTATAATACCTTGAAGTCAAAATGCAGAGGAAAAAATACTTGAGCAGCATCTCTTGGAGAACTAAAAACCTTTTCATGTTGTGAGACTTGGAGTGGTTTCTTGTAGCAGTTGTTGCCTGCTGCTCGCCAGTAGTTAAAAAGCAGCACGAGGAAGGAGAAAAAAGAGCCTTCAGCTGAAAGACAGACGAAGCAGGGTCTGTCTTATCGAGTAACACACGGACGAGAATATTGTGTGCTTATGTGTGTCCTCATATTTTGCCTTGAGATAACCAGCAAGCCTCATGAAGCAGCACATTTCCTCTGAGGATTTCCTTTCCACTTTTGTATGTGATACTTACGACGAAAAACCCTGGTAATGAGGACAAAAATGGGATGTGGACACCTTTTGCCTGACGTCCCCGCGTGCGCGCGCGTCTGTGTGTGCGCGTAGGGAGCGAGTTAGAGCACTTGCGTGAAGCTTTCATCCTGCCATTTTTAACATCTGGACAGCACACTACGCGGCAGAATTTAAGCCTCTAGTCTTTGGGATGTTTACTGAAGTGTTTCCTTCAGAAACTTCAAAGCCAAACACTGGCGCTGACCCACGATACCTAATGAGCGTTCCGATGGGAGACAGGCGAGGAGCAGGCTGGGATCAGGAGAGGGGAGAGAGGGATGGACACAAGGGATTTGTTGATTTGCGACATAAAGCTGAATGCTTATGCACACAGGAGCGCAGACAAATTCAACACTCTAAAGTTATCTCAGCTCTCCTATTATGCAAGCCCAAGAGATTAATTTTATTTGTCTCTGCAATGAACCAAGGCCAAGGATTCCTGTGGGTATGGGGAAGGTTAGAGGACATTGAGCAATGCATCTGTTTCATTACATACGTTGCTCTCTTTCCCCCAGTCTCTGGTATCTTCTTCCCGTGTTGCTCTCTGAATTTGTCTCATGTAGAGGCACCTGGGCTGTTGTTTGTGCCATTTGTGTATACAGACACCCAGATTTCAAGATCGTCAAGCAGGAGCATCAGAGGGCCTGAGGCCCCCTCAGGGAATTCAGCGTTCCTTCCCTTAATTCCAAAGTGAGTCAGGAGAGGGATGAATCTGAACATTAACACAGAGGGTAGACCTGACCTGTACAACTAGAGAACACCTAAGAAAGTGCTTACACTTGATTTTGCAAATATGCTTTAAAATTAAATTAGGTGTGGAGGGTACAGCATGGGAGAGGCAGAGTCTGTGGGTAGATCTGGTAGTGACTGACCACCAGCAGTACTGGCAGACAAAGGAAAAACCACAGTTGTGACACTTTAAATTCTTGTTACTGCAACCATTTTGTGCGTAACCTTTGTCCGGTGGATGAAATGAACTGAAGCCCATCTGCAGACCTATATATGAACTACACCTTCCCAAGGGAATGTCTGCAAGGCATTTGCTTGTTTTTATAAGGTTTTGGAAAGCTAGCTTTCCCTATTCCAACAGGTCCAAACCCAATGTGTTGTACATCCCAACTGCTTTCTCTGCGGTGCATGTTACTTTTGGGAAATGCTCAAGCTGATTTGTGTTCAGGGTCCGGAGCCTTCTCTTTTGTTGTCTAGACGTGTGAGAGCACAAATAAAAAGGTAGAAAAGGTTGGAAAACCAGAGGCCTGTTTCCCAACTGCTTCAGCTGCACGATCCCATTTTAGAACCCACTCTAACCCTTGCTGCTCTTCCATCCACTAGCATGTGACCTTCTAACACTGTAGTCAGACCTAGGACATTACCACAGCACTGAATTTGCATTATTCTTCTTGGAAAATATGAACCAGATGACATGATGAATGCTGTCCATAAAAAATGGTTCTAGAATTTCTTAATTGTGGCTTACAAATCAAATGTTTTATATATGTGGTCATCCTAAACCCGTGCAGATGAATGCTGTCAGATCTCCTACTGCTCTCTGGATTTCTTTTCCCTGCCTTTACCCACACACAGTAGGACCTGGAAGAAATCCATCTTTTAAAGACTGCTATATTTTAATGCTAGGCCAGCATTAGTCTGCCTCAGTGAAGGTTATGATCCTGTAAAGTATTAATCAGTAGGAAATCATGAAATGCATGTACTCATCATCAAGTCATATCCTTAAGCTCCTGAAGTACTGAATTTGTATCAATCGAACAGGCCAGCCTGTGTCATTCAGTGGACTCATTTGAGGTATTTGGAAGTGTTAAAACAAGCTAAAGTCCAGAACGCTAAGGAGCTATTTTTAAAGGTTGTCTGCCAACCATTTCAAACTACTTACAAAGCTAGAATACTTAAGTACCTGTTTGATACAAGACCTCTTTTTATACCTGGTAAACAGATTTGTAATCAGTTAATAAAACTGGTCTTTCAGTGCCCTGAAAGTAAACAAGTTAGATCCGATGAATGAATTTTCTCTACAACAAAGCAAAGTACTGTGTTTCATAAAGCAATGGAATCCACTTAAGAAAAGGAATAATATATGTGTGCCACCACAAGGTTATCTGATTAACAGTACAATGTTTTGAATTGATGTGGGGTTTTTTATCACAGGCAAAGGCTAGCATGTAACTGATCTCTTTTTTAAAAAGTTGCTTTTCAGAACTATGTATGAGTAATTCAAGCATGGAATGTTTCCTCCTGGAGTTTATATTGCCAGCGGACACAAATGAAACTTAGCAATTTTGCATGCTGAAGCAAATTAAAAAATAGGTAGTAAATTCTCCAAATATTGCAGGTGTGGGATTAAGTAGGTCAAAACTGAAGTAAATCATGTTGCATTAATGAACCAGAGAGGAGTGTAATTAGAAAACAAACAACACATAACTGCCTAGAAATAACATATCCTCTGTTTTCTTAATCAGGCTTTCAATCTGAAATAACATTTAGACAGTAAAAAAAGTATGTTGAGTCTGAGGAAAGTCTGTTAACCCAATAGTTTCTAGTCACTGGAAAGCTGACTAATTAAATCAAGAAGCTGTTACTTGAGAAAGGCTCCTTCTGTCCACTTGCACTTCTAGCAAATAGCTTGCCTTTAAAACAAACTTCACGCGTTGTATAGTTACAGGCTGTTCTCTGTTTTAACAATCCCAGCCTGAGGAGGAGCGTGGTCACATTTCATTCCAGCCTTTCCAGGGACCTCCGCGCTTCTCCGCCTGACTCCTTCTCTGCCGCCCCAGCCCGAAAAGACAAACTCACTTTTTTCTAGGGAGGATGAAAGCTGAGGATGGCTGAGGAGATGTGTCAGAGACAAACATGCTCTGCATGCTCCTCCCTGCAGAGGCTTCCAGTTCTAAAAGTTTGAAGCAGGCCTGATCCTTTGATGGGGCTTCATTCATGAGAAGAGCTAATTACATGAGGAAGGGTCAACAGGCTGCAGCGGGTGAACTTCAGAGCCAGCTGTTTAGGCAGATGGAGGAAATGGCCCTGGGATATTTTTCAGGGGTTCAAAGATAATTGGCATCCCAGAGCTATCAGAGCGAGTACTTTAAACACTCCTCTCCCATTACTCTCTCAGACTCAGTGGCAGGAATGGTGTGTTTCTATTTGGCATCTATTGTTATGCTTGAGTTTGCCAGATTTATAATCTTGTGTTCCTAGTGACTCACTGCTTCTTGAAAGCAAATCTCCTTGGTGCTAAAATTTCCTATTTTATGAATTATCCAAAAAGCACATTTTCTATAAATGACCTTCCCTAGGGAATATATCCATGATTCAGTGGGGAGGAAATCATTTGGACATTATCAAAACTGTTAATACCAGGAAGGGATTACTCAGCATCCATGGAACAAATATCTATGCCCAGCAGCATTCACATTAAAAGGAAAACTTCACGACTATTTTTCCTTTTAAGTTCCTGATTTCATATGATTTAATGCTTTCTCATGTAGGGCAAGTTAAAATGTAAGTTTTATAAGATTGACATTCTCCAGTTGATAAAAATCTATAGTGAAATTTGTGTTTCCTAGGAATCTAGAACATCAAGCAAACTATTTAATTTCTTTTATGTCATCCTGTGTATTTCCAGATATCCTGAGAAGCTGCTTGTGTCCCAGAAACGCGCACTTTAAAACTCCAGTCAGGAAAGACACTTTAAACTTGCAGTGCTCAACACTTGGAATGCAAACTGCAAGCCAGGAGTCGCCTTACAAACAGAGCATATTTACCTTTTTTTTTTCTTGCTAAATCTTTTCCTTCCAAAACAAAGAAGGAATTTAAATACAAAAAGATGCAAATACAAACCTGAAACTCCAATGAATTAAGCAAATCACAGATAAACAGGAAACCAGTTCCTCCAACATGGTAACATGATCTTAGCTGTGTTTCATGTATTTACTATTTTTCGTTCCTTCATAAAACTACAGGTAAAGAATGCTTACTTTGATCTTTATGATGCAAATACTAATGTATAAGCTTAATTTAGACAGCAAACATTTTTTTCTGAAGTTTGACTAGAGTGCAAACTTGGCATCATTAGGAACTATACTCTTAAATGTATTACACGCTATGAAGTGATAGGCAGGAGCTCAGTTTAATATTGCTGTGTAGGAAAAACTGCATGTATTTTGCAAAAATAGAATTTTAGTTATGTGACCCTAATATTGACTTAAGGCAACCTATTGTATTTAGGTTATACTGTGGTTTGCTTTTTTAGTATCTGAAAGAGAGAACATAAAAATTCCATTGAATGATCAATCCACACTGAAACTGAGAAATCTTTCATATATTTCTAGCATATTTAGGCAGAGCTACTACTTAGTTCCACACCCTGCTTCAGCTGTGTGTCACAGCTGTTTTCTCCCTGAGGCAGGTGTAGGTCATTGAACTGAGGCTGCCACCAAGGAAGCTGAGCCAACCACAGTGGTCACTGAGGGTTACCATGGACTTCTGGAAAACTGGAGTGAAATTAGGAACTTTTTCCACTGTGTGCTCTGAGACATTATATGTTGCTTTCTCTTTTCAGTTTCCCTGACTTCCCACTTTACCTGCAGACTAACTAAAACTCCGTTTTCTCTTCAGATTGTGTAAAATACATTAATTACAGCAAAGCTGACACCACTGCTCTATTAGCATTGACCAGTGATTTAGTATCAAAGGTACTGAAGCTCTGCCTTAACCCTTGCTATTTTTTTTCCTTTGTGTCCCTGTTTAGCTAGCATCCTGTGAAGATGGGTGATTGGAGTGCCTTGGGAAAGCTTCTTGACAAAGTTCAAGCCTATTCTACTGCAGGAGGGAAAGTATGGCTGTCTGTCCTCTTCATTTTCCGAATCCTGCTGTTGGGAACAGCAGTCGAATCTGCTTGGGGAGATGAACAGTCTGCATTCCGGTGTAACACCCAACAGCCTGGTTGCGAGAACGTCTGCTATGACAAGTCCTTTCCCATCTCCCATGTACGCTTTTGGGTTCTGCAGATCATATTTGTGTCTGTGCCGACCCTTTTGTACCTGGCACACGTGTTCTACGTAATGAGGAAAGAAGAGAAGCTGAACAAAAGAGAAGAAGAGCTAAAGGTAGTCGCAAATGATGGTGTGAATGTGGATATGCATCTCAAGCAAATAGAAATTAAGAAATTCAAGTATGGGATCGAAGAGCACGGCAAAGTGAAGATGCGTGGGGGACTGCTCCGTACTTATATCATCAGCATCCTGTTTAAATCTGTCTTCGAGGTGGCTTTCTTGCTGATACAGTGGTACATTTACGGGTTTAGCCTGAATGCCATCTACACCTGTGAGCGAGACCCGTGCCCACACAGAGTGGACTGTTTCCTCTCCCGTCCAACTGAGAAAACCATCTTCATCCTCTTCATGCTGGTGGTGTCCTTGGTGTCTCTTGCCTTGAACATCATTGAGCTTTTTTACGTGTTCTTCAAGGGTGTCAAGGATCGTGTGAAGGGGAAAACCGACCCCTACTCCCACAGCGGTGCCATGAGCCCCTCCAAGGACTGTGGCTCCCCCAAATACGCTTATTACAATGGCTGCTCCTCACCGACCGCCCCCTTGTCTCCCATGTCTCCCCCAGGGTACAAGCTTGTTACTGGAGACAGGAACAATTCCTCCTGTCGTAACTACAATAAGCAAGCCAGCGAGCAAAACTGGGCCAACTACAGTGCGGAGCAGAACAGAATGGGGCAGGCCGGCAGCACCATCTCCAACTCGCACGCCCAGCCCTTCGACTTCGCCGATGAGCACCAGAACACGAAAAAACTGGCGTCAGGACATGAGCTGCAGCCCCTCACCATTGTGGACCAGAGGCCTCCCAGCAGAGCCAGCAGCCGAGCCAGCAGCAGGCCTCGACCTGACGACCTGGAGATCTAAGCTTCTTGCTGCAGTACTTGCTCAACTATGAAACGACGTGCATTGGAAGATGCCGTCAGTGCTGATCTTGTTCCAGTGGAGGTGGTACTTAACAGTCTCAAGCAGGAGATTTTAACAATCATAAAAAAAAAAAAAAAGCAAAACAAACAAGCAAACAAACTTTTAAAATACTTGCTGGTTCTTTGGGGGGTGTGGGGTTGGTGTGGGGTGGTACAGTACACATTGATATTTAATGTAGCTGGTTTAAAGAACTTAAATACTAAAAAAAGGAAAAAAGATAGGTAGTACTAAGGTAAAGGGCTGTTTTTCTAGAAAGGCTGTAAATATCTGAGTGTATGTGTATGTGTGTACTATCATGTTTGTTTCTAAAGAATCTTCTGTAATACTAAAACCCAATAATAACTCACATTTGTCAGGGTGAAGTGCTACCTTAAGATGAAAACATTTTTCCTATTCAACATGCAAAAAAGTCCAGGATTGCCTCTGATCATTTCCCTGTCAAGAACATTCCATTCTTAGAAAGTGCACTTTGAAGGTAAACTTTCCTACATGGTCCTCCAGGTTGTTGGAAGGCTCCTGTGAGGACAATTTACAGTCTTTGAGTCGTTCAGTTCAAATTTCAGGCATGGCCCACCAAGAAATACTTTAGTCACCTGCTCTTCCAGCCCTTCACGCAGGTGTATTTTGTGATGTGCGTAAACGAGGTGGCTCCACACACGCGGAGCCAGCAGCGACACATCTCCCCCACAGTGATACTTGTGTCCTGCTGCTCGTGTAGAGTCTCTTTAGTGTTATATAAAACAGTTTGCTGCCACTTGCAGATTCAAGCATCAAGACAAGCAAGCAACTGCCTTTAGTGAATTTTATCACACCTTTATGAGTACTAAGGGTGTACGTATGTGTGTGGGTGTGGAGGTAAAGGTATACACAAAACACCCTCAGAAGCATAGGCTGAGAAATAAACGCACACAGGTTACTTGCAGTTGACACTTTCTCATGGATGTTGTGAAGATGTGGGCCACTATGGTGTTTACATTCTCTGGTTCCTTCAATGTAAGTGAAGCACATGTCGTTATATTTTTTTAATTCTATAAAATATTTTCCATGTATCCTAAATGGATGCTCTTTTAAAAATAAAAAATCTAAAGGGCCTAATCCTGGATGTCTTGCTCTGGAAAATCTCTCTTTAAAGTTGTTGGGAGTTTTGCCTCAACAAAGTCTGCAGGATCAAGCCCAAGATGTAGCGAACCATGTTCTTGCTGGCATGAATGATTTTCTTTTGTAGAAATTAGGGGTGGAAAAGACCCATTAGGTCATCTAGCCAATCTCCCTGATAGGTAATAATGATGCTTGAATGATAGAAGATGTAGTACTGTAAGCAAGCTTTAGTCTTTTATGTGAGAAACTTAGAAGAAGTGCTTTGTGCTGGATTAATAATAAAATATGCCTAAATGGCTTTTGCAGTAACTGGTATTTTTCTTGTTCTAAATATTCACATTTACTGAACTGCAATGTCCACTGAGTTTGACAGTTAGGTCTTTCTAGATGGCTCTAGCAACTTTAGTGTTTACAGTTAGATTATGTTTGAAATGCAAGTGAAGTTGAAAGGATTTTTAAAGAGTACAATTCTAGCTAATTTATTTGAAATATATGCTAAAGAAATCTACCAGTTTCTTCAAATGCATAGCCTCTTAGCTGAACACAGATTGACCAAGGAAATACATAGCTTGGTTTCATTTTGCAGCAACACAGATAAATTGTTTCATTTAATACATTATATTAATTTGTTTGACATTCCATGTTAAACTACTGTTGTCTTCAACTTCATTGCATGTATGCAACCATAGTTTGTCGGATCATGTTGTCTGGAGAACATTAGTCAATAAAGTTTTAATTTAGTATAAATAATTTTCTAATTGTCTTTTACTGTTTCATGTGTCCATATATATCCTTAGCTTCAATCTGATAATCCATACTCATTCCTCCCTTGTTCTTTTTTCTCCAGTCACTCTGCATTTCAGAAGCATCCTTTATTTAATCCATCTGGATTTGCTTTGAACTGAAATTCCACAGGGCCATGTTCAGACACCCTCACAACAACTGGAAGAACAAGCATTGCCTCTGCCACTCCTGAAACAAAGTAATGTTCAGCATGAACAAATCTTGCCATGATTCTCAGAAAATGTGTATTTATTTGAAAACTATTATAAAAATGACAGTACTAAAATACTGTCACATAATTTTTCAAGCAATTTTTTATATACGGCTTAGATTTAACATTATGAAATCTTGCGTCTAGTTTACATTTCCCCATGTCATCAGGTTGTTCAAGTGACAGTTTCAATTTCTGGAATTAAAACCTCATTTCTTCAAACTCAATAGGAGAAAGGTACTGATTTTGTTAAGGCTGGGATTTTGCAGGAACTGCCTCTCCTGCTTCACCCTTTACGTCCCCATCAGTAATAAAGTCATGCAGTGCTTGGCTTTTCAGCATTGGAGTCCAGATATAAGGTGATTTAACTCCTTTTTGTATTTGAAAAATCAAAATATATTGGTCATATGATTATCATAAAAGTTTCTACTTTCAAATTTACTTGTTATTTTAAGTCCAAATGCTTCCCCGCCTTATTAGTAAAGATGGGGAAAATTCAGAGTGGTGGTAGTGGATTTACAGCTCTGAGAGATACTACAAAAATACCAACACAAGGAATGACTCCTTGAAGTTTTCCTTAAATAATAACAATGAGTCATATTTAAGCTGGCTTGTCCTGGTTCGTCTGTACAAACGGAAGGGCATTCCAAGCATTTTGTAAGGATCATGCCCTTGGAAAGGTGGACACTGAAGCATTCGGAGAAGGGCTCACCCTGAGATAAAATGTAGTGTCTCCTAGACAGGCTGATTGTCAGGTATGTCCCATGGGGCATCTTGGACAACTGAAATAATTTAGTGCTTCGGTGCCAAGGCTCTCTGAGTGATTTTTTTTTTGGTGGTAATGCATGTGTGTGCATGTGTAGGGTAAAGACATTCCAGAGGCCATTTCTCCCACCTAGATTTATTTCTGTGCACTGCATTTATTACACACTTCAAAATCATCCTAATTTTGTGTGCCATTCATCTAGTCCTTTATGCTTTCTCTCAGTGCATCCCTGCAGCAGCATTTGCCTTGTCTGCAGATGACACGAAGTAAGCTGTGATACAACACTAGCACACACTTCTCAGCCTTTGTAGAAGGATATGTTAGATATTGATTTCAAACTGGAAAAGATGCAAAAATAGATATCTCTGAAGGTAATTAAAACAAAAACATAAACCCCAAATTCACACCTTGTTAATTATTTTTAAATTGTGTTTATGTTTTGTGTAGCAGTAATTTTGCCAAAAAGGAAAATCATCTTAAGGCCTCCACCCTGTCCCAGTAATTTGAAATGTTTTTAAAGAGTAAAGTTAGAAGGAAAAGTTACAGACAGCCTAAAATCTATATGCATATCATGTAATTTCAAGATGGTTTAAATACAGTGAGCACACACTGAAGGTTATTTCCTAATTTAGAAATTTGATTTCCATATTTAAAGTGGAAACTACAGTAATAGTTTGAGAACTGGAACAAATTGTGTGAGCATGCCTGTCTCACTCACTGAAATTCATAATTTTTAAGCAATGTGTCACTGGTCCAGAACCACATCTCCCACCTCTGCCTGCAGCATTCCTGTGCTACTCAGTGGTAGCACACTGGCTCAGCTGTGCACTACCACCATGCTGCCTTTCCCTCAGACTTTCTCTACAGCTCATTATTGATTGAAACAAAACAAAACAAAAAAACAGTGATGTAAGGAGTAGAGTTTTTCAAGTCAGCTATAGGAGTTCTGAAGTTACCTTGACTGGTTAATCCAGAGTTCCGAGTATGTCAGATCAAAACCTCTTCCAGTTCTGGTGGTGGCTGTTTCTATTCTGCCGAGACAGAACTACTTTTAATTCTTCTTGTAATTCCTCCATGATTACCAATGCTTCCTTTTCAAGAATTTAAACAAAATAGGGCAGAAAACAGGATTTATCTTCCTCCTGTAGAATTTTTTCTTTCTATTTACTTCTAATCCTAACCTAGCAGGACTGAGCCTTCTACTGAGTTTGACATACATTTTTTTAATGCACTGTATTATTCAAATAGTCAGATTTGCTATATTCTCCTTGAAGATGTCTTGTCTTCTCATGCTGGTCAGTCCAGCCATTTGTAGTTAGATCTGCCAAAGAACTTGGATGGCAGAGGTGGGGTGGATGGCCCTTGAGGATTTCTCTGGCAAAAATCCAGTCCTTTGATGATACAGAGCTACTCCTTACATTACTTTCATTTCTACTGCCAACACAGACAAGGTCAGAAACAAATCGTATCTGAGAAATCACTACCTAGGTGTATTATCTGCCTCAGTTCCATGAAACTATTTGAATGTCCTCCATTTCATTTTAACTTATTCTAACATTATGGCTCCAGAATCATGGGGCTGTACAATCAGCTCTGCAAAGAGATGACTGTCTTTCCCTGACTTAAGTAATGTGCTTTTGACTGTGCCCAAGGACATATTCACACCCAGACTCCATCAGTCCTGGAAAAGTGTGTCAGATGTAAATTACATGATGCTAGCACATCACTGGATTGAAACAGGAAGAGCTTATTGGTTCCTGTTCCTATTTAAGAGGTATTTTGATAGACACAAAGAAAAAAAAGAAAAGAAGAATACTTGTCTTAAACTTATCTTAAGTACTTCCTAACCTGCAGCACTACCAAAGGCCCTATGAAGCAATACAGATGATGTGGATGTAAACATGTTAAGCATTATCAATGGACACTACGAATATAAACAGTTTAAATAGATCCAGTTGGTCAGTAATGTGGTAAAACCAGCCTCCTCTAAAATGGCTGCCCTCACTCTTTCCACCTGGTAGCCAAAATGCTGCATCCAGCTTCCTAGTTTCCTGGCATTTCGCAATGCAAAAGCACCTTGGACAAAGGCAGACACGTTTTTACAGGGGTGGTTTTGCGTTAACTCCTTGTAGGTGCGGGAGGAGCTGAGTGCTGGGAGCTGGAGGCAGAGAATCTGGGGCAGCCTGTACTGGGTTAGTAACACACCATCAGGGGAGTAACCAGGGGAGTCACTGGGGAAAAGTAATGGCTTTCTGGGGATCCTGGCCTCTCCCATTGCTTAGAAAGGTCTCTGCTGCTGCATTGAGGAATTTGCATAACAAAATGAGACATGTGAGCTTAGATCAGTATAAAAGGGAAAATGTTCAGACATTTAAATTGCTCCTTGAAACAAGCCTAGACCACAGTGACATGCTTCCCATTAGAACTGACAGAAAAAGCTCACATGAGTTCCAGGATTTCAGTCATTTAAATCAATGCTAAAATTCTTTTCAACATCAAACATAAACAGATTGGACCCAGAAAGATATATTATGACTTTTAATTTTCATTTATATAACTGCAGGGGGAAAGCTGATGCGTATAATCTACTAAACCTTGGATGGTGACTACTTAAATATGGGTAATCATAATATTTCCTCACACTGTCTTTTTACTGTAACTCAGTCTAGAGGCAAATTTATGAAAAGTAGTCTAAAGGTTTGCATTTTTTACAGAGAGACATGAATTCTCTAAATGTAATAAATACATTTACATGATGTCCATGTCAAATTTATGCAGGATTACATAAGGGAATGTGGGGTACTATATAACATGCATCTAACTCTTCAGGATGAGGCAGCTGAGGAGTGAAATCTTAACTTTGCCTCTCCTCATCCTCGTTAGAAAGGTTTTCATAGCCCAAACACTTGAGCAGTTTCTTTGGGAGCTTTGCTTGGGTAGGGGGTCTTTGCATCCTTCTCCCTCTCCTTCTTTTTCCATCTATAGTATAAGTTCCATAGTGGAAAACAGAAGCAGCCCCAAATATATAAATAAATGCAATCACAGTTGATAACAAAACATTGCAATCAGGGAATAGATAGTTGTTCTCTTTTGCATGTCTGCAACTAACTCAATAGGAGAGCCACATGGAAAATAGTTTAAGGCATTAGAAAATCCTCTGGATACTTTAGCACCTTGGTCCTTGCTGAAACAGGCTTTCTCAGTCTCAGCTTCTGCTGAGTCACAGAGTTTGTTGCCTTTGAAGGCTGAAGTACCTTGGCTCAAAATTGAAGCTGTTCTGGAAAAGTTCAGACCTTCCCTAATGACCATATTTGCATGCTATTCTCGGTAGTATTTACATATAATAGGACACCCTCCACAGGAAAGCTTCTTCAAAACACAGGCTCTGCTTACACTTTGAATTTCCCTATTCAAAGGGGAATATTCAAAATTATCTATGCATCACTACTTCAAAGTGTTTCACTGGGAGTACTGTGCCATATATTTGGGAGACTCGTCATAGTTGTTTCGAAGCTGAATATATAGCCAACTGTAAGATTGCCACCTGGGTTTTGTGTGTGGAGGCAAAGAAGTATTACTCAGGCAAGAATCCTACCTGTCCTGACCTGGCACACTTCTGGTGAGGACAAGGAGTTTCTGTTGAGTGATGTGAGATGAAAACCCTTCTCGGAGCTCTACTTAGTTCCTTCTTTTATTCAAGTCCCTGTAGGGTTGTTGTTTTTTTTTTTTTTCAGACCACACAGAGGATCCAAATCATGAGTCCATGAGCCTGTGTAACTTGCTGAGGTCTAGGATAATCTCTGAGGAATTTCTTCTGATTCCATTTTGGTTGTTCCAGCTCTGTGGACTTTGGATGGACTACGGTGCTCAGTCCCTCAATGGCAGGGTAATTGGTGATGGCAAAAGGTGTGCAAGTAGAGAAAGTGGGTCTGGGTTGTTTCCCATAGGATTTCCTATAGAATCAAGGCAAACTGGTCAACCAGCCTTCCTTGTCCTGAAAAGTCAATTTGCAAAGGTGCAAAAGGATTTCTGCATTCTGACAGAGGCTTTAGCTGTGTGCTGTAGTATTCTCTTAATCTCTATCATCTTCTCCACTCCTCCCATGCAGCTGTCTTCTCCCACCACCCACTTCTTTTCTGTATATCACTTATGCCACAGGTATTTAGTGTTTTGTGCTAAAAAAGCTTTCCATATTTCCATAGTTTTTCCTTGTGTCAAGTGCTGGGGACCACTCAAATACCTTAGAATAGCCTGCTCCGTTAAATATCTATTAATTAACAAGCTGGTGCATCTCCTATTTCATTTATTTAGAATGAATGCTAACTACTACAAGTTTTGCCTTACAGTTTAGGAAGTAATTTTGCATCTCACCTCATAGGAGCCCACATTTGATTCGATCACTCTTCGATCTTTTTCTTACTATTTTACAGAAGAAGACAGCAGAGTAACTCAGAATTCTAGTTACCTACTTTAACCATGTGCAGTGAAAGTGTGGGGACATGGAGTTTGTCCAAATCTTCCTCCCACCTTAGTCCCAAAGGGACTCAAATCTCAGCTCCCACTAATGGTTATGTATGCTATATAAATAATAATAATAATAATACCTGGAGTTGCACTGATACAGTGCCTTTCATCTTCAAAGTACTTTGAGAACCCTATATAATTAGTTTGCTATGGAGTCATAACCAACAATACTGCATGAACCCCAGTACTACCCACTGTGAGAGTGAAAGAGTGAATCTGAACAATCACAGAGACCATACATAACCTCCATGTCACTACTAAAAGAAATTGAAAATGCTGAACAAGTATATTTTAACACTTCACACAGGAGGAGGATCCACAACCAGCAGGAAGCCAGTCTCCCTATGATAAGGAAACAGGAATGTTTTCTTTGCTGGTAATCTACTACTTCAGATCTCTAAACACATTTTACCTTGAACTATGTCTCAGTCAAGCTGGCAGAAGATCACAGGTAGATTATCTCATTGCGTGGAATCTTCATTTCATGCAACTAGAATATATCAATTTTTTTAAATTAAAAAAAAATTGATTTGATGAATCCAAAAGGGATGCAGACATAATAAATATAACATCAAATAGGTTTTTACAAACTTTAATAAGACTCCAGGGGAACAATTTATCTAGAATACACCATTGGCAATTGACAGTCTATCTGAGTATTATTTTAATATCATAGTATTTTTTCAGGTATTTCCAGTGAGCTTACAACAGGTCCTTGGAGTCAGTGTCCAGGAGTGTGCTCTTTAAATAAAATTGGCATTTGCTAGAGATTATAATCCCAATATAAATTTGTAAACAGACTTTTCAAAACTACACCCTTAAGAAAAGAGAAGGAAAAAAAACCAGTAAGAGTCCATTCAAACTGGTGAGAATAAGAATGCAGAGGAACAGAGTATTTTTGTATAAAGGATACTTGGAGTATCTCTGAACATTACTAATTTTTATTTGCCTCACACTTGTACACTGCCTAGCATTTATTTTCTCAACACAAAGCCTAATGTGCTTTATTTGCCCTTTCCAAATACATTTTTCTTATGCAAGATTCCATAGGACAAAAGGATATAATTTTACATCATTGTATATATTAATGATCAAATGAAGAATAATCTTGAGACTAGATTTCAAAAGTTGTGGTCAGGCAGAATTACTGGACAGGCAGAAGCAGCTCTGCTTCCCATGCAGTTAATGGACACTTGCACTCACAGGTCTTGATTTTTGCTCCATTTTAAGATCACTGTTTCTTTTTTAAAAACTGTTGTTCTTCCCTGTTATATTTAAATATCACACAAAACCATAAACATAACCATATGTCAGAATGAGGGTTTTACTGATGAATGATGGTTTGGATTCAGTCTCTTTGCTTTTATTTTTACTGCTTATTCCATTAGTTTTAATTGAAATGTGTTTTCTGTGTGTGTTAGATTCAGCTTATTTTTAGCTACTCTTGGACTTAAGGAAAAGTCAGCACATGACCTCAGGATTATGAGAGGTACCTTCTAAAGCTTCCTTCTCTCTCTCCCGTGGTGCTTTGGTACAGCTTCATGAACACAGCCACTATATAACAGTGATAACATCCACCTATCTTCAAACAAGAAGTCATGTTTTGGAAAAGCAGCAAGGCAAGGAAAAGGGCTGGCAAAGAGCAGTGAGAGGAGTGATTTGGGTAGTGCTTCCAGATTTCAAGCAATCCCAGCTGTTTCATTTCTGCAGCAAGAGAAGTTAGCCTTCCACACCAGCTATTTTTGCAGTGGTGGAGCTGCAGGTCTGGGAGCGGGAGGAAGGAAAGGGAGTGACAAGGTACAGTTACATGAGAGGTGGTGTAGGAAAAAAAGTTGACAGCCGGAAAACGGATGTTTCAAAAGACAGAGCTGCACTGAAGTAGATGTTCTGTGATCTTCCCATATGCAACAATAAAGGAACTTTGAATTCGAGATTACAGTGTGGAAGGTGTTGGAGGTGAGAAACTCAGAGCTTAAGAGTCTCCAGGAATTCGTGGAGTTTCTCTGGGGCTGGCTGCACTCTTTTGAAATATATGATGAATACATATCTCAGCAGAGAAACGTGGTTTGCTTCACAATTCTGCCAGGCAGTATACAGCCACACTATGGGGAAAATGTCCACTTCAAGGGTATGGGCAGGGAACTCATCCTCCTTTTTTTTTTTCACATTCAGACTTCTCCTTTTCAAAGCCATATGTAGAGCTGTGCTTTCACACTGTCATTCCCTGTTGAACCCTTGTTTGACCCTACTTTTTTGTTATTTATCTGACATTGCTCCCTTTTTTTTACCTCTCCTCAGTGGTCAGGTACACTGCACATGTCTGAGCATGGAACACCTCTTCAGAGGCACAGCCATCCCCGGGGCTTGGGGCAATATTTCCACATCCCAGTGACACTGTGGCTGATTCAGTGTGTCCAGCAGAGAAGGTGATGTTACTAAGCAGGTCTGAGTGCCACAGCAGTGTGGCTGCCACACTTCTGGAGCTGCCACACCCCGCTGCCCTGAGTCACCGGGAGGCACTGGCCCAGCCTAGTGCTGGCTCAAGGACAGGAAATCTCAGGGGAAAGCACCAGGATGCTGTGCACAGCAGACCTGCCCAGCATTTTCTTCCACACTGTTTCTTCTCTTAGGCTTTAATTGAGCTTTTGGATCCCACCTGACTTCTGCCACATCTTGTCTTATTTTTCATTGCTCTAGGCCATATTCTGACAGGCTTTTCAGACTGTGAGCTTTTCAGGCAATCCCTATCAAATGTAAATGGAGCCTTTGCAGAAGCATGCAAACTGAGTAGTTGATCTATTGACACTTAGATGTTTTGGGTAAAGGAGGAGGATTCCTTTTGCATCTTTTTAGAACCAGAGCATCAGAAATGATTGTTTTGGCACCTGTGTGTTCTTGGGCTCTTTAATAAATTTGCAAGTGAATGAACTGGAACTATCATGCAGCTTTCTGCAGGCAACATTCATCATGAATGTACATCTAGTCCTCATAGATTTTTTACCTCCTTTATTTACTCCTTAAAAAACTTAAAATTGATACACATTTTCTAAAGTTTTTAATGAAATTTATAAAATTTGTTGTAGTGACCTGATGTCTCATATGATATTTTAACAAATGAATTGGGACTTATCTGAGCCAACAGCAGTGACCACAAGTCACTGGAAGAAGACTCAGGAAATCTCCAGTCTGTGACTAAATGACCTTTACTGTTGGATTTCCTTTCTGAAAAATGTCAATTGTACTCCCTTCCCTTGTCTGCCCTATTGCAAGGTTTGGGAACAAGTGTTGTACAGAACTAGGCTCATCTGAGACATAGGAAGGAGAACACCTTTGGAGAACAGATACAGTCATTGCCCTGGTCTGTCCACCCGGTCCTCAGGGCAGGAAGATGTGGTCCACTGATCAGTCAGTTCCTGCAAAGATTTCGTGTGCATATCAGCATTCTAAAGCCAGTTCTATTCAGTAGTAATTTAAATCAAATCTCACTGTAACCCAGTGGTTTAGGAGCAGCTGCATGAGTTCTGTTCTGTTCTGTTCTGCAGATGAAGTAGGCAGCTGAGCACCTTGTCTGCCATCCCTAGTGACAACACCATAATTTCTCTGTCCTAAGCATAGAAACAGAAATTCATCTACCAAAAATCCCTGGTATATGCTTGAGTACAGTTGGTCAGAAAGTTTCATGTTTTTCATAGGCATTTAGTTTTGCAGGAGCAAAAATGAAAGTTCAATTCAGTGGAATGCTGACTGAAAATTTTAGTGGAAAAAGCCCACAATCATTAAGAAAAGCATCAACAGGTCTTTGATGTAGTTGGTGTCTGGAATAAGCTCTCCTGGCTGGCTTCCAGGCTGCTTTAAAGGCCTCATGATGCACCATGGCCAGGCCTCTTGTATGTTCTCATGGTGTATCCTGGAAAATCCAAAATAAGCTGCACCAGACGGAATATTTTCCATTTGTAAAAATTCACAAATACTCAAAACCCAAACTGATCATGGAACACAATATGTAAAATGTCTTGCTATTTTTGTTTTTATGAAATGCTCTGATTAACTTACATGTCTTAACCAAGAATGATAACAGTTTCATGTTTAAGCCTGATGACTGAAAGTAAGTAGAAAACACCGCAAGGAGAAACAACTTGAGAGGAACCGTCTTTGCCATCAGGATTCACAGCATCTTTTGCTTGCTGAGGTTTTACCGTGGCACAAACAAAACTCAACATCAAAAGCTACAAACAAAACTAAAAAGTAGAATCCTTTCTAGTATTGCTTCATCTTTAAACAGCAGCTTCACAGGTGGAGAAGCATTGCGCACGGTGGTTTTCATGCTGGATGCCAGGCTCACCACAGGTAGCTTGATGAGAACCTTGTATCTCCATGGAGAATCTGATTGGAGGGAAAGCAGGTGGCTGAGGTGCACAGAGAAGGAAACAGGTCTAACTCCTGCTGGGAACTCCTGCTGCAGGGTGGGGAGGCTCGGTGGTGATGCTTACGTGCCTGAAAGCTCGCCAGCGCTGGCCGTCTGGTTGCTCTTGGACTTGATGAATCGGCTCTCAGAGTCCCTCCTGCACATACCTTTTCTCCAGCTTTAACACTACCTCAGTCTATTTTTAACAGCTACATTTTCCATGATTAGATTTTAATGCTATTTATTTATTTAAACTGAACCAAACAATTCCACATAAGCTGAACATTCCAGTGGGCATCACTCTTGGCCATGCAGAGGATTCTAAATCTAGTTTAAATTACATTCCTTGAATGGTAGAAAAAGCTGGGTCATGTGCCGAAGCTTGGTGATGAATAACCAAGTCATTCTTTCACAGATTGCAAAAACTTTATTAAGGAAAGATAAACAGGTTAAAGGCCTTTCAATGGCTGCACTGTCTATACATAGCAATTTCCCCTCGCTTTTCCCCTTTTCGGCTTCTAGTTGAATGTATATTGTTTACTCTCATTATCTGCCATAACTGAGGCAGGTCCTCTGTATTTTCACTGAAGTTAAAGGGAATGAAGGGCTTGAGATAATTAGATTCAGTGTCTGTCAGTTTCTTGCAGATATCTGGGAGTATGAAGATTTTAGATCCCTCCCTCCTGCACGGATAGCAAAGGCAGCTATGAAAACTGGGCAATTTTCAAAAATACCTTTTCACAGACAATGAGATCATCTCCACATATCTGTGGTATAGCTGTTTCTGAGTCTTTGTGCTAGGCTTCCAAGGCTTCCTGGTAGGAAGGGAGAGTGTGCTTCCCAGTTACATCCATGTTAATAAAATAAATCACTTGTGTTAAAATTAGCAGTGGGCAAACTGTTTCAGTTAAAACAAAAATTCTGCTGGATTGATGCCAATCCTCAAAATAAATTAAAGCCAATTTTATTTTTAAGTTTTAAAAGTAGTAAAAAATAGTAAGCATGCAATGTATATATAGACAAAAACACAGAGAATAGCTCAGGGATTAGAAAAACATGTATTTCGCATCTGGAGCCCCAGTTTTGCATATGCATGCAAGCAACTTTGCTCATGTGAATTATCCCCTGGTACCATACACATATTTCCTGTCTAATCAGGCAGCAATATATACAAAAGGCTTTAGTGCATAAGGGTGCTATAACCTGCAGAACATCACCATTTGTGCATCCAGTGAAGAAAGATGACACTTGTTAATAGGACAAAGCTGGCACCAATTAAACCACGTCCAGCACATCAACTCCACTTTCTGGAAGCAGAGTCATCCCCAAATATTGTGTTAAGAAGTACAGCCAGCCCTGCCTGCAGCAGGATGTGGCTTCCAAATATCATGTGTTGCATATAATTTATTGCGTAAAGTAAAGCGGGGGGATGGAAGGTGGGAGGGATGAGGCTTCACTGGGCTGTGGCCTCAGAGAGGAAGATCAGTTTGGTTTACATGGGAGCATGGGGGTTATTTTGAGGAGTTGGGGGAAGGCAGTGTTGTCCATGGACATTATTTCACACATCACAAAACTTCATTTCTTGTTTTTTTGTTGGTTTTTTTTTTAGCAGCCCAGAAACAGATCATTCCCATGTGAGGTTTAACAGCACCAAACTGTGAATATAAGTTTTGGGGCTTTTGTTTGGATTCTTTTGTTTCCATCTTCAACCTTCATCTTCAACGGCTGCAGGGAGTGTTTACTGCTGCAAACTTGTGCAGGTGCAATTGTCACATGTGAGGGGAGGGTATGAGGATGCCTATTTTAAGTTTAGACTGCTTAAACTTTAATGAAAATCGTTTCACTGCTTAGGCAGCTCTGACCGGGCTTCTGCAGTGACACAGAGTGCCACCTAGCACACCTAGACATCTCACTCCTGTTTTATCTTCCTAGGAATAGGTCAATGGGAATATTGAACCGGGTATACCATGACCTCTCAGGAAAATGCACAGTTTTACAGGCTCATAAACACTTTCACAACAATTGTCGTCTTGTATTTCCACCAAACTTTTGGGTCTCCACAGCTCTTGTTTAGATATATCTTCTAGAATGGAAACACAACTTTACCACCACCTTTCTAATTCATCATGAATAACCTGTTCTTCTAAGAATAGCACTGTGTATCTAGGTGTGGATGAACAATGGAGCTTGCTAGAAGTGGCCCCCAAAGATACAGTTCTAACTGTTGGATTTGTGTGATAATGGCTTGAAAGTGCCAATACACACAAAAAGTTGCTTTTGTGGCTGTAAAGAAAGGCTGGATAAATTACTTGAGGTTCATGCAAGTATTGGCAAATTAGTTTTGTACCAGCTGTACAGGAGTGAGGACACTCAGAGGTGAGCTCCCAGTAGTAAAAGAACAGGAACCTTTAGATCTTCTTTGGGTCTGGATGATGTCTTGATATCAGGTGGCTTACATTCTAGTAAATTAGACTGCCAGATTATTCTAAATATCCATATTGTCTGGCTTTGTACACTTACCACTCTGCAATAGTCAATACTATGAGGCAGCTTCTTCTTGAAAAGCTCTCACTCTGCCTTAATATGTACAGTGTAAGTTGAACATAGGATTTTTTCTGTCCAAAAAGTCGTGAAACACTATAAAAGTGCAAGAGAACAAATTGTAAAATAAAATTAAATCCTGCCTGAGGACCAAGCTGAGTTACAACATTTCAAATGCATATTAATTGGGCTGTATGGTCTAGTATTTAAGCAAAGGCATGCATTTGTTTGGTCAGAGTGTTTAGGTGATATTTAAGGTCAAAGCCTTCATGGGTCTGATGAAATTCATGATCAGCTGATGGAAATGTTTACCTTACAATAAACTTGAAAGACTGTCCTGCACAGAAATGACACACAGGAGTTTGATGTTGGGCAGCTCTGTGAAATCAGCTGCAGTGTCTGTGTCTGTTTTGGTACCCCCAAGTCCCTTGCAAAAGACTGACAGACGTCTGAGGCATTGCCCAGAAGGGCTGGTGCAGCATTCATCTTCCTTGACACAGGCATGCAGAGGAAGGGGACTTCCAGGAGCCTGCCAACCACAGGCTGGCATCCTGCATCTCTACAGGGCTCTTCAGAAGAGACATCATACCTTTCAGCCCCTGACAAACATCACTGATCCTCCATCTCCCTGTTTCATGGTCTGAAGGACTTTCCCACAGTGGCAGTGGGATGGTGTGTGCTGAGCTGTTTGGTCTTCATTGAGCAATGAAGATCAGACGAGACTGATGAGGAAGACCACCTGCACCAGATCAGACACCAAATAAGTCCAAACTGAGTAGTCCAGCATGGAAGCCCTTATGCTGCCCTTGAATGAAGACAGACTGAGGAGTACCAAGGGGATGGCTGTTGCAGACTGAGCTGCACTCACTCTCCAGCTATACTGTTAACCCCATGTGAGAACATTCATGTACACCTTATGATGAACAGGCTACCTATTGTATTTTATGATATGGACACATGGGAGAATCAAAAGCAAAATCAGAAGCAAAATCTATTGGGATCTTTTTCTTTCATCTCTGCAAACCCAAGAATTATAACAATTTATCTTAGGTTCATTAGGTGACTCATTGTGTTACGCATTTAATATATTTCACATGGACAGTGTTACATCTCTTTTCAATAAGTAATTTAAAAGAGCTGTTCGTGTCATGCAAGACACAGTCTGTCTGTAAGCCAGTATCTTAGACCCTGATCAACTTTGTCACATTTTCTTGTTTTCAAATTCCTCGTTTTAAAAATATGAGTCAACATAAATAGCTTTGAATATTTGTTACCTTATTAACCAATGATGGGTGACTCTACTCATAAAATATTTACATAGACAACAGTCTTGTGCTGGTAATGTATTTTCACATTACTTAGTAATTTAAAACATGTCAAACCTCTAAATAGTAGAAACAATCCAAACATGAAACTGATGTTGACCTTAAAAGGCTGCTACTTTTTATTTTAAGTCAAGCAACAATCATTACCACAGATTATTCACTGTGCATTCTTCATACAACTCTTTATCAGCAATGCCCACAAATAGAACTCTAAATGGTAAGAGATAAAATAGATGGAAAGGGATAATGTTACATCAGTAGCACGACTTGTTAGGGAGTTTGTGGAAGACCATATGGAAAATATATAATTTAACATTCAATATTACATATTAATGAGGTAAATCAATTATATATATCTATTTTATGAAGTTACTGAGTTGTGTGTTTGACTGAATCTGCATCTGATAATTTTTTGCATCATAAGAGGGTGCATGAATATGCAAATGCATCTATTTATATTGAATATGTATACATATGCATGAAGGGTTTTATATCATTTATGTGTGTATTGCATATAGTTTTTTAGTGTTTGTTTTCTTCTTTTTTTTTTTTTTTCTGTTTTCAAATCCTGCTTCTGCTATTAAGGGACCAGGTAATGGTATAGAGAGCATTTAGTGTATATTCTGGAGTGCAGCATGGGTGTACTATAACTTAGGTGATCTAGACTCGTTAAAAATACTATCTTCTTTTTTTTTTTCCCATGGAGATCAGTAGAAAGGAATTTTGGCTCCCCAAGTCACAGTACACAGCCATGGTGTGAGCTGGAGCTGGTGAAAGAATGATAAATTTAACATTCTTATTTTTCATGTAGATATTTATATAATACATGATGTTTTCAGTGTGTTCAGTGGCAAAAGATGGTAGTCCCTATGCTGTATAATAAATGACATGTGTCTCCTCTGGCAGACACTTAGTCCATTCAGTCAACTAACTAGTTACAATGCTTTACTTATGAAAAAAAGAAGGAACAATAACAAAAATTCACAACAGTCTACTGTTTCTTCCTTTCTCTCAGAACACTTTTCCAGGGTGAGCCATGTAACTTGGAGAGCTGTTCACTAAAGGTAATATCTTAATCACACTATTCTCTGCAGACTGGAGCAGATCAAAGAAACAATAAAACCTCTGTCATGTACAGGACAGGAAACCTGATTGCACCATACTTCTCAGGTGACTGGCAGGTGTTGAAGTTTTTTGGGGCAGCATTTATGACTAATTGCTCTGTTTCTCTACCTCAAGTTTGTTATACACTTTAATGTTGAAAAAAAAAGTCTTTTACAACATTTTGTTTTACACTTCTATCTCTATATTTCACCTGTAGTGGCATGGAAATTAAATACACTATTTTCTATAGGACATGTAATACTTGAGACAACAAATGTCAATATCTAAAGCTGTAGGAGCTCTGAAAATTTTCCCTTTGGATTTTACCTTTTCTTCCTCTCTCTTTTCAATATTGTACCATTATTAGTCAGACTTCTACTGTTTTTCATTTTGACCAAACAGCCCATTGAATAATTGAGGCTTAGGAAAATATTCCCATTTACTTCAAAGTTCTTTTAAAATAAGCAGAGACATTATTATTTGCCCTAATATGTAAAGTTACACTGTCTGTCCTGTGATAGATCAAGTCCACTCACACTGGACCTGAATAGAAAGGCAGAGTGCTTGATGGCTATAGTGAGAAGGACCAAGGGGATAGTAAGGCATCTGCAGGTTTTTTTTTAAAATATCATTACTTGACCCAAGGGCAGAGAGCAACACAGACTCCTCAGGTGGAGAGGTATTAGTCTCTAGGATGAAAAAGGCTAATCCCCCCCTGCAATTAACTTTTTATCTTAGTAGTACTATCAATGGTATATTTCTGGTTTTCATTTTATTTTCATTCTGTCAAAGATAGCATTTTTCACAATGCTGGTAAGTGTTCTGATCTTAGGTTGGAATTTGAATGATGAGACTAGTAAAATGTTTAAAGGTCTTTGTTGAATCAGGTCCTTGGAAGAGGACATATGTTGTAATTCTGATTTCTTAAAAGTTGTATGTTAAGTTATAAAATCTGTGATCTAGAAAATTTCACACTGAAATAAAGCCTTCTGCAGAGACGTGTGTGTCATTAAGGTGTTTAGCAGGGACAGCAGTTATAAAACAGCACGATAGTTTTAGGTGCAGAATAAGGTAGAAATGTGTGTTCACATGAACTTTTTTCAAAGGCTGGTGAACACTTTTCAGATACCTATTAGTCCAATAGTCCTATTCTTCTAAAGCAAAGACCAGTTTTCCTCACTTTGCTTATCATTCCAAGCCTATTCCATGTTGTTGCTCTTGGCTTGGCTTGGGTTTGCAAGACAGTGAGGCAGCTTCCAACAGAATGCAAGGTGGCAAAGCACTGGAACAGGTTCCCCAGAAAGATTGTGGAGTCTTCCTCTCTGGAAATATTCAAAACCCACCAGGACAAGATCTTGTGAAACCTGCTCTAGGTAAGCCTGCTTTAGCAAGGAGTAGAACTAGATGATCACCAAAGGTCCTTTCCAACCTCAACCATTCTGTGACTCCGTGATTCTGTGATTCCATGGTTTTGTGATTATGTGGATTGATGGTATACTGGTTTATTTCAACATGGAAAATCATCACATAGGAAGAAGCCTAGTAAGTACCCTTCACAGCAGAGTTCTCCATGTTATAAATTAAGAAGGCCAAAGGCTACTTCTTATTGAACATGGCAAGAGTAAGACATGGTGTGGTGTAACTGGGAGATTCCCATCTGCGGGGAGTCGGAGTGGTGCAAGAAGGGGAAGGTGGGACATAGGGCAAGGAATTTGGAGCCTGCTGCAACTTCTGTTGGTCATGTGTGATAAATGACTGCAAATTATTATCCCTTGACTTTTCCTCTTGTTACAGGTAGGAATTAAATCTTCCTGATAGATACTGAGTGAAACGTGACCCAATAAAGCAGATGCCATTCTCTCCCAAAATATGTGGGGAGGAGTATCAGGAGGTTTTCATTATTGACTGGGTGCTGGATGAATGAATGTTCCCCAAGCCAGTCCCAACCTTCTCTTTCACCTGCCTGATTGCTTCAGTGGAAGGTCTGAAACCTTTCATACCATGTCCCCAATGTTTTCCAAGTTACCTAAAGAGAGTGTGACAGAGGGATAAAACATGGGGTTGAACAACTTGGCCTAGTCCTTTCTACTACTCCTAGAAATACCTATGATAGCTTTGTTAAACTTTTTGGAGCTCTGGCAGTGTTCAAGGTAAGACTCAACCAGTCATTCTATCTTTTGTGGTCAGTTCTTGGACTGTGGTGGAGTCTCTTGGAATGAGAATTTTCTGGAGGAGAAGAGTGGTGGCATCAGTGGTTAAAAACAAAACCTATGTTAAAAGAGGTAGATGAGTAAGACTTCCAAGTGACATACTAATGCCAGGATATAAGGCTGAATTACTTATCTTACTTATACATGATAATTTGATCTTTGATTATATGTTCACATACTGTTTTAAGAGGATCTTTGCCTGATTCAGTGTACCTGATGTGCTGAACTCACTTAACATACTAAACAATGTTCAGCTGTATTCTCCTTGTTCAGTTTGTAGCTAGGTGGCTGGATGTCTTATTTACTGCATTCCCTTCTAAAATTAGAATTATAAGTTTCCTCACAGACTTTGGTGTGGTGTTTGTGGTGCTATTAGTGAGCTTAAAATCTAATTAGTGCTTATCTTTGTCAGACTGCTGTGAAACAAACTGGATTTATTTCCATTTAGAGATGAGGAACCAGAGCATGGAAAGAATAAACTAGAATATAATCTCTGGTTTTTAGCCTGATTTAAGGTAACTAAGACATTATTTTTAAGTAATGTATTTATTATATGTTATATATTATAACAAGAATTGCAGGTTCCACCTTCACAAAGATTTCCTAGGAGTGTTTCCAAAATCCATTTGAAATGTAGAGAAGCAAACAGTCTTGAGTGCTTCTTTGTTATGTTTTTGCTTCAGTGCAAGACCTCCTCTGAAATAGTATTTGAGGTCCTCACAGCAGACCTAAACACGGCTGATGTTCTGACTTCCATATATTGGGATAGTCTGTGTTTAGTTTTATGCATCACTTTAATGCCATGTTGCATTTAATGTCACCCAGATCTCCCACCTACAATTGCTATTTGTAAAGATTTTTGTTCTGCTTGTCCAAGATTTCCAAAGTATGATCATTCTAACCCTGAGGAAAGACCTCAAACCTACCGTTTGTCTGCCAAATGTTTACTTAGTGGAAAACAAGTAACAGGTGACCTTTCATCAATATCTGCCCCTTTTTTCTGGAATCAAGTATGTTTATCTAATGTGTTTTGATACAAATTATCCATTCCTATATGCTTAAAAAGTTTAATTTCTTAGGTATAAGATATTTGGAACCATTGTCCATAACAGAAAGAAAGAAAGGTGTTTTCTTTCCTTTGAAGTCTGAAATCTTTTAACCATGCATGAGAGACAGACAGTGCACACACGATGACACTGCATAAAAAGAGTAATATCTCAGCAGCCATGAGCTGATGTAGGGACATCTAGGGACAATGACCTTTGGATATAAAGGACAGAGATTAAGACAGGGCAAGAAGTCTGTGGAATACCACAGGAAGGCAGCACATGGTAAATCAATCAGCATGAAGTTGGTCATTATTTTTTAACATAGTTCATCTGGCACTGTGAATTGATATCAAATCAGTGTTTTGGACCATGTGGCAAGTATGAGGAACACTAAAACTGGATTTTAAATTTCATAGGGATGTGGCCTCAGATTTTACCTTGTGATTGTTACCACAGATGAACTAACATGTTTATATCTTAATAGCAACTTCAGAACTTCTCTTGGGCAACTTGTATTGGTGCTGGGTCACTCTCACAGTGAAAAAAGTGTTTTCTGATATCCAGGGGAAATGTCTTATGTTTCAGTGTGAGCCTTTTGCCTCTGATCCTGTCACTGGGAACCACTGAAAAGACTCATCTGCATCCTCTCTGTACCTTCCCTTCAGGTATTTATGTGTATATTATTAAGAATCCTGTGAGTATTCTCCAAGCTGACAGTGCCCAACTCCTTCAGCCTTTCCTTATTGGAGTGATGCTCTAGACCCTTAATAATTAAGAGATTCTTGTCAACCTATTTTTCCAGCCTGCCGAGATCCCTCTCGATAACAGTATGACCCTCTTCTTCATTGGCCGTTTCCCCCAGTTTTGAGTTATCCGATAACTTTATGGGGCTGGACTCTGCTGCATCACCCAGGTAGTTAATGAAGATGTCAAATAGAAGCAATCATGACCCCTGGGATACCCCACTAATTACCAACCTCCAACTGGACTTCATGCCCTCTGGACCTGGCAGTTTGGGCAGTTTTCACCTCACTATCTGCTCACCTAGCCCATGCTTCATCAGCTTTTGTAGGGGGATCCTATGGGAGACAGTGGCAAGAGCCTTACTGATGTCAGGGTAGAAAACAGTCACTGCTCTGCCCTGGTCTACCATGGCAGTCATCTCATCACAGAAGGCTGTCAGGGTGTTCGAGCACGACTTGCCGTTTGCTAATCCATGTTCACTACTCCTGATCACCTTCTTGTCCTTCACATGCCCAGCAGTGGTCTCCAGGATCAGCTGCTCCATCATGGTGCCAGGGATTGAGGCAAGGCTGACCTGCCTGTAGTTCCCTGGCTCCTTCTTGAAGGTGAGAACAACGCTTGTTTTGCTCCAGTCTTTGGGCACCTTTCCCAGTCACTAAGATCAATCGTAGTAGATTGATTGGATCGCAAGTAGATCAAAGACTATTGAGAGTTTTGAACAGGCTTTAACAAATTATAGCCATTAGATGAAGATAACATAATTGCCCAATTTAATCCCAGTAGCCCTTTAGCCAATGAAGACAAAACTGAAGACTTTTACTGTTATTGTTAAAAAAAAAGTCTCTTACTATAATTGCAGAATTGAAGTGTTTTTTGGCTTTAAATTCCATTGATTTTGATGTGTCTGTCATGCTGCCTTGGGCAATTTGGATGACTACAGTACTGATAATAAAAATAAAACCTGGCATTCGCTGTTTAAAGCTGAACAAATTTTGTATTTGCTTTCAAGTTTGAACAAATCTTGGTGTTTTTATTAAAATAAATTGATTGTGAAAGGAGTGCTGGAGCAGATTATTTTCCAGGCCCTGCTGATTCTCTATTTATTATCAATATTTGCTGAAAGTAATCTAATTCCTGCTGAGCTGTAAACAGAAAGTTACTTCACTGTCCAAATATTGACAGCAGTTAGGGAAAAAGTTCTAGTTTATTTTAGTCTCTTGAGTTGGCCATTTTATTATAGATCTACTTCTGTAATTATAAGATTATTGATCATCTTTTGTTTATATAAGTAATACATGACACTTGAAAGTTTGTTTTTTGTCTAAGATTTCTTTGGGTTATCTGAAACTTATTTCTTTCATTATAAAACTGATCTATCTCATAAGACTTCTGTCATTCCTCTCATTTCTTATGACAATAAAACCAAACCTTTTTCTAAGTGATTTTGGACACTGGTTTTCTGACTTCATATTGAAAATTTGAAGAAAAAGTAATTGTAGTTACTTGTTGGAAGTCTACATGAAGATCCACTTTAGAAAGGTATGATTGTACTGAGGAGCTGTGGCAGTGAACATTCATCCTTTAGCAGCATCACACAGCTGAATGATTACATCCAATCTCAATAATCCTTTCCACTCTTTCTGTGGCTACCTGTTAATGATATCTTAATGAAGAATTTTTTGAATTTTCTTAAAACTTTGATATAGCCACTGCTCCCTAAACTCTTT
Source organism: Notiomystis cincta (assembly GCA_013398075.1). NCBI lineage: Eukaryota > Metazoa > Chordata > Aves > Passeriformes > Notiomystidae > Notiomystis > Notiomystis cincta. Next base: position 194,923 of record VZRX01010699.1, read on the forward strand.
GGTAGGAAAGAGGGTGCCAGAAAGGGATATACATGCAGTTCAGAGACAGGAGATCTTATCTCTCTTACAACAAACTACTCTGGTCTTGAAAAATTATGTAACGCTCCATGCAACATGCACAATGTAGGTAAATATGTAAATTAATATTTAGAGAAGCTTCTAACAGACAATCAGAATAGAATAGGATTACAGAATTGTTTAGGTTGGAAAAAACCTTTATGATCATCAGGTCTAACCTTTAACTCAGCACTGCCAAGGCCACCACTAAAGCCTGTCCCAAATACCACATCTACACGTCTTTTAAACACTTTCAGGGGTGGTTCCTGCACCACTTCTCTAGGCAGCTTCTTCCAGTGCTGAACAACCTTTTCCATAAAGAAATTTTTCCTAACACCTAACTTAAACCTCAAGTGGTGCAAATTGAGGCCCTGTCCTCTTGTCCTATCATTTGCTGCTTGGGAGAAGAGACCAACCCCGACTTCACTGCACCCTCCTTTTAGGTAGTTGCAGAAAGTGATAAGATCTCCCCTGAGCCTTCTTTTCTGTAGGCAAATGTGTTTTGTGTTCAATTCCTAGGGATCTTCACTGATACTCAAGTGTGAATTTGCCTTTCTTCTTCAAACTACTCCTCTCTACACCACCTAAGAGGATAAATGCAATACTGTTATTTTTCTGGAAAAAAACCCCAACAAAACAANTTAAACCTCAAGTGGTGCAAATTGAGGCCCTGTCCTCTTGTCCTATCATTTGCTGCTTGGGAGAAGAGACCAACCCCGACTTCACTGCACCCTCCTTTTAGGTAGTTGCAGAAAGTGATAAGATCTCCCCTGAGCCTTCTTTTCTGTAGGCAAATGTGTTTTGTGTTCAATTCCTAGGGATCTTCACTGATACTCAAGTGTGAATTTGCCTTTCTTCTTCAAACTACTCCTCTCTACACCACCTAAGAGGATAAATGCAATACTGTTATTTTTCTGGAAAAAAACCCCAACAAAACAAAATCAAAAACCAAAAACCAACAACAAAACTAAACAAACAACCTTGAATTCTGCTTACAGAGTCTTTTTCTTTGGCTTACTTGGAGTATTTGGCCAATTCTCAGCTATTTAGGAAGGCAGTTACACAAATTTTAGCCACTGTTATATAGAGTCATACCAAAAACTTCTTTACAGTTGAGAACTCTGTTTAGAACTTTAGCATCCAGTCAGCAAAGATAAACTGTACATGTGGTTTAGTTGACTAAGCTCACAAAAGAAATAGGGAAGAGTCATAAAAAGGCTGTAAAAACCATAAGGTCATAAAAACATCAAAATTGTAAATATATTATCAGAAATGTTTCATAACTACTTAAAGAGTAGTTAGATGGTATACACTACTAATAAATTTCCTTTGCTATGAATAGATCTATAAATTTGACTGATGAACCTGAAAGGAGTGTTATGAACGTCATGACAGAGACTGAGTAGAAGTTTATTTCAGAAGTACATAACTTAGTGGAATTGTACCGACTGAACAGTTTATTCAGTAGAAGTTAGAGCACCAAAATCTGGCCATTCATGAATTAGGGTCAGATCAAGCCTCCCTTTGACCTCAGTGGGAGTTTTGCCATTTGCTTCAATGAAAGTAGGATCGAGCTATCAATGCTTTAAAACGGTTCAATAGGGAGTGTTATTGAAATGCAAATGTACATGTTCTCTTAATCTGAACTTCCCATCTCCCCATTCAGAGCTGTTTGTGGAGAGTTTTATTATGGGCTGTTACTCTAGGACCTCTTCTAGACAAAGATTTTTGTATGCCTGTTAGAGAAATATCCTGTAGTACAGGGGAATATAATTTCAAATTTTGTAAGTATAACTCTAAGTAAATCTAGGGAGTTTTGTTTGAAAAGCAACCAAGTCTTGCTGTATCACCAAGACTGAACAAAGGTGAAGTTTACTATGCTGTTGAGTAGAGTATGTTCACTTAATACTTAGTGTGAGTTGGCCTGGTTGGTGTCATGAAAAAGAAAATCTTTCAGGTATTCAATTGCCACAAGACACTATTGCAATGGTTTCATATAACACTTAAAATTACTAGATCTGCAAAAGACTTGTGTAATGAAAACAGGAGTTTGAGCTCATGTATTTGATATAACTTAATCAGTTTCATTCTTTGTGGATTGAATGTCATCAACACAAATGAGTGGATAAACCAAAAAAGGCTCAAGTTTATTAAAATCAAACTGTGCCTGTCTTTCTGCTGCCTACTACAAACCCTCTCCCTATAGCAAATGCCTGGCTTTCTCTTCCTCCTTGCCAGCAATAGCTATTACTGACAAAAAACCAGTTTCACTGGGGAGCAGACATAACCTGCTCAGCTTGCTTGAGGTCTTGAAAAGCAGTCTAGAGCTTCCAGCTGCAGCCAGCAGGCCAGCCTGCATACTTCTTCTAGGCCCAGTCAGGAGTAGACACACTTACACACAGTTGGTAGCTTGCCCAGCCAGGAAACACACACCTGACTGGTGGATTTGAGGCCACCAAAGTCTTGCATCTCAGCCTCTAAGGGGGACAGATGTCAGCATCACTCTCATTGGGAAAAGACCAAAGGAATTATTCTGTGAGAGATGTGTTATACCTGAGGTATTTCCTGCCTTTTGAATACAGCTGCCAAGATAAAAGAAAAGAAAACAACACCTTTCCCCCCACCCCCCAAAGAAAAGCAACAACCCCCTTTGTCCCCCAACAAAACAGTTACCAAAAAAATTTAAAATCCAACTGCAAACACTTCATGGTGTAGTGATGGAAGAAAAGAGGTAAACAGATTAGCTCAAACTCTAAATTTTCCCTACTAAGTATTGATTCAATCACATCACTGGGACATAAGAAGGGCACTGCTGCTTGTTAGAGTCTGTTACTATTGCATATGCAATTTTTGCAAATTTAACCTTTGTTCTGGGTATGTAGTAAGCTAATTAAAAAGACAGATAGCTTGTTCATTGTTATTAAAGAACTAATAATAATATCTCTTATTTCCTTATCAGTAGTATTCTAATTGCCAAGGACACAAGGCAGGTCACAGTGCTACCTACACATTTTACAGAGACCAGAGGTTTCATCCTTACCATAATGTAAAAGACACAAGTTGATTACTCTCCCATAAATATGCTTGCTGTTTACTTTTTAACCTACTTTCTGGCATGGATTTGGCCTTGCTCCTCAGATATGTCCTAGACACAACTTGAGAAGTAGTATTGCCAATCTCCTGCTATTGACTGCTGAATGGCTGAGGCATCCATGTCCAGGGTTGGCAGGGAGGCAGAAGAAGCCAAACAGAAAGTGTGAAAATCATGAGTTCACATTTATTCTTGATAACAGAGAATGATCCCTAAATAGTTTCATTTATTTGACTAGATTTAGAGTATATATTCACATTGGAACAAGCCTTGGTCTTTTAATACCAAAAAATGTCTGTAAAGAAGTAGCAGATACAGAAGAGCTTTCACAGGGTTATTTCAACATATTCATACTACTTATACCCTCTTTCTGTACTTTTGGCCACAAGTCATTTTGTGCAGGTGAAGAGGACTGTAAGTACATGAAAGAGATTTTATTATTCTAGAGCATGAAAAAGATCCTGGATGGCCCTGGGCCACAGTGAAATTTAGAAGAGAGATGCAATTTCATGCACTTCAATTCAGTACACATTATCAAACTGGAAGAATTGTTGGGGACCTTTGGGTGTACTGGGGACTCTTCCAGGTGATCCATATATATATCTGTATGCTCACACCTATAGCTGTAGAGCAATGTCTTTCACCATCATTTGTTTTAGATGCGAGTTGAAGTAATTTTCCCAGTAGCACAACTCTTCCTAAGATCCAGTATGAGTCCATGGGTCTGAGAGGAGTGCTACTTCCACTCTTATTAAAACTCTGCTTGTAAGTACTGCAAGCCCTTGTGCTTGTCTTGGAAAACTCCCCATTGAGTAACTTTGCTGAACAGGATTAGTCCTGCTTAGTTTATGAGATCCAGCATGATCACAGCTGTGACGATATTGCACCTAGCCAAGAGAACAAAGCAACCACGTCTTGCATATATGTCTATTTAGTAAAAAAATAAAAAAAAAAAAGAAAAAGAAAAAAATGTTAACTAATTGAGGAGGGTTTTTTTTTCCTTTTTTTTTCCTCTTTCTAATTAACTACACTTTGTTCACCATTTTGAGGAGATTTATTTTTAACTTTGATTGAAACTCTTTTGTACAGAAGTCTGTGTTATATGAATTGCAGGTTTTGTTAGCAATGGATTAAGTTGTGGGAGACTCTGACCTTGTGATACTACCATGTTTCTGCTAAACAAAGTCCAGTATGCCAAACAAAGATGTAGCAAGTAGTTACGAAATGGCACAGCTATTACACATGCTTTTGATTCTCATTGTCTGGTGTTTATTTTGGGATAATTCTGTTTTGAGAGTGGAAAAACAAGACTGTAAATAAAAGGGAGGCCTACGATAAATGCATTATGCTACACACTTCTCAAAAGGCTAAGGAAGGCTCTTTGGTGAGTGCCTAGGAAATAGGAAAATTATTTTCAATAGTGAAAAGAAAAGGTAAGAATATTCTGGGACATCATGACAAGTCAGAAAAATAGTTATTCACCCACTTGTGCAAAGCCTGAGTAATTTACTATTGCAGCTCAAAGTGTGTGTTGTTTCCCTCCTATGTCAGGTTTCTAGGTCACTGTCTCTGGTGTTGTTCTAAACCATGCAGCTCCACTCCCAACATACCTATCTCCTGCTGGACAGTGGGAGAATCTTTATTGCAGCTTCCAGGAGACGTTGAGTTAGCTGGCTCCACTTCTGACTTCTGTCCCATATTACCCCACCCATGAAACCAGGTGATAGGAAAGGAGAGGGAACAGGTCAGACTGAAAGTCAAATTAATCCAAAGACCTGAAAGAGTGCAATAATTATTGTCCAAAATCATAGTCTAAGAGATACTAATACCATTTTAAGATGAAACTTTTGTTAGTGACGTGGATTCAGCCCTTAGTCCCAGAGAACATAATCTAAGTTATCTACTTGTAGTTTTATGGCTCTATAAATCTTTAAGGCCAGATTCTGTCCTTCTACACATGCAGGACTCCATTTATTCCGTGGGGAGTTGCAGTCCTATATCAGAGGGTAAAATCTAGTTATATTTTCTAGATAGCAATAGGAAAAAGGGGAGGTCTTTCACTTTTAAAAACATTTACTGTATCCTAGCAATGTGCAGCGATGCTATGCAAGCCTGACAACAGACAAATGATATTAAGAGATATTAAACCTTACAGAAGACAATGTGATAATCTTTGGGAATCTGTAGGTAGGGCAAGTTCCAAACATTGATTCTAGGCACAGAGCAACTAAGGCAATATAGAAAGAAATATCTTAAACCCTTGTGTTGAGGTTGATGCAAACCACAAGAAAATCTGACTGCCCAGAAATATAAACAGACAGAGGAATTAGGAGAAACAAACATTTTGTTCTCAAGGTTTTGTAACGCAAAAAATTATATCTACCTTTTTTTTTTTTTAAAATTCATGTGTAGGCTGCATTTGCAAAATCTTAGCTTGAGATTGTTGCTTTACAGCTTAGAGTTTAAGCAATTTGAAAGTTCTTAAAAGCAACAACTAAACTCTCTCCATAAGCAAATAAAGTATGAATCAGCTGTTTAATTCTCCAGGATAAAAAATTAAAGCAACAGGAAGAAATGTACTAATGAACAGCTTTATGATCGTTAGCTACAAAGTATAGCTAATTAGAGAAAACATTCTGATTTTAAACTTTGCTGGAATGAGAAATTGTTATTCACAAAGGCACAGTATGGCTGTGCATGCAGCCTGCCACTATTTATGATGCCAAGTTGACTCTTGAATAGGTTGTACAATTACCAGAGGAGGAGAGATGGGAGTCTGAAGATGACAAACACTGCTGGCTTCCATAATCTCAGCTTCTTTCAGCCATATTTACCAATTTACAGAAACATGAACTGTGAACAAGTAAAAGGAAAATGGCACTGCTGGAAGCTTTCCCATGAAAACCTTGAAACAATTTAATTTCCATCCTCTAAAATACCAAAAGATGTATTCTTAGTCTTTGTGACAAGGTTCTGCCCCTTCAGCAACTTACCTTCTTCCAGTTATGAGAACTAGCATTTGGTCAGTATTTATTGTTGTGCATTAGGTGCTCTACCAAAATCTTTCAAAGGAAGTGTCTCCCAAAGGAATGTGCTAAGAGGTATGAATGAAAATTTGAGAAATATCAGACAAGGAAAGACTTATTTATACTCCTGTAAATGCAGCATCTTTGTACATCTTCATGTTCTGTTGCCCTGCATATTCTGACTTGACAGCATCATGATCTGGAGCTTGGCTGTAGAGATGAAGGGAAGGAACAGAAGCACATCCAGCTGCGGTGGCAGGACACTCTACTTGACCCTTTGAGCAGAGTTGATGCAACTTTTGAAACAATTTCATCTCCTGTCTCTGTTGAAGAGTCAAGCATGACTCTCATGAAGAATGAGAGAGAGAAACCTGAACCAGGTTTTTTGCATAGCTCAGCAACAGACTCAGCACAATTTTTTGACAAGCATTAGATGCTAGTAGTTTAAAGGGCAGCTACAAAATATTTGCCAAACAAATAATTATTATATTAACTGTCTTAATATAATGACCAAATAATTTAAAATGTACACTTAAAGGAAAAAAGAAAAAGAGTTGCAGTATTCAAGACTTCTTTATTATAAAACCACTTAGGAGAGATAAGAAAAAGTTCCTTTATGGAAACATTAAAGGCATTGTTCCTCTAGCTGCTGTACATTTGGGTTCTTGAAGAGGAGATAAAGGCATGGCTCTTCATGTACAGATATTTTTACAGCTACTGAATGACTGGTTAGAAGCCGTTATGGTTGAGGCCCTATCTCATGACAAGTCCTTACTGCTGCCTTCTGCTGCAAATGAGAGCAACATTTGAGGCCTTTTTCTACTTAGGTTGCTTTCCTTCTCACGAGTTTACCAATGAATTGGGTCATTCTCTGTGCCCAGTGATTTTGTGGTAACTCATTGGTTTAGAGTCCTCCAGAATGATATCTTTAATATACTTACGAAACTTCTTCACCAGTAAAATATGTGGGCTAAGCCCAAAACCAACACTAGCACATCTGGGGTATCTATATTTTCTGGCATCACTTTCCAGTGCAGCCACATAATAATAAAATATCTAGCTGATATCATAGCCAGTCTGGATAGCTGTTTTATCAGATGTTAAATAACAGGAAAACATACAAAAATAGAAATGGCAAGCTCTGCTTTATATGATAACCTCAGAATGCATCATACAAAATAAGACATTATTAGCTCTTATTGCTGGTTGAAATAACATTCACATTTATGTGGTAGTGAAGTCACTTAACTGATAGCAGTGGAGTCCTAATAATTGGTTTCTGGGATTTCCCTGAGATGCCCTGGTGTTGAATATAGCTGTTCTCAAAGGATCCCAAGATGGAGGTTCATGGTGGTGACATTTTCTTCATCCAGTGACCAAGGGAATGTGCTACTTCTAACAGTGCCAAGTCAGGGACTGCAGTTTCTTTTGCCCTCATATTTCTCACTTAAATCCGTGTCTCATGGTCCATTTCTGAGTTGCTGCTCATCACAGCCAATCTAATTGTTATCCTTCTTATCACTGACATTATTATGGTTGAATGAGATTAATCACAGGCCATTTAATCAAGCCAGATCCTCTAATTTCTGTTTGCATTTTGGGTTTTTTGATAAGAATTATCTGCATTAGTTCACTACTCCAGCAGAGTGTCCTGCCCATTTGCAGCAGACATAGTGCCCCACAGTGCCCAGTGTCTCCAGACAGCAAATTCCTCAGCTTTGTCATGGTTCTGCCACTTCCTTTTCATGTAAATCTGCTGTGCCTCCATCTGCCACCTGCAGAACAGGGTTAATTAAATCTGCCTCATATACTGGGGCTGCTGGGTAGGACTTAATTCCCTGGGTGTGTCTCTACTGCTGCTTTATTTTGGATGAGGCTTTTGAAGTGGACTTCTTCATCTGCTCTGATTACCACACTTTGGTTCATCTTGGAGCACGTCTCCCTTCTTGAGTCCTTCCTTGTGCTCAGCTAGAGAATACACTCCAGCTCCACATCTGATACTATTCAAACACCAGGAATGGAATAAGGCTAGTCCAAACTGAAACCTTTCAAAATATTTAGCATAGGGGATACTGAGTCTCTGGTACTAACTGTTTTGCTCTGCAGGTCCATTCCTATTGTGCCATGGTATATAATGAAAGCATAGACATTATTATAACTGATGGTTGCCTTTGTGATCCTTGGATGAAGAGAACAGCAAAAGTATGAGGTTTTGTGTGCATTTCAGAGAATAAATGCAGCCTTTGTGTTTTAATCCCAAATTTTGGCTTTATTTCACTGTACTATTTTAGTGGGAGATTCCATAGTTTATATAAGAAAGTTTACCTTAGAAGATCTAATAGCAAATGGAACCTGCTTCTGCACTTATGTAAATAAAATCTATTCATGCTGAGCTCATTCTGGTCCATGGACATTAACCAGCAATGTTTATTTTTTTATACCTGGCAAATTTCCCTGAAATTTTCATTTTGAATAGATGCAGAAGGTTAACACCAGTAGTTTATTTTGATACACACTATATACACATCCTCAGATACTAAGCTACACTTTGGGGTTACAGTAAACTTAGTTTTTAATTCCACCACAGCAATATTCCCCTTACCCCACCATATGCTTGAAATGAAAATATAAATGCAAAAGAACTCTCGTACACATCATTCCCTCGCAGCACTTCTGTGTTTTAGAGCACGCTGTTTTTACTGATACTGTCTTGTGGTTGATTCTTATTCCACTCTTATATTTTTCACTCTTTTACAATTCTGACTGTCTCTGCAGTATTACTTTCAACAGAAAGAAGTATACGAATAATGAGGCTGAGAGAAATAATTTTTGTTACTTGCTCAAGTCTCTGTTTTTTATTTTGTCCGTACAAACCTCTTTTTTGTGTTTTTTTTTTTTTTTTCTTTTTCTGTTTACCCCCACTATTGACAACACTACAGAAACCCTTGGCTTTTTGTGTGGTGGTAAAGTATCACTCAGTTTCGTGCATGTTATTTTATAGGCCAGCTATGCTCAGTTAGTCCTTGTACTGATAAAAGTCTCTCCATGTCTCTCAGCCAGCAGGAGGTGCTGAGGAATGATGCAACAAATATCTTTTCACTGAGATAGTTGGGTTCCCTGTGTGCTCAACACAAAGATTTTCACTAACTTGTGAGCTGGATCTAGCATTGTCACATCAAAGTGAGGATTTTAGTTCTATTTTTAGGATGGCATTTGGCTAGAGCGGGGACATTCTTCTTTTGCTCTTGTTTTAATTAAATAACCTTTAAGACAAGTGAGAAGGAACATTCAACCCAAAGCAATGCTTTCTGTTACTTCAAGAGGGAGCAGTGTGAATACATAGCATTTATTAAAGACTTGGCTCTTCTTGATCTACTTGGGATAAATGACAATATATTATAATGATAGAGGTGGGGTAACCAATAAAGAGAGGAAATATTGCCAATCCTTAAACTAACTAGCAAGATAAACTGCAATAACAACTTTAGACGATATATTATGTTAAACAGTGATCAAAGAAAATCCAAAGAAGGTAAGGAAATTCAGAAAGATTTTCTTGTTGTCAAATTAGTGACTACTGGTTATCATTCACCCCTAAAAATTCCCCTACATATTTGTTAACAGTAGTCCTAACATGACTTAAATGACTACTGAACCCTTGAAACAGGAATCCTCACTCCACTTGCAGCTGCAAGTTTCCATGTAGTGACTGAGTAAATATCTTCAGTACTCTTCTAGGGAACCATTAGTAAGGGCTGGAAAATACATGCTGTTTCTCATGTCACTGTATTTCTTCAATTTCCGAGAGATTTCAGTTCTCAGTGTGTGATGTGGACACCTTTATTTCGGTAAGGTCTATGAAACCAGATAATCACTGAACACAAACATTTTATTAACAAGAACAGACAGGTATTTGCACTTTTAACAAGAACAGACAGGTATATGCACCTTGGAATACTTAATCAGCTAGCCAAAAGCAATCACTGAACCAGCAATTAGTAGTTTAAACAAAATATGGAATACCATGGAAGACACCAGGATAGAGAGAATATATATTGTAATTCTAATCCATAAAAATGGGAGCCTAACAAATTATAAATGCCTAGAAAGATAATCCTGTTACCAAATAAATCCTACAATACTGCAGTGTATAATCACTTTGTGAACACTTTGAACATTTTTACAATGATTTAAAAAAGTTGCATGGATTTATCAGAAACAAATCCATCTCATTTTTCTTTGACAGATTAATTGGCCAAGAGGATAAGGGTGAAGAATAGACTTGTTAGATCTTTATTTTAAGGAAGTCTTACACACTTTTTTCAAAAGGAAACTGGAAAAATGCAGTATAGGTGAGTTCACCATAATGTACACGTGGACAGATGTCATTTGGTTTAGTTCTAATCATTATTTTCATGAATGACTTGAAATATGAAGCAGTGGATCTTCAAGTTTCCCCAGCAGATGGGAAGTGCCAGTACTTCAGAGGACTGTGTTAGAGCCTGGAGAGACAATCTGATATGAGTGGTACAAATTCAGAAAAAATAACGAGTGTACTTTGCCACAGATATCAACTGCATGAATATAAAATGAGAAATGTTTATGTGGGATGCAGAAAAATAAAGAAACATGAGAATATAAACCCCTAAGCAAAATAAGAGCAAGCTGCACTAAATGGCTGAGGAAAGATGGATCTCACTGCAGACCATCCTAGTAAGACTGCCTTATGTTCTGTTTTACTCTGCTGGCACTGGAGAGACTCAGTTTGAGTACTTTGTCCTGTTTTGGGCAACAGACTATAAAATTATAGATAGATATATAGAAACAAACTGGAGAGAGTTCAGAGAAGAAGAAGAATGATAAGTAGTATGGAAAACACACTGCATAAGGAAAGGTCAATAGAACTGGTACTGTTTAGCCTAGAAAGAGAAGATGAGAACAATGTGACAGCAGCTATCCTTTATATAGGGCTAACTGTTCACCATGTCCACGACAGGCAGACAAGGTAATTTAATTTGCAGCAAAAGGTTTTGCTGCCCTGTTGGGGAAAAGCTATAAGTTGGAAGGCAATGATATGGTAGAGTAAGTAGGTCTGCAACAGAGCTTGTGGAATCCAGTGCATGGGATAGGTGAGGTGTCTCCAGCATGGTCCAAGGGAATGAAGATGCCTGAAAGCAGAGAGAACATTTGTCCAGCTGTGTTCATGTTTTCTGTCATTCAGCTTTCTAACAAGAAAAGAAATTCCCACTGGATTTCAACTTGTGACAAAGAGGTTTAGTATTTCTTTGATTAGGTATTTATTTACCTAATTTCCATTGTTTCAATGTCCTCTCTTCTTGCTTAGGCTGCTCCCCAAAACTCATAGCAATATGTATGTTACTATCACTATTTCACTTGGAGTTTATTGCTCACACTCCCATTTTGTGTAATGTGAAAAAACATTCTCACATTTGGGAGTATGCAATATACTGATAACAGTTTAAAAGGAAAATATTGACATTAGTCTGGCTGTGATAATGTGAGTAAATATTTAGCTGACTACTTAGTAGCTAGATAGTCAAGAAATACCGTACAACCAAAATCCAGATGTATAACAAGAAGATTCAGTTCCCTTCACTCCTTTCCTGGCTCCAGAAATAGGTACTAGCACAGAAGCAGACACTTAGCTCTTTCCATATGTCTGGACATGCCAGTGTCTCAACTCATCTTACTTCAAATGCCACTTTAAAATACATCTGTTCTGTAATGCATAAAAGGAACCTGCTGTGCAATAACATCTTATGTAAATTTTGAGTTGTGGTTGTTGCTACAGCTCCGCTAAGCATTACAAGCACATTTCACCCCTACACTTTAACTGGCCACTGCTTGTCTTAAACACCTGCCTTGTGTTTGAGATTGCAAACTTTTCAGGTCAGAGTTTACCTGATGTCTCTACAGTGCCTCACAATTGTCCTCCTGCCTGTTGTTCTCATTTGTACTCTAAGCATTATCCACACTATCTGCTTTAGTTCTACAAATCCAAGCTGTGTCTAAACTCTTCTAAACCTTTAAGTTGCCAATTCTGAGTTATCCTCTGGGACCTTTATTAATCCACCATGAACCTTTTTAACTACAATATTAACATCCTGTCCTTTGGCCAAAGCAATGCTGCCCTACTCCTATCGTTCCAAGAAGCTTCTGCAGTGCTTATTTTCCTCTTCCTATGGCCCTGCCTGCTCTTCCACTGGCTCCTCTTTCACCACCACATCAAATGAACTACTCCTTGGTCTTCTCAGGCTGTCTAATGGCTTGCTGCCATATTTCAAGGAGCCAGTTCTGTTCTCTCTCTTGGCCAGCTTTCATCACCCACATCCTAGATTTTCAGGCATGTACTTGCACATTCCCAGCTCAAGGTTTCTCAGCAGAGTAGGCAAAATCAAATTTTGCTACCCCAGCAAGTTGACGGCTGGTGTACTGGCACTGTTGATAACACTTTTTAATAGTTTATTCTACTCTATTTTGTACTGTCTGTCCATATCAATCTCCTCTCTCCCCTACTCTCCCTTTTTCTCTCCCGTTTCCTCTCCCAACAACCTTTTAGGTTAGAAATTTATCAGGGAAGGAGCTATTCATTTGTTTCTCAGACCAGCATAATAGGGTCTTGGCCAATGACTGGAACTCACAGATAAGTTGTTCAGTCTTCATTAGCACCTCAAGGTTTCTGCTTTCCATTGCAACATACATGGTTTTTAATAAGATCAACAAAGGTACTCCCAAACTTCTCATCATGAGACATTTCTTTGTTTTCTTTTAACACTCACAGATCCAACTCTCATTTCCTTATCAGTTTGGTCTCTCCAAATCTGTGCCTTTTAAGAACTGCATAAGATTTTCTATTTTTCATTTTCTTTGCTGATTAATTCATCTTCTTCAACAGATGATTCTTGAATCACAGTTTATCCTGCTTGGTTGTTTTACCATTCCAAATTATATTACCAACATTTTTCAGCCCTGTAAATCATGTAATCAGTCACTACTGTCAAATTTGAAGAGCATTATATGCTCAGTGGAATTGTCCACCTCTTTCATAGAGAAGCTCACTGGAGTCTGTGGTGACCTCTAATGGTTGTAAAAACCCTGTACCTGGAGCAAGAACACAGGGATTTCTGGATTTCCCATCTTTCTCTTCATCTACAAAGAGCACATTAACCCAAATTGATTATTCAGTCACTAGAATGAATCCAAAATACCTTTTACTGTTGCTTATCTCGTTCAACTATTGTTTGAATACCCTGGAGAAAAAAACATAAGCCTCTAGAAGGTCAGCAGCATGCGGGTACCCTGAGCCATGCATCTTTTTCACTCTCAGTGTTGATAATACAGAGGCCTGAACACCTGGCTGAAATTAGCACATTCATAAAGGTCAACTGGCTGAAATTCACAGAGACCAAAACAGAAGCAATAGTTTCAGGATATGGAAAATATTTGGCAGAACTAGCCACAGCACTTCTCACCACAGGGAGCTCTGCTCTGTCAAATAGCCAGCTGTAGTTATCATCTTTATGGATTTCCAGAAGCCTGTTGGTTTTTTTAGCAAGTGGCAGAGGTGCTAGAGCTACATATCTGACAACTTGGTCACAGTGATTTCCCTGTGGCATGGGACTCCCAGCAACTTTCAGCATATTTACTGCAGCATACTGTGCTTAGGAAGAAGTTGCATCCGCCCCGGAAAGAGTCTCACAACAACATTTGTGCCTGCAGCAAGGCTGGAGATCTCATTGCTCTGCTTGTTTTGCAGGATGACTGCTGTATGACAACTTCCTTTGAAGTCCCAGGTCTCCATGTGGAATGAAGCATCTTCAGGCGAGGTGTACCTGCTATGTGCAACACAGCATGTAAGCTGTTAATAAGGGTTCTTAGTAAGAACTCTTTTCATTTATTAAAATATAACTACATGTACAGGCAGTGGCAAATGAAAAGGAGGACCAGGCAGAAAGTGCAGTTGGCATTTTACCACTATGGCACACAGATGAAAAAAAACCAACCTAACCAGAAGTCAGAAAAGACCATGCTTGGTGAGTCACACTCAAAGTTTGTGGCTAGGACAGAAAATGAGAATTATCGTTACCATATACAGGGTTGGACTTCGTGGGAAATCATAAGGATTGGTTTGGAATCATGAAACTGTGGAACTTCTTGGTGTTTGGCCGAGTCCCAAAACCCCTAGTTCAAGTTTCACTGACTGAAGGCCAGTTTGATTAAGGAAGGAGACTAAACTCAAATGACTTGGGTTTAGGATTTGGGCTCTTCTATCTTCTTGATCATCTTGCCATCCTGTAAAAAGTATTTGAAGCATATGAACAATTTCTTGAGGGAAATAAAGCAAAACAAACCAATTTGTTTTCTTCTGCCTTTCCTTTTTGCTAAAATATTGTTAAATTTGGTAAAATTAATCATTCATTGTTAGATAAGCACTACAAAATTACAATTGAGTTTTCCTCAATTATAAAGATTAGTCAGACATTTATGTATTTAGTTGCTACTTGGACTCAGTTTTGAGATCTCAAAAGCCCTGGGTCCAATTTATTGGTTTGAAAGAAGGCTGCTTTAAGAAATAAGATTAGTAATCCCCTATGATTTTTTAGAGAGCCACGATGTGCTCATTAAATGAGGGGATTCATCTCCTATCCTTTTCCAGACCACTTTTCCTAAGTACTCTAATGATCCAGTTTCACTGGCAAAAAATTACTGGAAAACAAATGCACTGGTGGTAGTTTCAATATATATTTGCAGTTCTGGAAAAAGTTTCAAACAGTAATTTTAACTGTACAGGAAATCCTCAGATGTGAGCGTGAGCTAAAAATGGCACTGCTTGGGATAGTGGTTTGGTGCAGAAGCACTGGGCAGATAGAAGATTTCATACTCAGGGTAACGAAAAAAAAGGGCAAAAAGCTTTGAAGAAGCAGCAAAAGAGTCAGAGATTTAAACAGAGCATGGAAGTTTTATATTTTACTTCATCCAAAAATACCCCCAATTTTAAAAGACTTGAAGATAATGAGGGTTTTAACATCAGAAACCAATTAAAAAGCCATCTTTAGACAATTTTTAAAGAAGATTACTCACTAAAAGGAACTTTAAATAACATTTGAGGCGTAAAAAATTGTTGGGAAAAGACTCATTACTGCCCGATTGGACACTTTTCATTTGTGGCATGTCTGGAAAAAAAATCAGAAAATTAAAAGACTCAGGATAAGAAATATGACAAACAACTAGCAATTTATATGATGTGGCTGTCTCCATGAAAATTGTCCATCATTTGATTCATGTGTGGAAACTCCTAATAAGCCAAATTTTGCAAAGATGTGGGTTTCTCAAGGACATAAGCAGAACTGAAAAGTTCAAGGACTTCAGTGTGTGTGCAGGATGAAATTTCTTTACATCAGATGGAACAGGAACTATGTTAATTCACTAGTCCACTCGATAAAGGTTATGGAGAAATGTTCCTAACCTGTTTCAAAGGCAGATTTAGAGATAAGAGTGAAAAAAGCTTTTATCAGCAAAAAATGTGATGTTTTAACGGCTAAAAAATATCAAGCATTGGGCTAGTGGAAAAGTGGACGTTGCTAGATACTAAGAGAAGTACAAATTTGCAAAGAAAACTGAAGCAATTGCAAAAATAATTTTTTTTTCAGGTATATAAAGAACAAGGAAAGAAGAGGCTTCTCATTAAGCATGTTGGCAGTTATTAGTGAGCCAGGGCAGAGAACATAGGTTTGGCCCTTAAAGTGACTGAATAATTTGCCTCTGAGTTTGGTGTGAAGGATAATATGGAGGCTGGGGTGGAGGAGTTAATGAAAGCAGACTACAGAGGTGGGGAGGAAAAGGTGTGGAGGACTTGATTTGTTAAGAGCCTCCAAGGTCAAACAAATGTTAAAGAGCAAGTAGCACTCTGTGTTCAGTATAGCATCTGTGACTGTATTTTAAGAACACTCTCACACCACTGAATTCAGCCATGTCAGGCACTGCTGGAGCCACGACCTGGCCATTGGGCAGCTGCCTAATGGAAGGCGTTTGGTGCTCCTTATCCCGATTCTCTCCCACACAAATGTGTATATATTTCAAAAACACCTTTCCCAGTGGTACCCTCCCTGGTAGGGCCAGTGCCTTGGGTGAACTTGAAAGCTGGAGTCACTTAGAACCAGTTGGTAAAACATTAAAAAGAAACATCTGCTTGCTCCTTGCTATTTTTATTTCTATAAATGATCAGAATGGTAGAAAACCATGGACTGTAAGGGTACAAGCTTATTTGAATTGCACATTTTAGGAGTTTCCTTTAACAGGAGTCATTCAAAAGTTCTTTTAGAAGGAAGAACCTGCATCTAAAATGCCTTAAAGCAAGCATGCAACAAAATACTAAAGAATTATTAAAAATACCAGCAAGTACAGTGGAGTAATTTTAAAAAATAATAGAAACTATTAAGATAAAATAAAAATAAGCAAAGCTAAAAAGAATTATGGCATAAAACACATACAAGAATACTATGATTAATGTAAAGGGAGATTGCATATTCTGTTATAAATGTTTAATGCCTTTATTTTTAACATTGTAGTTTACATTATAGACATAATAGCCTTTCAGAAATGGCAGATAAATGACAATTTCAAGTTAAGAATTTTTCAACTACTTAAGGAAAGTTTGAATGCCAAGTTTTCTTATGATTTTTATTGCAGTATATTTACATTAAAAGCTAGAGATATATAAACTAGAGCAAAGAACCCTTTACTCAGAAATATAATTTGTTTGGAATTCCTATGGCTCTGCTCTCTTACTGCAATATGCATATATTTAAATGACAACAATAAATCTTAAGAATAAAATCTCAATGCTAACAGATTATGATATACAATATTTTAACATAACATTTTATTTTGAAAGTTAATTTTGTAATTCAACTGATACAAAAACCTCATGCAAACATTTCTAAGAGCCTATCTATTAAAAATAAACTTTCTTATTGTTTATAGTTGCAAACTAATAGTCGGTTTTGTACATTTTTTGCAAATGAATGTATCCTCTATTGATGACTTTTTTTGTATTTTTTCATTTGTATTTTTTCATTGTTATGGGTTTTGTTCCATCTCCTTTCAAGACTGGAGCAAACAAATGAACTGTTGATCTGATAAGAGACAAAACATATTGATGTATCATAGAAGATGGGCATGAATATTTTCAAATTGCCAGAAAATATTTGCTAGAAAAAGAAATAGGCATTTTTGGAGAGCATGTTATTACTATGAAATTCAAAACCCAGTTTGGGAGACTTCTTGCATAAAAATACCAACTCTTTCTTAGGACCAAGGAAATGTAAAATGGGCACCATTGTGATTACAGATATTGTGAAAGACCCAGGTTAAATTTAATGGCCCCACTGAAGTAATTCAATTTCACAGGGATCTTCAGCTGGAGTGAATTAATGTGATCACTGAACTGAATTTTTCTGTGGAATGGATTTTTCGTGGACCAGCTGAGCTGCTCTGTTATGATGGTGCTACAAAGTGATGACATGAATTCAGAGCAAAGTATTGTACTGAACAACCAAATGCAAATGATAACAAACTGTTTTATGTATCTGCAAGTGTTTGTGTGCTGCCTGGAGTTTAATATACCTTCTCAATTCTTGTGTTCCTTCATAGTACTTGCTCTGGAGTTAGGAGACGCTATCATGTGCCAGAACTCTCCTGGTGTGCTATGAATGACATAATTCACCCCTGACATGAAAGTTCATGGTGAGGAATAGAAGGCTACTCTGCTTTTGATCAGTTTGTTATGCTGTTGTCTAAGGCATTACATAAAGCCTCTTGGGCAGAGCAATTAAACTCGTCAAAGCACTTGAACATGACTGGTTTGCTGGAAGCACTGTGAGGTGGCCTCATGGGGCCACACACTAGATTTATGATGATCTAATGCAAACTTGTGCAGCTGCAGGACTTTTTATAACTTCACTTGTTTTATGCTGCATTATGTGTGGCACCATTTCTCTTGGACTAGCAGATTAGCTTGGAGGAGGATCTGGTATTGTCTTTCCAGTGTTTTAAATATCTTTTTTATATTTGGAAATTGTTGAGCTTACATTAGGATAAGAATCTCTAGAGTGAAAAAGTAATGAAAATGACAAGCAAAGTCGATAAATTTACCTACTCTATCAGTGATTTTGGTTTCCAAGTGTTTATAAGCCTCTGGCCAGAGTAGTTATCCTTAGCTGAGGTTGATGTTCCCTAATTAACTGTTTCTATAGTGATGTTCTTCAGCCTCCCTTTAATGAGCATCTGTTATGCAAGTACTGGCAGTGGCAAGATAGCTGCATTGCTATGACATCTCACTTGCATCAAGTGGGACTTGTGCAAAGGGCAGGAGGATGACACTGCAATTTTTCACCCTAGAGTATGCTGGGATTTATGTCTACTGATGTTGTGTATTGCTTCATCATTGACACTGGTCTTGATGAGGGAAAAATAACCAGGGATTGATATTTACACTCTTAATGTTGTGCTCTGTATTCAGAGAGGGCTGTTGAAAAATTAAATTCAAAATAAGACAAAAGTATTAAAAAGCACCAAACTCACTGTTTTTCAGTAGATTTTCAGTCTGGACTTTTTGCTGGAGTGAAGGAGTCTGTGGAGCTGCAGGGGCAATCTGACATGTAATGAGGAGCTAAGAGCACCACAAGCAGCCATCCATGCCTCCCCCTCCACCCCAGATGGGCATGGAAAGGACTACGAAATATAGGTTCCTTGTTGCCAAAGAAAACTGATTGCAGTTGGTAGACAAGGTTCCATTTTCAATTAGCATACAATGCTGTCATTGTCAGTCTTTGTTTAATGTCTTTTAAGCAGTAGATAAACTGGTTAACTGCTTTCCAAACGAGCTGTGTTTGCAGAGGGTTTAGTGCTCTTAAGAAAAGCCGTCTGCAAATACTTAATGGGATCTGTGTAAAGAAGAGGCTGGTGTCAGTTTCTGTGTTCACTGATCCATGTATTTTTTGTGTGATTTATTTGAAGTGTTTTACATGTTTCTATTTTATTTATTGAATTATTTCTTGCTGTGTGTGCTGATGAGTGCTTTATGAAGTTTTCATCTGGAGTGATTAATTGGAGACTAGGCTACAGGTAAGGCAGGGGAGGCTGATTTGTTAAGGAGACCTGCTTTTCCAAACCCCTCCTTCCTGCTCTCATAGGATAGAGGATGTGCTGATAGGTTGTATAGCCCAGCTGTCATCACTATTAAGGTGACATCAGAGCTGTTGACCAGAGATCAGCCAAACCTGCCACCTCAGGGAAGGCTTGGTAGGTCTGAGATCACCTGGGTTTGGCCAGAAACTCAGTAATACTTCAACAATATGACCTGCTCCAGGCAGGAATTTGGTTTCAGCACTCAGTACACTAAAAAAATTAGAATTTCTTGTTAATATGGTCTGTTTTCTTATTCTTTGCAGTATGAGGATGGCTGAGCCTCTTTTAGGTGAAGGGAGGTAGTCCTACATACAAAATTTTAGTTGTAAATCTTTTCAAGAAATTGCTATGGAACAAAAAATGTCCATTTCTGAGTTCAGCTCAGTTCAGAAATACTCATGCATGGCTGCTAACTTCAGTGGAAATTTCTGTGGCATGTATGTTTTTTCCAGCCTGTTTGCTTAAGAGGATGATAAGAAAAGGTAAACAGAAGTGTTTTGCTGAATAAGAGCAGTCCTTAAATGATTGTGTTGAGTGAGTACCTCCAAAATAAAACTTATGTTTCCCACGACCTTGTCCATATTATTGAATTTTCACTTTCCTAGCAAGATAATGCTTTGAAGACCAGAGTAAACAAATCAAAGTCCTTGAACACAGATTTGTAGGTTGTTTTTTTCTTTTCTTTTCTGTTTCATGGAATTTGCAATTTTCTCCTCAGCGTCATGTAATGGAAAATGTTAGCAGAGCTGCCCTCAGATGGTAATCTGTGTTCTCCACAAAGTCAAGCAGTTTGAGTGAAGGCTGGAGAGTGATGGTAGAAGCATCTTGAAATGAGCACTGAGTTACTTCAATCTACTTTGCCCCTCATTAATGGATTACCTAGTGCAGAGGGAGCATGAATAATTTCTCTGAAACAGTAGCAAAAGTGGCAGAGTTATTGAGAAAATAAAGCCTAAAAGCTAAACACTGTCAGCTCAGGAATAGCTTGGGGTAGCAGGCTATCCTGATACCCAAAAAATGTGGAATCCAGGGCTTTATTGTCACTGTTACCCCAAGACTGCACACCCTTCACTTTCACATGCATACATACCTACAGATCAATGTGTTATACTCAGAAAGGAAAGAATACTATAAGGGAAATGTGATGGAACTAGACTTTTTTACACTCTGAAGAAGATTAAGATGAAATGTAATAATAGCACAAATTAATCTTTTTTAAACAAAGCTCTGATGAAAATGGATGTATTGAAAAACCTGAGCTGCTGCTCCTGATGGTGATCCACAGCCAGGCAGGCCTAAGTCAGCATGGAGACAGAAAGATGAGTTGAGTTGTCTGTAGATCCCAAAAATAGTTCATTACCTGTGAATATATATAATCCTTCTTTTTTTAAGGCTAGAGGAACAAAGTTTCCCTAGTTCCCTGCTAGCCTTAGTGGAGAAGGAACCCAGACACATGGGACAAATGCATTTTTGTAATGAATCATAAGTATGGACCTCTAATAAAACAGAACAATGAAATATCTGGTGCCAGGTGGGTCTTTTGTACTGCTGGTTGTAATTTAATGGTAAATTATAAAAATGTTAGGTGTTCCAGCAGCACCTGAGAATGCTCAGAGATTATCTTACTCTTAAGGTAAACATTACCTTAATAAACACACTTGTGAGAGTCACTGGTTAATATCTGTGTCCTTCCCAAACAGAAAGAGCACACCTGCCTTAAACAGATACAACTGGCCTTGGAGCTAGTGGGAGCTGCTGTGATAGCCAGAGCTGAATGTGGCCTGATGTGACAAATCTCTGAGAACTGAACAGAAAACCTCTATTACCAGTCTCATTCTTTAACCACAAGAACATCCACTTTACCAGGAAAATGTATCCCTTTTCGCATAATCTGAGAAATGTGTCTTATTCCAAAGAAAATGTTTTCTGGGGAGAGGAAAAAAAAAGTGGAGAAATCCAATCAGTATTACTTAATCTTCCTCCCTTCATCTGGATGTTCTCAACTCATTGATATTGCACAGGCTGCAATAGAACAAACAAATCAATCACGCCATGGCACTGTTACTGGCTCAGCCTCTCTCCAGACAATGATAAGTTACTTTTTTCCCCCACTTTTTAACAAATGCATTTCTTCCTAGTGGGAGAAGCACCATCAGTCTTACTAATGTCAGTGTAGGTGGAGACACTCCACAGTGCCATCCTTCCCTCTCCAAATACCCCCATACACCTATAGAAAAGCTAAATACTAAGAAGTGTTTTCCTCTCTATGCTGGATCCTTCTTACAGGGCAATCAATCAATAAATAATAGTATTGGAGTTGTAAGATATAATGAAGCAGGAGAAAGGAAGCAAAGAGAGCAAACTGAGGCTTTATTTTCAAGCCAGGAAATCAAAGTCTCTGCCAAGCCATGTTCTGCAGCAGGACCCTAACTTTTGTCTACAATGCTAAGTGTCTACTGCATAATAATGTTTTTGGTGCTAACTCAGTGAAAAATGACATTTTTTTTCTTTTTTTGTGAGATTTACCCTATTGTTCTGGTGAGCTCTGCCTGTGTAAGAACTGTGCACTTCTTTCTTCATCTTCTTAAGAGCTATATTATAAACAGCCAGAAGAAGAAACTGTTCAGCTAATTGAGACCAATCTATTTTCTATTTTCTATTTTCTATTTTCTATTTTCTATTTTCTATTTTCTATTTTCTATTTTCTATTTTCTATTTTCTATTTTCTTCTTCTTCTTCTTCTTCTTCTTCTTCTTCTTCTTCTTCTTCTTCTTCTTCTTCTTCTTCTCCTCCTCCTCCTTCTCCTTCTCCTCCTTCTTCTCCTTCTTCTCCTTTTCTTTCTTCTTCTTCTCAATTTTTTAATGCATCAAAATATATTTTATAGCTAGAAAAGTCTGAAGATTAGACTCACATGCTACTGTCTTGTATAAAAATATGAGAAGAAAGACTATTTCATTGGAAAAATAATGTCATCTGAAGAATTTGGTGTGTATATTATATATAGCTGCATGTGTAAAAGATTGCTTTTTTAAAAAAAACTTTTCTTTTACATGTGTACCCTTAGTTCAATAATACCTGCTCTAATAAAATAGAAAACCTGCAGAATCCTAACACTCCCCTCTGCTTCCCAAATAGAGTGAGTCTCTCCTGTGTGGTCTGAAACACAAGGCACGTTTTTGTGGACCTGTGCCTCTGTGCATCCAACCAAAATGTCCCTGCACTCTCTTGTTCCACAACTCCACAGTTGCATGTGCTCCCACAGGGCCACTGGCTGCTGGAGGTAAGCTTCACCTTGTGGCACTGCAGAAAGAAGTTACAAAATACAAAGTGGGAGTTGGGCTGTCTGAGGCAACACTTGGCTATTACGTGCGATGAGCTAAGATCTGGTCACACAATACTTCAGCTAATGTCTCCTCCAGCTCACCCTGTTCCAGTCTGGCCTGATTGCTCCTTGGAGCTTCCCACTGTACTTTTCTATGTTGGGAGCAAATCAGTGCATATTCCAAATTTTTGCCATGTGGTTTTGCTTCTGTTCTGGAGATGGTTTTCTTTCTCAAGCAATGTTACAAGTTATATTTGGATTCTAAACCTGCATGTGTTTCAGCAATCTGCCCTATAACTGGGTCCTGCAGACACCAAATTGATGTGGCTGGTTCTCAGATTTTCTTGTCTTGGGCTGTTTTTCAATCAGTACTTCTTGCAACAGCCTTCACTTGGTGATTGTCTTCTGAGTGCCTTGGGAGTCACAGAAACTAAGGATCAACATCCATCAGCTTTAATTGATGCATAATGCTCCCCTAGATACCTTTGAAAGAAAAGGAGTAGAAGTGAACAAATTTGAAGTGTAGTTTTTCAGTATTGACCAACTAACATATCACAAAGCAATGGAAAGATCTTGGACACAAATTATGTATTCTGCTTATGATTCTGTTCTCACACATTTCTTGCTACGTCTTATCATTGCCCACAGAAAAGACATTCTTCATAACAAGCAAAAAGAGGGTTATAATCTGTGGTTGACCTTTGATGGAGATAATGATACATTTTCTTTCAAAATCTGTGTGAGGCAGAGTTATTCATAGCTTCATGAAAATGTCCTGTTTAAAAACAGTACATTGTTTTAAGTTTTTTAAAAAAATCACATTTGATTATGGTTTACAAATGTCACAATCCTACCCTGAACACAATAGAGGAGCTGTGTTCATGTGGAGATTTGACAAGAGCCCTTATAGAACAAGAAGTTGAAGAGGCTGGGATCAGTTTTAAATGTAAAATAAATACATAAAAATAAAACCAGGAGAAAGTGCATCTTTTTAAGTTTAGAACTGGACCCATCAGATAAACATATGAATGGAGAAAATGTGTCATAAGACTTTGTATGTTCTGTAGTACTTCGACCGAAAAGCTCTCCCTGGATCAGCTGACACAAGTTTGGTGCTTTCAAAATTCCATTGGAGCTTCATATAATTTATTTTTATCGAGGTGTTTTTCTCATCTTATAAGGCACATTGTCTACCCCTCATCTCTGAACAATATTTAACATAACAGCCGTGATCTGTGCAACGATTCTGAAGGACACAACTGTGGTCAAACTCTCCCTGTGGAACTGGTCAATGCTAAGATCAAAGCAGGATTTACTTGAAGATCCCAACATCAAACTTCATTAATTAGTCCTGTTCAATTCAGAAACTTCTTATTGCATTCAAACATTCCTGTTAGCAATTAAAATACAAGTAAATCTGCTGGGAGACTGATTTTATGGGCAAAACTGGTTGTAATGTTTATTTTCCTCAGTTGTTCAGACTCGTTAATTTTCCTTGATGTTCTGCAATACCTCCTTCAGTTAGTGGCCTTTTTTTCAGATGGCATAACAGGCACAAAAAAGTGAAAAAGGGCAGTTTGTTTTTGCAGTGTTGTAGAGCTTTATGCCTCTGGCAGTCAACAGGATATTTCAATTTTATACATATTTGTTAAGTGCTGTGTTAGCTTAAATATTGAAAGGGATGCTTGAAGAATGCAGGTTACCCATATGTAAATTTTCATCACAAACACTGATGAAAATTAATTTCACAGTCTTTTAATGAAAGAGTTTAGGAGCTTCCTCATTATTAATGCTTCTTAAGATTCTGGTATGCTCCAAACATTTAATTCTTGTGAAAGCATTAATTATTCAGGGGATGAAGGAAAGGGGATGGAGGAAAGAGGAGTAGAGAACTGAAATTTTGTGTACCTGGATGGTTTAGGAGGTGGATTTAGAATTATAGGATAAACAGTAGCCATAAGTAACTGCAAAAATAATGAGTATTAGGATATCTGCTAAGACAAATTTTAGGAGTGATTAAAATGTCAGCACTATCACCCAGTCTATGTAAATAGGGCAGACTGTGCAGGCCTCTGGGTTGCTGGATTTGATATTTTACTGTGACATGACTTACAGCTGTTCTAAAGAAGTATAAACTAGGTATGAGATCTTACCACATCGTTTTCTGGGAAATATGGCCCCTTGCTTGAAAACTAAGGCAGAATTTATTTAGGTTTATAGAAGCATACACTTTAAGTATTTTATGAGCAGGGATAGATTTCTGAATCATTGTGCTCAGCAGAGACTAATTAGGCTTCTAATATACTGTGTGCAGTAGAAGTAAGACAGCCTTTCTGACACACAAACCAAAGCTAGAAACTAATTTATTTCAACACATGTGCCTCTGTTTCTAAGGAATACAGACATCCAAAAACGTTCATCATCTTGTATTTATTGTAGTTTCATTTAGGTATCAGGTTAAAAATAAAAATCTATCAAACTCTGATGAAATACACTATGTAAGTTTACACAGACACATCACTTTGATGGTCCTGGAATCCATTTCCTATTCTGTTCCAAGGCATACCTGAAAAATTTTTGTTAAATAAGAAATCATGTTTTTTTTCCTTCCTTTTGTCAGGATGCAGTTCACAGACAAATACAGCATTTTAAAAAGATTTTGTCCAGACTTCAGCATGAACTCAGAAAAAAAAGGCAACCGAGAGTGGATGGGAAATGATCCACCAAAATAATCATTATGTGGTGCCTTTTCATGCAACAGAAAATGAAGGGTTCAGTTTTCTCAAGCAAAGAAGAAAAACAAATACATTTGTGCAGTTTCTCAGCTGCTGCAAATAGATTCAGCTTCACTGACCTCAGCAGCACAAGCAGGGCCTGCATTTCACTTTATTATTCACCTTACAGTACCACCATGAAGATATAATATGTTCCAAAGGTAGAAGAGAGATAGTAAGGGGGGAACCTTTTCTCAAAGACATGTTGTAGGATGTCACAAAGGCAAAGACTGGGCAGAGGGGCAAAGAGTAGAGTTAGCAGATGCTTTCTGCTGACACTGTACCACAGTGAAAGGTTGTGCATCTCAGACCTCAAGGGCCAGCGCTGCGGGTGAGAAGTCTGGAAGCTCCATCCAGAACAAGCATGAAAACACGGAGTTGTGATCCTTCCAGCAGCAAAATCCTGGATGAACTTTCCCCCTTTAAACACCACTTTTAATTTTACCGTCTCTTGGGCCCCTGGGGCTGTACTTCTACAAAGCAGAGCACAGATTTCTCCATACATGCCCAGAGCTGTCCCAGTCTCGACAGGAGCAAGCAGCTCCAAGTTAGTGCCTCCTGAATTTTTTGCCATGCTGCAGCTCATTTTTAGTGGGGAAGGTGGGTGGAAAGTTTTATTCCTATCTCATAGGCTGATATGCAGGCTGCTCTTCTGAGGGTCGTGGATTTGAACCCCTCAGGCTAAGAATGGAAATTATTTCCATTCTTTTACCTTTGGGATTGTATATTTGGGCAAAAAACCCAAAACGCTCCACACACATACACACACACAAAAATCAACACAGCCAAAAAAACCCCAACAAGTAAGAAGTCAGCGTGATGAGCAGTCTGTTTCTTAAAGATAGTTGAAAGGAGTACTGCTTGGTTTTTTGAAGGAGTTTCTCCTTCTGACTTTCTCCAGGCTTGGAGAGCAGCAATGACAGATATGGCCTCCTGCAGCTCTCTTATCCTGCCCTTAATGCTCCCTAAAAAGTAGGATTCAGCAGCTACCTGCTGTGCCTACTGATTTCAGGCAGGTCCAAGCTAAGCATATCAATAGTTTTGGATTTCATTAAGAAGTACCTGACTCTCCTCTGAAGATATATGGCAGTAAAGATACCAGATACTCCAGTACCTAAGCTGGCAGACTGTGCTTTCCTGGAGCTAATCTTTATATGCACCCTGGGAAAGAAGTGAGGATTAAAGCTGACACTTAAATGGACCTTCCTTTAAAAATACTTGTGAATTCTTGCAGGATAAAACAGGGGCAGTCCACAAATTCAGTCTTCTGCTGCAAATATATCTTTTATGAAAGTAGGCACAAAATGCTTCATCTATGTTCTTGTATGTGCAGCATGCACACAAGGTCTGAGTCTGCTGTACTGGAAAAAGTCAAAAAACAATCATATCAGGACAGGTTATTGTGTAAAACTTCCATCATACACTAAAGCTGCTGTATATTTTTGCCTGTGTCTGAAGATCCTTCTGCCTCCATTAATAGTTATCACAGATTAATTCACTCGTGAAAGGGGGCCACATTTTTGCCACTTTATCTTTTACCAAGAGTGCTTTTTTACAACTGATAGTCTGTATTCTAAACTGATTTAAGCTATCTCACCTTAAAAGGTTTGTTGGTTTTCGCTTGCTTAGGTTCCTGTACTAAATATCTGCTGCCATCTCAGGTAACACATGTTCTAAAGTGTTCTGAAGAGAAAACAGCTCTGTTGAAAGGACCAAATATAGTAATTTCTGATGGAAGTTTTATGAAAATTGAATTATTTTGAACACCAAAGTGATCATTCCTTAGCTAAAGATTTCTTTTTTTTTCAGGTGTCATTGCTAGCATCTTCTTTCTCATGCAAATATAATATTTCCTAAAATTAAAGGCACAGCTATCTCATTACCATATGATCTAACATTCATGGAGTCCTTCTAGTTAGTTCTACACAAAGCTTCCAGATGTTGTACTTGATGATCTGAGAGGTCTTTTCCAACCTTAATGATCAAATTCCACTTCTCAAAGTGTGAGAATATGAAGGATATTATAGAAATCATTTGGTCTGTAATCTTACATGAATAAAGGAGGTAGTGATTTTAACCTGTCACTACGAAACCTAGATTGTGAATCAGTTTTCTAAAAGCTACTAAATGTCAAACAAATGGAATAACAACAAACTTAGTTTAAAGCCTAATGAAGAACCACTTTTCCATCAGTGCAGCTAGCTCGTTTTCTTCACAGAATAAAAGAAAAATGGAATCACATAATAGTTTGGATTGGAAGGGACCTTTAAAGATCATCTAGTTCCAACCAGCCATGGGCAGGGACATCTTTCACCAGACCAGGTTGCTCAAAATCCTGTCCAACCTGATCTTGAACACTTTAAGGGATGGGGCATCCACAGCTTCTCTGGACTGTCTGTTTCAGTGTCTCACTGCCATCATAGGAGAATT
Source organism: Notiomystis cincta (assembly GCA_013398075.1). Lineage (NCBI taxonomy): Eukaryota > Metazoa > Chordata > Aves > Passeriformes > Notiomystidae > Notiomystis > Notiomystis cincta. The sequence continues at coordinate 222,832 of VZRX01010699.1, forward strand.
TCTTCCTTAAGCTCAATGTAAACCTCCCTCTTCCTGCTTAACCCTAACTATTGTTAGTAGAGCCTTCATAAAAAGTCTCTCTCCAGGTTTCTTATAAGCCTCCCTTAAGTACTGAAAGGCCATAATAAAATTTCCCCAGAGCTTTCTCTTCTCCAGGCTGGACACCCCCAACCCTCTCAGCCTGCCCCCATAAGAGAGGTGTTCTAGCCCTGACCATCTTCATGTCCCTCCTCTGGACCTGCTCCAGTAGGTCCACATCCTTTTTATGTTGGAAGCCCAAGAACTGGATGGAGTACTCCAGGTGGGGTCAAACAAGAGCAGAGTAGAGGGGGAAAATTGCCTTCTTCAACCTGCTGGCCACACTGCTTTCTAAGCAGCCCAGAATATGATGCCAAAAATATTTTTTAGGCAGTAGAAACACTTGAAAACAATGGGCTCTTCTGCACTTTCTTTGCAGGGAGATTTCTCTTTCAACTGCATTTACTGCTTTTATTATTATCTCTAAGTATCAGCACGGCTCTTTAACTTGTGGTGCATAAAAATAACAAATGCACAGCTGAGTAGTGTATAAAAGAGCGCAGTTGCAAAAGCTTCATGCTTCATGTCAGCCATGGGCCTGGGCTTTTCCAGGCCCTCCTTTCCCCCTTAATGTGTCCTGCAAGGGTGGTGCTCTGCAGGGCTGGACATCCAGAAACAGGCTGGTCATAGTCCTCAGCTCTGAGAGATTACTCAGCTACACAGGGCACTAGCAGTAAAGCAAAAGGAGCTGCAGACTGCTGGAGCTGATAGAATCCCTGGCTGAGCTGAAATGCTCTAGAAGTACAAAGGATCAGTGGAGGAGGAGTAAATAGTAATTCACTGTACATGCCAGCAGCACCTGCCAGCTCAGGAGAAGATGTGCAGAAGATAGTTTTATTTCAACAATAGTTGATTCTGCAGCATTAAGCATTTAGAAAAAGTTTCAGTTCAGTCACACAGGGGAGGCTAGCATAAAACTTTGGTAATGAAATGTGAAACATCTGTATATGTAGAGCAGCACTAAGATCCCTCAGCTACTTTTAAACAGGCTTTGATATTGGCAACAACCTGGCCACAGCAGCCCCAAGCTCAGCACAGGCTGATTTATCCTTGTCAGGGGGAGTATTTGGAAGTGGTTATAGTACAGTCAACTTCTATAACAGAAAAAAGAGTCATGAATTCTGCAAACCATGGGAAAAACAAAATATGTATGACTATTGTACTCAGAGAATGCTGAAGCTGGAGAGACAACATTGCAGCTTCTTCACAGTGAAAAGAATTAAAATTAGATGAACATATCCTTTATAAACGACCAAATCAGAATTAATTCCACAAACTGTGTTACATAGTTATTTATGGGGTGGGTATGGATCCCTAGCATTAGTAATACACCCAGAACAGGTCCTGAGGTAGCTATGAATGATTGCCTACAGCCAGGTCCAGCCCATGCCCTCCCCTGGTAAACTGCACAGGACGCACTCATAAACCTGTTTGTGCAGAGCCTGCCCTCTCAAGTACCAGCCCCAGCTCTGTCACTAGCCCTGCAAAAATTAATTCTCTGAGTGAGGACATTTCCTACCTGTTTCTGTCTGTCAGTTAATTTGTTCTAATGAAATTTTCTGTTACTTTGGCACATCCCAAATGTACTTCTGAAGAGAGTGTTGGCAATGATATATATGTACTGCGTGTCACATATTGCTCTACAGAAATCAGCTGGCGGACAACTTGTGAGTGCTCAGACCCTACCTCTCTTGTCAAACCTGTATCCCCCTGTGGGGTTTGTTTGACAGTAGAAAAAAGAGGCAAAACGCACTGAGGATTGCATGGATATGCAGACATTGATGTAGCAAGTTTTACTTTCACTGGAAATATGCCTAAGGAAGTCAAAGAAGCACAACGAAGATCAAGAATTAATCTTTAAACCATGTGCTTGGGGAGCCAAAGGACTCACTCAAGCTTATGAAGTGGAGTGGTGGTTTGGCTTTACGGGCCAAGGAATACAAACTATCCCAAGAAAATGGACACAAACTGAAGGGCATTTGAGTGTCACATATGACTTCACTTCTAGAAACTAGAGAGTCACTGGAGACTTCCATCAGTCAAGGCCCAATAAAAAGCTCATTGTGAGCTGGGGTCCCAGAGGCTGCTACCACTTCATGAAAATTTTCCTGGGGAACAATGGTTGTTAGCAGAAATGGGCAGCCCTGGGCTGGAAGAGTTGTCAGAGAGATAGATGCATATTACAGAGAAATATGCAACTTGTTCTCCAAAACCCCCAAAAGAAGAAATCCAGTTCACGACTTTCCTCAAGCAATTTGTCAAACAGACAATAGCAAGCTGCAAGGGGCAGAGATCCTGGGCCGTGGGAAATGAAGACAAGCAGTGTCCATGCTGCTGTGGGGACATAGGGTGCCCGGTGATCATCAGGGGGGTGGCTGCAGTTATGGAAGTGTGAGGGACTGCAGGGCAATTGGGATGTGGAGCATGACGGATGTCGTATGTACTAGAAATACTGCACTGGAAAGCTGGTCATTGTTTGATGGTGGTGTTCTTTTGCTTTTCCTGGGAGAGGAGTTATTAAGGAAGCTCAGCCTTCATGAGGCCCTTGTGAGAACCAGACAGGAGCGGTAGTGGTGCTCAGAAACTCCAGTGGCAGTGTCCGCTGAGGAGAGGTGACATAGGCACTGGGTTAAACTCACTGCTGGCACACTCCTCATCATTCCAAAGAGGAGCACTGGAGAAACCCTTTCCCATATGTGCTCCAAAAGGACCAGTTATACATTTGACCCAGGACAAAATACCTAGAAACTCCTTAGGGGAAGGAAAGAGCATCGAAACCTCCTTTGCCTCCTCCCACGAGGGCCATAACCCCTCAAAGGTTCATGCTCGCTCATGTTCTCCACAGCCGTTGTGAAGCTGTGGTTTCCTCCTGTAGGATGGAAGAGCTTCAAAGGGCAGGGTGGAGAGCACTTTCACCCAGAACAGCCCTGGCCTTGTGGCAAGGGTGTGGGTTTTGATTTCCTCAGGCACAGGAGGGTGTAAACCCCAGCTTTCCCACATCTAGGGTAAAAGCCCTGACCACAGAGCTCTTGAATGCGGCAGAGGAGAGCAGCAACAGCTGCCGCTGCGCTTCGCAGAGCAGCAGCTCTCTGTGCTTTGGGAATGTTCATTGGCTCTGCCCCTTGGGCAAGACGGGTGCAGGTGCAGGAAAGCTGAGTTCATTGGATCTGACGGTGCCAGGGTGTGAGTTAACTGGGTGCCATGACATGAGAGGCATTTCTGGACATGCCCACAGCAGAATTTCAGGAGTCTGGAGAATTTTAATGTGAAAAGCTGGCGCCTCCGGAGTTTAGGCGCTTCCAGGGTGTGGTGAACAATGAGCAGGAATTTAGAAGACTTCAGTTTTGGATGAAGTTGCTTCATCCTGGTAGAAATAAATACCTCCTTTCCTTCTGTCAGGCTATCCACAGTTCCCTGAATTTGCAGTGTAACTCCTTGCTGAGTAGGAACAGTTTTTCTCCAATTCAAGGAGCATTTTGCCTGGTAAAAGAGTAAAAAATATCAGCAGAGCTGATGCCACAATATTCTGACTCTATAAGATTTATGGGGCTGTGGGAAGCTAGTTTGGATGAATCATAAATAATTGCATGTAATGTACTAATGTAGTTTCAGAATGGGAGTGAGTTTAGTTTTATCCATTAATTCAAAAGACTCTCCTTGTGAGCATTTGGGAACAGTAATTTAGAAAATGTAAGCATGAGTCAAGGTAACTTAAATTAGAAAAAGGTCTTTCTAAGTGGCTAAAAATGAAATGAAAAAAGAGGAAGAAATAAAACTAGATGTCACAATCTACACAAAAGATTTCATAAAACACATGCATAGCTCTTAATACATTACTGCAGAACAATTATTTCTGGTTTTTTAAAGATACAATGTGTCATTTTAACACTGATAATAAATTATGCATTTAGCAATATATGGAATATGTTCATTAACAAATTATTTGGGCACAGTGCTAGAGTCAGCTGTCTTTGATACCAACATCACATCTCCCAGACTCAGTGTTTTGAGAGGCGAATTTGACCTAATACCCAAAGTCCATACAGCCAAGTGGAAAAAAAATTACCAGCAACAACTGACTTGTCAACTACTAGTGTTTCAAAGGTTTGATGTTTTGCACTGGAGACTGATTTTATCTCATTGACCTTAGCTTATGCTGGTATTCCTCTGTGACATCAAAGAATTTCTTTTGATTGTAAACAGTAACAGTATCAGTCCCTAACTAGAAAAGTTCCTGAGGATGAGAAAAGCCCCATCCTTTTTCTGTCAAGGCTCTAAATTATTGCAGAGACAGAGAACTCCCTGAACAAAGGAGATGAATAGGAGGGTTGCACTTGAAATGAGAGGCTGAGAGTTGTGCTGAAAGGAACTCAGCCTGGTTTCCTAGAATTGGCTCTTCAAAATTTGTCCTGATATTCATATGATAGATCATATTCCCACTGCTACAGCATCTCTTCCTACTTTTGCCTACTCAGATCTAGGCTGAGAGGTCCCCTGAGCTTGATGTTGCTAATATGTCAGTATTGGTACTATGGGGTGTCCCAGGCTCCAGAGAACAGCAACAGATTTTAAGGAAAAGCTGTTATGCCAAAGTTTTTGTAAGTTAAATGGGCAAGACACACAAGGAATTAAAAAAGACAAAGAATAACCTGAATCAGTCAGTGAAAGAGCCAGAACTATAACATAAATATCCTGCTGCCAACTCAAAGACTGATTTTTTGGATATCTCTGCCTGTCATTCCACATCTGTTTTTTCCAACAGAAGGATGCACATAGCATGTGATTTTCCCAATAAAAATTGTTATATTTCCTCCCCTTCATTTTTCCCTGTCCAGAAACAAACTTACAATTAGAACTGGCTGGGAACTTTTAACTATGTCTTTTTCCACCAAAAAAACAAAAAAGGAAGTTTAGCAGTGGGGGTTTAGCTAGTGTGGAATTTATTGTCGAAATGGAAATGAATCCACCCTATAATGTATATTATTTACCTAGAAAATAAGGCACCTGGCATCAAGCCTATAACTTATATGAGGAAGAACAAGGATTTGAATCCATTTTCTTGAATGCTCAATGAACGCATATTCTATTAAGTGTTTCTATTTGCCTTTCTGAGAAAGAGAATATAATATAATTTATAAGTCTAAGAGATTATTTGTGCAGCACCATGTCCTTTTTAACACCTGTACTTTTTCAGTTTAAAATCTACAAGTGGATACTTTCTCAAATACATGGATTTTAGAAATTCTACCATACAATTGTCCTGAATAATTCTTGGCCTGCAAATTACTTCCAATTACTGTGTTCTGACTGTCATGTATTCAGAAAGAGAAGTTTGAGTTGTTTGATTATGTAAGGTGGGAGATATAGGTCATACAGAGCATTTCCATTCTGACTGGCTGGGGTCTACACTTAGATCCAGGTTTCTGGTGTGGAACTCATAGTCTGCACACTGTTAATGACTACTTGTCTGTGCTTTAACTTTTCTGTTTGAAAATATCTGACAGTAAAATCATTTGCTTGAACAGAAGACAGTATTAGCAGAGCCATTTATTCTAAACATTTGCCTGATTACTTTTGCAAATTCTTTTTGCAATGACTGTTAAATATCCACATCAAGCACCTTGAACTTTAGGATGGGAACACAGTGTGAGAAGATATTAAGGAAGCAAATGCAGATGCAGAAAAAGATTTGAAGCAATTAGATGGAAGCCAGTTTATCCAGATCCTCTATCTGCCTGGTGGATATCACACAGAATTTGGTATTATGGCTTTCCACCCCTCAACTCCAACTGCATGTCATGCTGTGTAGACTTCAGGTATGCTGCATGGCTGAGACAGTGTACAGAAAACCTAAAGCTACTCTGGTGTCTCTTTGAGACCAGACAGTGCCTCTTTGGGACTTTGCCTCTGGAGGTGATAATGCCACTACAAAATGGCAGACATGAGCAGATTCCACTCACATTTATGCCAGTCCCAGAGTGAGGAACCTGCTTCAAAAGCACCACAGTGCTTGGAGCAGGAGCCACCTAGCACCCTGAAAGAGGAGAGCTGGCTTTGCAGCACTCAGGCACCAAGTGCCTTTGTTGAGCAGACTGACTGCTCCAGTGTTATTTATATCACATTCCCCATTGGATGGTGCAGTCCTCCATCCTCTCTAGTTTGCCTTTCCTCAGAAAAGCATTGGGAAAGTGATAGTCCCAATAGGCTGAAGATAACTGTATATAAACTATAGATACATCTGTGCAGAAGCTGTGTAAGCATAAGTAGTGCAGCCTTAGCTCTCAGGCAACATATTTTCTGCTCAGTGAGGCTTATCCACTCAGGTTTGGCCTGGCTTTTACTTGTGTTCACACAATAGCTTTCCAGCCTATAATGGAGAATGTTCTTGTATTCTTGCGGTGAAGGCAGAGGAAACTCATTTCTGCCTGTAGATTTTTGATGTTAAAATACTCTCAATGCAAAATTAGATTATTTTGTCTCAATCTTTTTTTTTTTTTTCTTAAGAGCCAGATTTGAAAGTAATTGAAACATACACCTGAATCTTCATCTATCAGAAGCTGGAGAAGACTTTACTCAAGGAAATTGTCCCACTAGTGTTGCTGAGGAGATGTTTTCTATGGGTAAAGACTATTAGAATCAGATGATTTCTTAAGTTGGAAAAGAACTCTGAGATCCCTAAGTATGCCCATCAACCTAACACTGACAAGTTCACCCCTAAAGAATGTCCCCATTAGGCTGTAAGATTGACAATTTACACCTGAATACTTTTTCTTCACTACCTAATGAAAGAAACAAGTCCTAAGAGACCACTGCAATAAGTATTCCCAGAAGTTGTGTCTGTGTTTTTCTGAGGTTATTCTCTTTGCTGTAACAAGGTTGACTGTGCATTGAATAGCAAATGCAGAATCCTTGTCTGCTCCAACACACTGGAAAATACTGTTGCTAATCATCCTGAAACAAGCTTGGACTGGCTGAGACACACAAATAAAGCATAATTTAAAAGCAAATATTTCTTGAATTTACCAGTTCTCTTAATTTCTACTTTACATTGAAGGTGCCAGGGGCTCTTTCCTGGACTGATCTTCCTCCTGATCGAGGAAACAATAGACATCCAAGTAAGCATAGTCACAGAAGCTTTTTGTCAGGACTAGTTCTTGCTTATGAAAAGCATTTTGCAGAGTTTACATAAATTCTAATTTATTAAGGGATCAGATTTCACATTATAAGGACATTTATGCTGGCTAACAGGAAAATGTTAGGTTTAGGATTTCAGGAGTACTTTTTTCAATTACATGCCTGCTGGTGAGCAGAAGTATTTGTCTGGAATTTTTTGAGAGCAGCAAAACTGTATTTAATTTTATTTATTTTTTTTTTTTAGTTCAGGGTCACTAAATGTATGTCAGTCTGGTTAGCCATATCCATTAAATGCAAATTTAGACGATTTAGCAAAATACTGAAAGGGAATAAACGTTATTTTTACTTCTGTCAAAAATAATAAGTTATATTATTGTGGCCAAAAACTTAATCTATGTAAAATATATAGATAAGCAGATTAATTTCAGTTTGTACTTACTACATTCCCTAATAACACTTACAAAACACAGGTTATTAAACACCAAACATACTATTTTCCAAAGACCTCTATGTGGTAGCCATGGGTAATGACTGTACACTCAGAGCTGAGTATGTTTCACAAATTTAATTCATTTTCCAATTTCCTTGATTTTCTAAGCTTTTAAAAATGAAAAAAAAAAAAATCTCTATTCTAAAATTATACCCTGTGTTTTGCCTCACAGCAACCCAAATTTGTTGGGAGGTCAACTAGTCATTACATTCATATGACTGTTTTTTTGGAATGGTCCTTAAAATATACACAAAATAGCAATTCATACATGAATTAGAAGCTTTGGAGCTTGGTATTATTTTTTAATAACTGGCCAGTGCTATGAAACTAAGTGTGAAACATTTCTCACTGATCCCAAGTATCATAATGCATTAGTACCCAGAGAGGGCCATGGTCTCTTCTAAACATCTAAAAACAAATAGTTATTTTCCTAAGGGTAGATTACTTGAAGGTTGGGCGCCCTAACAGCTGGATTCTCCAGGAGCAGGAAAGATCTGTGAGCTAACTCAAACAATGAAGGAACTCTGTAGAGACCCACAGATTCTTTGGGTTATTCTGGGGCTGTAGCACTACTAGGAATCCTACTATTAAGCTTCCTCATATCTCCTTGTGGCTGGTCTGCACCTCCCATTCTGCCTTTCCCTGGTCATAAGAAGAGAGAGAAGGCAGAAGCACCAGTAAGACAAGTATGGTAAAGAGAAAGGTTTCTTTTGCAGAAGCTATCATTTGTGGAAGGCAATATGTTCCACCTTCTGAGAAGTAAATACACAAGGTGAATGATCCCTGTCTCACTAGCCCTTTACACAGATCAGAAGATTGTTAAATTTACAGCAAAAAAGAAAAAGAACATGAGACATTTAGTGAAAGGTCAGTCTAGAGAGCAGTCTTAATCAAGGCAGTAAGGAGCACAAAAAAGAGAAATGTCTTAAAGTGTCTGCCTCTGCTAGGATCCAATGTAAGAAACAAGAGGCCTGAGAACTTCTCATTTTATGGGCTTAATTTGACTTAGACAGTATTAATAAATTTGGAAAGATGCTCATGACTCAAAATTATAGAACTTAATGCAGAAAGGGGCCAGCTGAGTAAATGAAGAGAGTGGTACTTCATCAGAATGAAGCTATTTGTTTCTGGATCAGCAACAATTTGCGAATAAATTATATTAATGATATAAATCCTTATGGATTAATGTTCTAGTGAAGAATACCCAAAGTCTGCTGTGAAACCCACCCCAAACTAGTAAGTAGGATGATCATCTCCCTAAGCATGTGTCCACACGATGCAAGGGGAATTGTTCAGCACTGAAGCATCTTTGAAATTCCATAAGGTTTTAGAAGCAAATTTCCCATCCCAAAAATTTCCAAATCTAATCAAAGAAATTCTCTTTTAGGCCTTCACTCAACAGGTGCAGTGTACTGGTAGCATGATTAATAATCATGTACTCATATGTATTATTTTAGGCATTATATTAAGCAAATTTTCCTTTCCCATCATGATTCAATGCCAACAAATACAATAGAAAAATCTCATTTAATTCAGTGAGTTTTAATAGTACCTTTTGTATTTATACTCTCCATTTCTGACTAATATATTATTACTCATCATATATAGGCCACTCCAGCAGTTTTCTGGGTAGTTTCATATGGGTCCTTTATTCCAAGGAATTTTGGGAGTCACTAATAGCTGGACAAGGGACACTGATTACTGAATTCCTGGCTCTGTTTTCAGCTTTGGACTGACTAGTATGTTTATATGATGCAGAAGTCAACCACAGGATGCCTAATTCATACTTACAGCACTGCATGTTCCTATTATTTTGTGTAATAATATATCATTTACTTTATAAAGATTTTTCTCATTCTATTTTATCAGTGGTTCACAGACAAATTTAGAAACAAGTTGAACATCAGGACTTGTAATTTTTCTAAGCCTCCCCTTAGAATGTTTCCCCTGTCCATGTTAATTATAAATTGCATTCATCACACTGAAGACTATTTATTTGCTTCTTCTGTTTATCTGTTTTGCCTATCTGTAATACCACAGTGGGAATGGCATGTACAATGGCAAGAAAATGACCTGTGTCAAACAAATAGATGGTTTGCACACAGATAAAAAAAGCAAAACCAAAATATTTGCAACATAAATCAGATTTTCTTTCTTCCCATCTTTTGTTTTTTCCATTGTTCAGTATGAATTAAAGATCTAAACTGCTACCAGCAATAATTCTGCATCTATTCCTTCCTCAAAAGATAATGTGATATTTCTTAACTTCCCTTGTTGTTTCTTGTCCAAGATCTGAACTGAATTTTTATTTCTCCATGAGAAGCAGAACTGGATTTTAATGTCCTAAAACCTTAGCTTAGTCTGATTGGATTTTTTTAATATGTAAATTTCTCATTCTTCCTGTTTTACTTGTTATTAATACATAATATTTCTATTAATAAAAAAAAGAAAGAAAACAGTGCAAGTGGTAGCAGAGGGAAACGCACTTAAAATGAAGGAACAAATAAAAGTCTGCAAAAGGCAGAGGTGAACAGGCCTTACAAAGGGGCCCCATTTTAACCCTTCAGTCCTAGCACAGCTGCAATGCCACCCCAAAAAAACTCCTTAAATATGTATGGCAAAATTTTCAATGGTACCTGGGAGGTATTTACTTTCAGGTTCTATTCAGCCAAGTCACCATCTTAAGGGACTAAGAGGGAACTGTAAATAGCACTTAAGTTCCCAGAGTGTAATTCAGCTCCAGGAGAGAGGTTCAAACAAGCTGTCCTTAATCCATATTTGTCAATATACAGTTAAGCTCTGTATCTCCTTATCACAGCTTGTTTCAGATGCTGAAGGTTTACATGATTTCAAAATGCAACTAGACAAATTCATATAAGAAACATTCATTGTGGGTTATTGTATGTAAGACAACCAGTGCAAAAAGTCACTGAGGCACAAATGATTGAATGATGGATGAATATTCTTTAGTGGCATCACTTACAAACTTCCATAGGCACCCACTTCTTGACTTTTTGATACTAGGACTCTGAGCTGAGGTGTGACCCGGTCAGACCACTCTCATGTTCTAATGCACCAAAATATCTGAGATGGCAAAGCATGTTACTTTCTGAGGAAAGCTCTCCAGCACAAGCAGCTCTCTGCAAGTGTATATGTTCAGTAGAAAGGCTGCCCACCTGAGATGGCTAAATTACTATTTCCCACTTAACTCTATTTGAGAATTATTAAAAAAGCATTTTTAATTTTCATGTATCTCTTCTGGATGTATTTGAGTTCACTACCTGTAGGCACCTTCCCTGGGGAAACAGGTTGATACCTACCTCTTGAACAACGGCCTAATGATTAGAGTACATCTAGGCATGGTGACCCCTGAATTTTGGTTAAGCCCCACAAGGTTGGACAACACAGTTTCCATCCTCACAAAGAGCATGCTAGTCTGGAGTAGGAGGATCCCATTGTGCAGGTATTCAGAAGCAGAGGCATTTATTTTTGTCTGAGAAAGCTGGGATCCCAGGAGTACAGATTCAGGCAGGGAGGGAGACCTGGCAGGAGTGAGGCTCTCTTGAGAGGCAGGCAGAGTCCTCTGGCCAAATTCAGGGGTGTGATTTGCCCCCAGCCCATTGCTGGCATGCACTTCATTAACAAGCAAGAGAATAAAAGTAATGAGGAGTCTAGACAGCAAACTCTTGTATCTCTGTGGCCTTGGGGATATATGGAAAGTCTTTTAATGTCTTCTATATACGTCTCTACATTTAAGTCAAGGAAAAGCACAAATGAAAATCAAATCCTTCTTTGCCGAATAATTTTTATATTATGATAATAATTTCCTATTTAGAGCATCTGTTTTGAAAGGCTTCTCACATTGCTGTTTCAAGGAAGTTAAGGATGGTCTGTTTTCCCAAGGCTGGTAGCACTGAACTGGAAGCAACTGCAGGGAAGGAGAGAGGAGGCAACAGGAGGACAGCTAATAATGACAGAGCAGTCTGCATTTCCCTGGGGAAGACAAATAAGAGATAACCACAGCAAATGGAGGATTAAACTGTGAACAATGTTTGCTTAAACCTAGAGTAATTTCTAGCTACTATTGCTTGATTTCCAAGCAAACAGTTTGTTGCCAAATTAGAAAAGTTTGTATCAAATGACCTGAATATGATTACAGTTAGAGGTATATTAGGATATTCATGTTTGTAATAATTACTATGCTTGTTTTTTATGGCTGCTTTGACATGTAAGTAATAACTTTTGTGTGTTTTATTTCTGCTAGGAGCATCTATTTCAACCACAATATTCACAAGGCTTTGCTTCACTCATTAGCTCTGGAGGTGTTTGGGCAAAATGCTACAAATCCAGACAGGTCTAAGCTTTCTTTGCCTGAATTTCAAACAGCAAAAAGAGCCTTTTAAGCAAAATGCCTGTCTCAACATCATTCCATTCCTGTTACTTTGCACTAAGAAGAGGTTCAGTATTCTTTCAAATAGATATTAGTTTACACTGTTTTTTTCCTCTCGTTAAGTCCTGACAGTCAGTACAATCATTCACGAGTGTATGGTTGAGGAACAGATAGAGGCATGTGGAATTAAGCCTATGTAAATTGTACCTATTTTTTCATATATGCTAAAAAGTATTTATTTACCCATTTTCTTATTTTCTAAGCCATTCATGCATGTCTTTTGTGTCTTCCATAACTATTTATGCACATATACAGATGAAATCCTAGTTACCACCCTATTCATTTGCCTATTTACTATTGTCAACACCTATGCAGAGGAAGGTATAAATTGATGTTGTTATGCTGAGATGTGATTTCAAATTTATACCAGAATTAGCTGAACATGGCTGTGCTGCTCACAAGTGGTCATGAATGATGGGTTGTAAGTGGAAGATGTATCTAAGCCCAGAGCGACTCCAAGAAGTCCTATTTGAGGCATAGTTGAGAGAGAGTTTTCAAACAGTTAAATGGGTAATTTTGTATCCTTCCTATAAACAAGCCAGAAGTAATTTTCACAATTACTTGTGCACCTCAAGATTCAGATAACCTCCTGGTTCCTCCTAGTTGGCCCGTGATAGATGGCAGAAAAATCCCACTGGGAGAGTTTTATCTAGTGCAGAACTGAGTCCTGATATGAAACTCATTCAAATCAAGAAGGGTCTTCCAAAAAACACCAAATCAAAACAGGTCTTTTGTAGAACTATAGGGACCCAGTGTTGCAGAAATGAAAAAGAATATTTATTATCTTACAGCTTTAATGTTAGCTCTAGGGTGATATTAAAGCACATCATCCAAAAAGAACAGATTTTATGTCAGAAATTTCTGTCTCCAGGTGACATCAGCAATTAGATATTTTCATTTAGCTTTCTCATGTGTTTTCTGATGATTTAATACATATTTCATGCTCCTTTTCTGTGTGCTTTTTGTTTGTTTGTTTGTTTTATTTTGCCTTTTTTTTGTTCAGAGTAGTGTTTTGTGATGTCTATTCTATGTATCTGATGAATACATAAACTAATAAAAAAATGTTAATTTCATTTTCTGAAGTATAGCAATGATAAAGATGGAAGAGATCAATTAATCTTGCAGGCACACTTTGGATTTACAATGATAAATGTTAACAACCCTCAAAAAGAATCTTTTGGCATATATATAAAAAAAAATAATCAATTATCAAATGCTTTTCATTTTATGCAGCTTTTAATCACCCTGTAACTGTACCAGCAGCTAACCTGCCATTTGGCATTCATGGATGAGTTATTAATCCAGATACTCTTGTGAACTGCCAGCCAGAAACAGAAATGTTCCCATTTAAGGATGTTTGGTGGAATAAAATTCTTGATATGATTATAAAATAGGACACATGGAAAACAGGTCTGGAGACAGATAGCCTGAAATTCTCAGGAGGAGAATTGGAAGCAGAAGTCAGAGTCCCTTACAATTAGCACTTCTAGATATTGCAATGTTATCCTAAAGGTAAAATAGAATGTTGGTGGAGATTATTTAGATTGAAAACCAGTGGATTTTTGTCATATTTTAAAAAGTATATTGACTTTAATTTATGCTTTTAGCATAAATAATTTAGATTATCTCCACAGTGAAGATTAAATTTCAGGAATTTTCCTTTTTCATAAAATGCTCCTCTTAACTGCAGGTCTGCACTTGGACCCCATTTAGTGTTTTATTTGGTTTAATATTACATTAGAGCTACAGGCTAGCCAAAACACAGCCTCACTTAACATCTGGCAAATAACTGAGCCAAATAATGAACCTGAAGCACTCCTTCATGGAGTTTCTCTTTCAAGTATGTGAAAGGTGATGGACTTGTTTCATGAAAAAAAAGCCAACACATATTTGAGAACAGAGAAATTGCAAGACAAATGGATTTTAATGAAGAAATTTCCTTTAGGTGATGCATGACTGGTCCTCATAATTATTTGCAGGATGAAAAATGTCTTTCTTAGAAAGCATTTAAAGAGGGACAACATTCAGGATTGCCCCTGAGGTGTCCTAGGACTGATCTTTTTTGTTTTGTTTTCCATTTCTGGTCTCTTGTTCATTACTGCTTTCTCAGTACTTTTGCTTGGTGGAAGGGAAGAAATAGATGAGTTGAAAATCATTCAGTGCAGACTTTCCTTCTATAGGAGAGGTTAGCAAAGAGAAACTTACAAAGTCTTTGTAAAGAGGCTGCATACTTATAAATCATATTCATTTTGTTAAATGTTACGAGGATTTTCATGGAAAATAATTTTTCTTGGTTTCCCTTTGCCCTCCAGAAACCCTTTAGAAGCCCTCCTTTTAGCCCTTTTCTCTATAGTTTTTAGATACTATTTCTTATTTCACTTCTCCCATGCTTTTGTGATATCTGCTACTTCTCTGTGATTGCTCCCACCCAGTCCATATCTCTGAACTCACCAGGATGTCATTAATTTAACCAATGCAAACTCAGTATATCATCTTTAAGGTACCACTTTTTTACTTCTGTGGCACTGCTAGGTGTCTTATTCACACATAGAACTCGGGACCAGTACCTGCAAGCATTCCAGAATGTCTTAAAAATTTATTTTCCCTTCATAAAATAAATTCTACAGTAAAGTTTGGGGTAGTTTGGGATAGGGAGACGGGAGAAAAGATGGAATGGGGAAAAAGAGAGTTTGGTGACAGGAGGACATCTCACACATAATGCAGTGGCTGTCTCAGGACTAGTTTTACACATTGTTCCTTCTAGTCAACATTTCAATAACACTAAATTACTTTCAGAAAATATTCTGTACTTTGGAGGATAATTCTGCCTGCAGGTGTAATATTAATTCTTTTATACTTTTTTGCATACCTCCCTCAATCCTTTCTGACAGCTTGGTTTCAAGTTTCCCAAACTTCCACAGATTCTTTCTGACTTACGTTTTTTGATCCTATATCCTTATTTCTGTATTTTTTGGATAGAAAATGATCTAATTCATGGTAAATCCAAGAATCTGGGAGCAGCACAAAAATCTCAAAAAAATGGAACAGTGTCTTCACCACATTGGTGTTAATTCTGACCATATTTAGGTCATAAATCATTAGGGAACCTCATCTTTTACTTAATAGTATTCTATGAAAAATTATGCCAGTAAATTGCTTCAGTCCTTAGACTTTGGGCCAATAAGAGTAACAAATCACAGACTATGAATGTTCAAATCTCCTTCAATCCTCATTATGGAAAGTTTTGCTAACTACTGAAAAACTGTTAATTACACCTAAAGACGTGATCTTCATGTCCAGTACAGGACATTTTACCACTCAGTGAGAACACAAAAGTGGATTTTTTCCTGGATGTCATTGAGGTAAATCTTTACATACAGGCCTGCCTCCAGCCATACACTGGGAGTGGCAGAGCTTACAGAACCAGTTTAGATTTGTGGTGGAGGATATCTTCTCCCTCAAACCCTGCCAGGAGATGTACGTGCAGATAACAGAGGCAAGGAGGAGAGCTCTAAGCAGATGGAGAGACGAAAAGGAAGCAAAATGCCTTTATGGGAATGGCCTTTGCCTGCAGCAGGTCTCAGAAGACCTGATAGTGCTCTGGGTGGGGCTCTTTGGATCTTCTCATAGGGGAACTGAAACCTACTAAAGCCTGTTCTGAAAGGAAGTTTGCCCTGCCCTGATCACAAGAATTATCCATGAAATAGTCTATGAGTCTGGGAAAGCTGCATTTCCCTACTGTAGATCTCATAAGCCTATATGGGCTGACATGTGGATTTAGGAACCCCAAATGTTGGCAAAGCTGTTTTAGTGATTAAATAATTGCCCCCTGAAGCACCTCAAAAGAAACCAAAGGAAAGAGGAATCACCATCTACCAAAAATAAAACAAAATTTCTAGTTTCTCAGGCTAGTTTTGTAGTTTCTATGAGCCAAAAAAAAAGTTAGGAACATTTTCAAGAGGTGAAACCACTTCCTTTTCTGAGCCCTCCTGTCTCCCAAACATCTTGTTGAATTCACCTCAAACTTTCCATTAAATTTCTACTTTGCCAGAATAAAATACTTATGAAATTTTAAGCCAATTGGTTTGGCCTGGTAAAAGGCAAAAAGCTAAAACTCTCTGTCCTGGAGTGAAAACCTGCTGCCAACTTTAGAATGGAGAGAATATAAATAAGATACCCACCAAAGGGAACCGAGAGCATGGGTTGTGTACATAATACTTATTTCTGAGCAGTGGTATCTAGTGTCATTTAGACTGATGTTCAAAGCATAAAACCAAAGCTTTACTGAGATCACTTCTCAGCACTTTATACTACCAGCTGAAACAAGCACATCAGGAAAGAAATATGCCACCTTTCAGTTTCTTTAGTGCTGCTGTCAGAAGGAGTTGATGCCCCCCATGATTTGCATAATCTCATGGAAATATGATTAAAGTTTATTGATAGGTTTTATTCCTAAAATCAAGTAGCACCCTCTACTGGGCAGTTCATATTGATCTTCTGCCACTGAAAATATTAAGAACATCTTGCGTTAAATAAAATGCCTGCATAATTACCTGTGCTGGAAAATCAGGAAATGAGACATTAGTGTAGAAATTTCAGGGTGAATGCAAGAATAAAAAAGCATAGAACCATTGTGAAAAACTACATACTGTGTTTTGGGGTTCAACTCTATGAATTTTGATGGAGTTTGGCTCTATAACACCAAAACAGAGTTGGCCTCAACTTTGTGGTTAGCTTAATATTTAGAATTCAACAGAAGCTGAAAGCCTGAACAGAAACCCATGTGTTCCACTTATTGGCACAGATATTTTCTCTCCAGATCAGTGAAGGTACACAGCTTTTTCAGTAATATTTGGAAAGTCAGCTCATGGTCCCTTCCAAGGTAATGCCAGAGATGCATATGTTGATCCTGCAGCACTACTGAAGTGCTGTGGCTGTAAAAGCTTATGCACAGCCGCTGTTCAGGACATGCACATACATCCAGCAGGCAAACTAGGCAGATTGCTCTTCCTTTCGCTCCACTTCACAGCCTTTAGTGGGTTCTTTCAAGGTTGAGAGAAATTTGGCTGTTGCTGTTTTAGCCTCCATAAATACCTGATATCATTTGCTCACAGAACCTGACAAAAACCTCTGTCTGATCTCTCCCAGTTGTGCTCTCTCTCTCTCCCTCTCGCTCTCATTCTCTTTATCTAAGGAAGCTTCATCTAAATGGCAATTTTATTCTTTGTATTCCATCTCTTTTCTCTCCCTTCCCAGGAGTGCTGTGACACGGCCAACCAGAAGCACCACACCAGCGACTAAAGACAGTTTGTTACACGAGCAGCTGTGCAGCAATGACCTGGTGATGTGGCACTTGGCTGAGAAATCAATCTTCTGAAAGCCAGCTCTAACAGCACTGAAATCAGCAAGGGTCTTCCTGTCAGTCTAGAGCAGCTTGGATCAGGCCCATGTGCACATCTGGATGCAGTTTGTTCCAAGGTGCCTGCACTATCCCACCTTTTATCTGGCATCATTTTTTACAGGAGTAAAGGAAAGCCTCAGACTTACTTCTGATGCTCTGCTGCTTCATGATTCTTTTCCAGCAATGAGATTAATATGTGACTTTGTCATCTGCTTAACTTATTGTTGCTCTGCATTTAGATTTTTTTTCTCTGCTGTCATATATTAATCTCAAAGAATGTGCAAGCACTTATTTCAAATGCACGAGTTGCTTTTGGTGATTTTGATTTGATTTTGCTTTTTGTTTTTTGCTTTCTATGGTTTTTTTTTAAGTAGGAATACACATTTTTACTTGAGGAAATATACTGGCTCACAATATTGCCATTGAATCAGATAAAAGAATATCTGGGGGAAGTGAACCCCTTGGCACACCTGATACAGAGAATTTTAGTACAAAAAAAATCTAACTTAAAACATTTCTGTAAATCATAGCAGGAGTTAGTCTGGTGTTTGGTAAACTCTGATTCTTTATTTCTTGCATCTGTCACATGGAAAGACATGCAATTATTTTGGAAAGTTCAAGTATTCAATAGTTCCTGGGAGAAAATTTTATTCTCATTAGTACAGAGTTAGATGACAGAAGGAGCAGGAGGACAATGTATTTGCTCTTCATGGCTGGAAATTCCTCAGATTTCAAAGCTGGAAACTTTTAGAATCGGCTACTCAAATGTGTCGTGGAAGAGATAATACCCTCTCTGTTTGCCTTAAAAATGTGGCCCATGAGTAATGTCAAAACACTTTTATTTCACTGAAATATGACCTGATTCTGTAACTCTAGCTTTACTTAGGAAAAAATTGGTTTGTTAAAGAATTCACACAAGCCTATTTTCAGTGGTTACAGAAATGGGTGGGGAATACAATTTAAAATAAGGTACAATTTTGTCCTTCTGTAGAAGATTTTAGTAACACCCACAGTAGAATCAAGTTATATTTTTGTATGCAATACTGACATGTTTTTCAAGGCAGTTGTTACATTTAATTTTATATTATCCTTTGATGTTAGTACACACTGGTAAAGTATTTTCAAGAGTACACAGACTTGGCATACTGAGAAGAAAGATTTAGAATATGATTGCTTTGAGTCGGAAAAAATTCAAATCATGAGATTTTTCTATATTTGCAAGTGGAAATTGGCAGGAATTCTTCACAAAACTATTGGATTGCACACTTAACTTGTTTGTACCTGTAAGAAAATCAGATTATTCTTGTAATATGTTAGCTATCCTTCCTAAAGAGTTATGAAACATAATTGTCTCCAACATTTCCATATAATTCTTTTCTCCTGGACTTCTGAAAGCATTTTTACATGTACCATAAATTGTAAATTATTTTATTTAAAGCTGTACAGAGGAAGGACTTTTGTAGTTTGAACTATGATTTCAAAGTTTTTGTTCCTTGTAAACCAAAGCAGCCCTTTCAACTTTTGTACCATTAATGAAGAGAAATTCTAAAGAAAATACATCACCTTTTGAAACATTCAATATATGCTATTTTTTTTGGAAATAAGATCGTTTCAAACATTAATATTTTTGTACTGTAATAATGTATTTTAAAATTACCACATTACAAAATTAATATTAAAGGAAATTTTGAAAATAAAATTTATATTTATTACCTCCTCAATCTTAATTAATATGAAGCATATTTTTCAGCTATTTTCCTAGATTTTCCTTTCAGGCAAAATTTCTGCTCTCCTTTACACAATATCCGGACATATTTTAAATGGGAAGAATATAAATAAATTTTGGAAAAGTCAATATAAAGCTTATTGGACAAGACACTTCTATTTAATAGAATAATAAGGAAGTTATGGGAAGGTCAGGAAACACTGAGGATAGAACCTGAAGGTAAAAGAGGAAAAATTTGGAGAGGGGTGAAAGTTTAAAATATGTAAGTCTTAGGCACAAGAAGGAGATGGTGATGTAAGTAGTAGGCAGGTGAGTGAATTGAAATATATGGCTAAAAATTTGATATAAAAAGGACCCTGTTATCAATAAAAGCCCATTTGTGTGAACTGAAGAAAGAAACTAGAGTAAGAGAAAATGAAGAGGGGGGAAGAGATTACAGTGGGTAGACCAGAGCAGCAGTTGGTGACTGAAATTATGCTGAGATAATATATAGCTCCACAAATAATTTCTGTATGTTTTAATGTCTTTTATTTTTCTCCCAAATGTCTACCACAACATCCTTCCTCTCTTGTTTCTCTTTCATACAACAGTTTCTTCTCTGATATTTATTGCCCTGCTTGCTAACTCTGCTTCTCTGACCAAAGTTCATGAGTTCTCCTATCTGATCAGCATGGCAGAGGCACGTTCCCATGAACATGGGGTCAGCTGTGTGAGCTGCCTCACCCTGAGCTGTGACACACATCCCATGAAGAATCAGATGTCTGTCCTTTCCATGGATCTGATGAGACATGCAGCAGCACAGAGCTCATCCTAGCTCAGTGTGAGCAGTGGTCTCGTTTCAGCATCAAGCTTGTTCCCTGATTTTATCCTTCTTGCTTCCAAATATTAGATTGTCTCAGAAGATGTTGCTTAAATTATGCTTATCACTTTTCCTTTAGTAGGAGGAGAGATAGTCCAGGCTGAATGTGGTTGAAGAGCTCTGCGGTAAAGAATGTTTCACTTTCATGTGACAGTGTATTCAGTGCCCCTTGGCACTCCCCTTAAGCATCCCTCACAATTTTCAACCCACACATCCATGAAATTATTGCTTCAGAGACTGGTAGTCCAGTGAGTGGAGAGCTGGGCACTCCATCCCTGAAAATGCAGTGGGAGGTGTCCAGCAACTAATGAAAACAATGGTGGGAGGAGGACTCTTCTTAGGGACTACTATCTATAGGGGGATAATCACAGACTCCACACACCGCTGAAGCTGACTGCAAAGGCCTCAGTGCTTTCAGTGGGGAGTGGATGGTGTCCTATGGGCAGCAATAGTATGACAGTGCTTAGCACAAACCAGCCAAAACAAGTCGGAAAATGGCGTAGGTGAGCCCTTTGTATGGGCAGAGTTTTATGGGCTGCTTGAGTCAGCTGTTTGGGACAATTATTTTTAAAGGCATCAACAGGCACTGAGTCACACTTGTACTCCTGAGTTCATTGCAGAACAAGTTGCTTTAGGCACCCTCTGTGCATTGTCAGCCTATTTTGCAACCTACTCAAAGGACAGATGGATTGGTGTTTGCCAAGATTGCAGCTAATGTGTTAAATACATTAAGCAGTCATAGCTTATTAGCAAGGAAATTTGGGATCATAAAATGCAACAGAAGAGCTGGTGTTCAGCAAGACAGCAACTTTAGCAGCTTGATATTTATATTATGACCAGTATCAATAATAAACACATAACAGCTTTTACTTTGGATACTTTACCAGTCAAGACCTTGAACTAAAATAATCCCTGATACTTTAAAATATCTATTTTTAAATTGCCATGCAAATCTGATATGTAAGAAAAGATATATAAACTGTATTTGGTTAGTATGGAAAAAGCAACCAACTGGCACTCAATGCAGTTGGACACAGGCTGCAGAAGCAAGATTTGGCTAACTTAACATTCAGCCTTCAAAATACAGGACTAATTTTCCCAAACTGCAACTCACAGCTGCAGAACACACTCACAGTTGCCAGAACATGCCACTGCTTTTATGTTTCCATATCTTTTATACATTTAGTTTTCAAATTATGGATCTTACTAATCCACAAATATTGCAATAAGAAATGCAACAGTGATTGCTTGCCCAGAAAGCAAAGGGATTTTAAAAACATCTGCATAAATGAAAGTCCATTAGGAAACACAGTAAGCAGAATGGCATGCTGTAGTGCATCCCCCCACCCCTGCAGAGCAAGGTTTCAGGATGGGGAAGGCTCATGCAGGGGGAACAGCTGTTTGGAAAAGCCTGCCTGTCTCTACGACCAGGAAGGAAGTGCTCCTTCGGGAATCTTGTCCAGGTGTAGAAGCAGAGGGAAGTAAAAACAGGGGAAGGCAGCTGCTCACCATTCAGCAGCTGAGGTGAGAAACCCATGATATGAGCTAAAAATGAGGGTTCTCCTGGGAGAAGAGAGTCAAGTGTCCAGCCAGGACGCTCTTGCCTCTTTGCCAGAATATTTATATCCATGGTGCAAAGAAGATGGTGTAACACGAAAGACACAGACAAATCTTACTGAAAATAGATTACTCAGCGCATTTTTCAGGTGTTAATTGTGTCAGGAGAGCACTTTTACTCAAGGCTGTAAGTACAGAGGATGTCCAGGGGTGCCTGTGTGTGACAGGAGCACCCCAGTAGAAATATATTCCCCTTTACTGCTCAGAAAGTACACACTACTGTTTATGCTACTCTGACATCAAAATTCCTTGCTGGAGTACACCTATAAGCCTGCTAAGGCCATTTTAGTGCTTTTGTTGGGTTATTACCAGTATAAAATTGGCAGAAGCTTCTTTTTCAGAAAATTCTTTCCTGTAAGATAGTATCTCTTACCACGCACTGCATAAACCTGGACTGTCAGGAGTCCGAAGAGAAACTTCCTCAATTCCTACACAGTTTCCAGATTGGTTTTATGAATTGTTGGTGTTATTTGTGTACCTGTCAGCCTTTCAAAATACTTACAATTCAAGGGGAGGTCTGCTGGATATACACCTGTGGAAATAGACTTTTGGGAACCCAGCTGCAAAAGGAAATGGAGCTGCGTGAGGCTGGGGCTTAGCGCAGGGTAAGGGCACTGGTAGGCACGCAGTGTCCCGGGGCTGACAGAGTAGGTAACTCAAGTACATCTGCATGTGATGCAATCCCAGCTCTGCCTGACATGTGGACATGCCTTTGTAGTGATTGCTTCCTTCTCTTAACGCTAAAAAGCCAAAGAGTGGCGTCTACAAGTCTGCCTGTGGGAAGGAGAGAGAGAGAGGGACTCATTAAGGGTTATTATCTTGTGAATAGACTTGGTCAGACAAAACAATAGGATAGCTGAAGCTTAGGGGAAAGCTCCTCTGTGACCATTGGTGTCTACATCATTAGCAGTTCTTCAGTGACAAAGCCAAAGAAAAAATTCTATTACAGCCCTTTGAAAACAGAAAGGCCAAAGAGGTGAATGCAAAGACACATATGGGGATTTGAAAGATGGACATAAGGTAGGAACAAGAAAAGCTGCTCTTCCGGCAGTGAAATGCTTCAATCAAGTTATTTGTGACTGAAGAAGCAGAGAGGAAATCAGATGTTTGGACATCTACAATAAAGAAAGAAAAGAAGCAGTGTGGAAGATGAAGGATGTCCTCCAGCTGCTCAAAAAATTGTAAGAAACTCAAGACAAGAAAATATATATAATTTCACTTGGACTGATGTATTTTCCATGCTAATTAAAATAAAGGAATTCTTGGGATTTCCCTAAGTGTGCATATCTTCAAATATGCCATGGATTTACAGAGTGAATGTAAAATGTGGCATGACAAAAAGACTGGTGCTGTGGAATAAGATTCAGTGGAGAGTTAGGATGTGGGGACTCGTGGGTGGTACTGGGCTGAGGGTAACCTCTGATTTAATTTGCATGATGAGTAAGAGGGAGGGAAAACAGTCTGATAAGGAGCTCAAAGATAACATTTGCTGCTTAGATCATGGAGTGCTGAAGATCATCACACTGATACTGCTGGAGACCTGGGGTACAAAATGTGATACTTAGTCAGAGTACAGTCATAGGAGCTTGATGAAAGAACCATAAAATTTGAATAATAGTACTATTAAACAGTATTCACAACAAATTTCAAAATAACACAACAGAATTACCAAAAATAGGAAACAGATACGTGCCTTACCTACTATTAGCATTCAATCTGTATTTGTTGGGTTTGACTCTAACAGTTTCTGAAAGAGGAAATAGAAAAGACTAAAATGCACTAATTTCACAAGAGAAGGCATATTAAGAAGACAAAGACCACTGACTGTGTATTAGCTTATCACTCTCAGGCTCTCTTTCACTTGTATCACTGCCTCTGACAGCTGAGAGACTGAGACTATCTGGAGACAAAATCTTCACTGCTGTCATGCTCCTCCTCAGATCTTTTACCTCTCAAGGTCTCTACCCAGAAGTGCTGCTGAAGGACAGTGCACTAGCACAGACTAAAATAAAGATTTTGTAAGGGAACAACGTAAGACTATTTGGGAAAATGTCTGCCTAGCATACCGAAGAGGAAGGAGAAGGAAAAAAAAGAAAGCATACTGGCAAGACAAGATGAGGGACATGGCCCTGCAAGTGGGTTTGAGGGGAAAGGTGTCATCATGCTGTCCCCCACCATGCTCTGCACAGCCTTTGAAGATCAGTCTGTGCCTTCAGTTCCACTGAAGTGGGCTGAGGGACCCTACTCAATGCCTTGCTAGTGAGGATATCGTGTGCACTGCACTACAGCAAAGCAAGGAGGGTAGGAACATCTCCAGTGTTTGGGCTGGTTTTCAGTAAAATAGCAGTACCCTGATTCTGCTGGTGGTTGTACTATATGATGAAGTGAAAAAACTTCAGCTTTTCCGCTTTGACAATAGAAGCAAGGCCTCTTAAAATAGCAATAGTTTCAGGCACTTAATACAAACATGCCATTTGTCAAAATATTATTTGCTTCACAGAGATGATTGATGAGTGTGCTATTTTGTGCTAAATATGACAACTTTCTGGAACATTCCTTGTTGATGACCATGAACTTTACTCCTTGCAAGGCCAGCTGAGGCTACAGAAGTGCAACCAGCATGTTCTTAGTGGTGACATTGACATTATTGCTTCTGAAAAACCCTCTGCTTCTAGAGAAACATTTACCTTTGAAAACTGGGGGGAAAGGCCTTGAATGTGTTTAGAACACGTTGTCAAATCAGTTGTCTGAAAGCCAACTGTTACATCTATTAATTTTTGTTTACTTACAGCAAATCTTTAGCTGTGTCTGAGCCAACTGGTTATATATTTTGAAGGATGGGAAAAGTCACTTGAATACTTGTGGCTGCATCAAAGATCCTTTATCAGTATACCAAAATGGTCATACAATATTTGAAAGAAAAGTTTTTCCCTGGCTGCTCTAACTTGTCTGGAGACATCAGCATGTGTAAATATGGAGGACCTTCTGTTAAATATATTTGTTGAACTAAGGAAAATGTTTTGGGTGAAGAGAGAGAAGGAAAAAAATTATTTCTAACCCTTTTTGACACCTCTTTTTTTCCCCTGTCTAGGACGCTCTGCAGCATGGCACACTGCAAAAGCAAAGTAGCAACAAAGCAACACCAGTGTTTGGTTATTCACAGAAGAACAAGCAGGAGAAGGTCCATGAGACAAAATGGATCCAGTCATTGAATGCATATTGCTGACTCTAGTTCTTGCTTGTTTAATATACTTTCTCATTTCCTCATAAGCCTTCAAAGGCTTAAAATCTTTGATTGGACTGAAGCATTACATGCCCTGCTGGTATCAAGCTCTCAAAGACTCTTGCATCCATTTTTTGATATACTCAAGCTCTTAGGTGTTTATCATGGGTTTCAATATAATTAGAATGGTACAGTGAGTTCAATATCAATGGAGAATGAATGGGATGGGTGTTTGTAATATCACTACTGGTAATCTCAATTTTCTTGGTATGAAGATCATTACAATTAAGACAAATTAAAACCTACAGAACAGATGGAGAGTTCAGACATTTCAGCTTAAGGTCAGCCCCCCCTTGCTGATGGTAATGGCATGTCCTATTGTAATCTACATTATTGTGTTAATCAGAATGGATTAAATTATCAGTTTCTGTTATACCAAGATTGTTACATCTAGTTTATCTAATAATATCTGTTCATAGCACTGAAAAATGACCCATGTGATTTTGAATCTTCGATTAAGTAGAATTCTCTTTGCTTTTAATGAACAAATGAAACCAAAATAGAATCACAGGAAGCAATACTTCAGTAAATCCAGTTTTCATTCAGCCCTGAAAAATCTCTTCAAATATTGAGTAGATGTAATTTCTTTTATCTGCTGTCTTGAAATGTATACAGTTTTCTCATTCTTTCTAATGGAGCATATGGTTAAATCTGGCTCTTGGGTACTTTAAAGAATATTTTCTGGGAAAATATTTCAAAAGAAGTCAATTTTCTGAGAAGATATTTCATATAACCAAGAAATTAGGAAAAAAACCCAACTCCTCTCAGAGCTTCACTTCTAAATCCAAATGGATCACAGAAAGAAAATCTGCTTTCACCACAAGTAAAAAAAAATATTCAGCGCTAAATTTTCATCCTGGACAAAGTAACGTTCCAAACATGGAACTGGACAGAAATATGAGAGAAACAGAACCTTTCCAACAATTGAGTGATTGGCCAGGTACCACCTGCCTGGTCTATATCCTTCCATCACTAAGTTACACCTGGGCACTTAAAAACTGACCATGCCAAAAGGAGAGGTTCAGCAGCAGCTACTCTGGCTGTGTTCTCACATTTCTTTATGGCCTCTCTGGATTGTATTTTTTCTTCCTAGAATGGAAATGATGGAGTAGCATGTGTTGCAGTGATTTAATTTTCGTAGGGCCTGGACTTACTCCCATGCGCCACAGCTAAAGGGATCAGAGAACCTCTCTGCCCATTGTTGGCCAACAGAAGTTGTTAGTGATTTGCTCAAAGTAAGCTTTGTGCTCTTATTTGGCTGTGTCTAGACAGCCAAATACTTTGCTGCTATCCAAGGAATGTGCAGCTAATGTCAGTGATGTATTCACAGGAAAGCATTGGTTCTGGAGCATAGGCTTGACACAATCACTGCAAAGTGTAGAAGCCAAGAGGCAGGGTATTCTTCCTTGAGCAGGCTATTTATTATGGGGCTTACTTAACTTCCTCAAAGAGAAAAACAATTCAAAAAGTTATTTAAAATTTCACTAATTAAAAATACAGCTAATATTCAGTTTGATAGTCATTTGAGAGATTTAGTTAAGAGGCATTTTAGACATATAAACCCACATAAAACTCTTGTATGGTCTAAGAATTAGAAGCAGAAGAAGCAAAACTATCTTGTGTTCTTCATTAGCAAGTGGAACTGCCTTTAGATAAAGATTTATGATCTGTCTTGAGTAACTGTGTTAGCAGCTGACAAGTGTTTAGGAAAACAAAATGACAATCCAAGAGGTCAATATGAAAAAAAACCAACAACAAACCAAACAGCACTAGCATATTTTGGAAAGCAGAATAGTAGCCCAGCAATAGTTTAGTTTCTGTTAGCTCCCAATGGAGTTATGCTTGCTTACAGAAATGACCCATCCTATAGTGATGGGTTATCCTTCGATTGCTTCTGAGGGAGAAAAGTCAGCTACTGGCATTGTAAACTATAACCAATCCTATGAAAGACCAGGCAACTGTCTCACAAAGGACTGAGCAGGTGCAATAATTTGTGCCAGATAATGAGCATTGCCCCTATTTATTAGCTGTGCAAGCAAAAGCACAGAAGAGAGATTGTCCACAGCCAGGCAAGGAGGGTTAAACATGGCAAATTTTCTAGGTGAAGGGTGGAGGCAGCAGACCAGAACATGAGGTACTTGATGTTAGATATAATCCTAACATTGCAGTAGCTTTGTTTTTAACTCAGCAATGTATCTGGCATCTTGTCTCTCCTATACATCAAGTGCAGGAAGACAATATGAACAGTTTCTAACTCTACCTCATAAACTTCCCTGAACAGGCACTGGAGTTACAATAACATCTTTGTTGGCAAACATTTCCAGGCACTGTAAATCTGTCTGACTCTACAGGAGAGATGGCTGATGTGCAGATCTCTAAGTCACTGTTGTTAAAAAACAGAGCCCCTGTTCATCCATCTTGGGCCTTATTTTATAGCACACCACATAAATGAGAACTTAAAATAGTTCTTTATCCTTCCAAAGTGCACAGTCACTGGAAAGGATAACACACGTTTATCCTCGGGAACCTGAATCAGCTGAGAAAAGAGCAACTGAAGGACACATCTATGTTTGTCTTTCCCTATCCAGAGGCAGCTCCTGCAGTCCATGCCTATGCCAGTGTGCTTTTACTCACTTAAGGAATTGAATCTCTTCACACAAATGTTCACCAGACCAAGGCAAGGAGTTGCAATCTTTATCACTTAGCACCAGGGAAGCGGCGCAGTATTGTACAAGAATGTTCCCAAGGAATGTAATAACATGAGCTGGAATGATCTGGCTTCTTACCACATGAGGCTGTGGAGAGAAAAATAGCCATTCTTCCCTGCCCATAAGCACACAGGAGGACACACATCTATCCTTTGTTATCCATGCTGTAACGTGCATTTATTAGTAATAGCATGAAGATATTTTTCCTCGTGGTTTTGACAGCATCTTTGAGATGGGCTAGATGGAGAAGATTTCCACTTTTTGAAGAGGTTTAAGGTTTTGAAATATTTAAAGAAATATAAACAAACACAGTTTGTTTTAACTAGTGATCTCAAAATGGTAAGAAAAATATCAGAGAGTTAGGGCTATTGTTTTCAATACAGGCTTTCAGCTCCTCACTCTGCAGTACTATTCTGAACCTTAAAGGCTTTCCAGGTGAGACATGCATGGAAAAAAATGTTCACCTTTTTTTTTCTTTCCCCAGAAGCTCTGCTGCAGAGCCATATTTAGAAATGCTCGATCGTAAGGTGTTTGGATTTGGCAGGGAATGGTATGATGCACTTTCCCCAGGGCCTGGGAAAGAGAAGCAGGCTGCAAAGACAGCTTTCACAAGTTGCTTTGAAAGGCAGTGTATAATTATAGAGGCTGGCAATGAAAGACAGAGCAGCCTCCAGGGATACCCTTTTCCTATTCTGCCACTTACAGATTCTTGCCTTTGCAGTCAAGTTCTGTCGTGTCCTGAGCAAGAAGCTCGGTCAGCAGTGAATGAGACAGCTTGCATCATCTTTCTCCTTCAGCTAAACTATTAAAAGGAGGCAGGTCTAAGGCTTTTTTTTTTTCCTTGACAAATCTGTGACTCATGAAAGCCGCAGAAAGGAGAAACCAATAAAAAACTATTTCTACACTTTAGCTTTTGAGCTTCCCTTTTAGGGATCACATAAGGTAGAGTGTTCAGAGCTTTTGTTAATAGTGCTATTATAATTTATTATTGTTATTATTATTATTACTAATACTACTACTATAGTCTTGTATTTAGGCACCTTGCATCCACTCTAAGAACAGGTTTAAGTATACAGCAGGTCTGTGTGACGATGCCTGAAAGCTTTGTGCTTTTGAAAGCTCAGCACTAGGGCCACCTGCAGAGCTTTCTGAGAAATGTACACCACCTCCACAGATTGTTTTCAAAACCAATATTGGCTTCCCACAGCCAGGGCCTGTTCTGCTGAATGCCAGAAACTCCTTGTACCAGTCTCTTGTGTCCCTCTGTGATGTGCAGTATTTCTGCTGTAGTTCTGGTGGCAGAGCTGGGGGGGAAGTGCTATAGAGCTTTCACAAACTGCATTTTTATCTGTCAGCAGCACCTCCTCCCTCAAGTTTACATCAAACACAGTGCCAAGTCTGTGGCTTAAGCCCATCTCTTCATTGGACTCCTGAAGAAACTGAAAAAGAAAAAATGCAATTGCCCCCATATCTCTCTGCCTTATACTGACTGTTTTGGAGACAGATATTATGTGCTACATTCTCTTTAAAACAATTTAAAAACCCCAAACAATAAACAAGCAAACACACATACTATGGGCTGGAAGAGACATGAAGAATGAAATAAAAAATATGAGCCAGGAAATAGTAAAGTAAAAGAGAACTTGCTTCCGTTTTTAAAAACTTTCTCATTTGCCATTTTCTTTGCCATTTTCAAATTAAACCTGAAACAGTTCAGTTGAAATGTGTGTCAATATGTAGTCATGGATTTTGTATCATTTATTAGTTCTGGTCTCTGTAAAGGCCATTTCCATTAGTGATATAATAGACAGCAATAGCTGAAAATACAGAATGCTCCCAGATTTATTTCTCCTGGTTCTTTTTTCTGGAGTGCAGGATGCTGCAAAAGACCCCCCAGAATTTAACTGTGCTGCACATGCAAATAAATGCAGCTGAATAGAAGTGGAGTTTCTGTCACATTTATTCATTTCAGCACCTGTTTACTTTCCAAATTGGAACAAAAGGTCAAAGCACGCTGTGCTTGACAGAAATTATAAAACATTTTGATTCAGAAATACTAAACTAATTCATTTTGCCATTTTTAACTAAGAAGAAGCATTTTGATGTTCTATTAACAAGATGAGTTCACCTAAGTCAAATTATTTTATTTCAGTTTTCAAAAGCTTTGTTTTTTCCTTGAACATTAAACCATTTCCATGAAAATAGAGACATCTGGGAATTTAATTTCCTGTTCTGAAACAAAAAAACCTCATACCACAGTATACCATTCTGTCAAATTCTTCTTACATTGTGCTGTACGTGTATATCCTTCATTCATCTGTGAGGGATTCTTACTAAGATTTCTCTTTTCAGAGAAATTGTCTCCGTTGTCAATATTAGAAGTTAACCATTACTCTTATTGAATGTGTTAGGATTCTTCACAGCACAAGGTCCTGCAGTCATGGACAGTCATGAGCAATTGGGACAGGACTTTCTGATGTCATTATTGCTTTCTATTGCAGAAGGAATGGGAGAAATGGAAGTTGCTCAACAGGTTCTCCTTCTGGGAAGGAAAGTGGAACAGAAACTGCAATGCACCAGGTTTTCCTGCAGTTAGTAGGTATAAAGGTACAAGTTTCAGTTCAAATAATATCAAATCACACAATTTTATTAGAATTATCTAAATACTGAACAAGGAGACTCGACTGCTAAAAATTTAAAGAAAAAATTTGAATGTGATTTAGTTTCTCAGGGTCTGTTCATTGACTTTATTTATCAAATAAAGATTTTTATCAGCCTTCTTTAGACCAGTGCCAAGTGAGTAAAACAAAGCAGTTTTCTATAAAAGATTCCTGAGATCAGACATAGATACTTTACATCACCTTTATCCCTTCTACAACACTCCAAGAAATTCTTTAAGTGAGTGTGTGGGATTTTAGACAGTTTTGGAATCCTGGGTTTTACTTTACTAGAACTCATAGCTGCAGTCAGAAAGATAAGCTACACCATCTTGGGTCACATATGATGCTACAGGAATACAGTTTTATCTAAAAGGTCTTCCTCTGGTGGCACAACCAACAGCAGAGTATCTGCACATTTTCAGAGCAGAGTTGGAGATGCTGCAAAGAAGGCTCACACCACACACATGAGAAAATCCCTCATGACCTTTTTTTTCTTCATCCCTGAACACTCCCCCCNAACCCCAGCAACTGACTTGGATGAATAGTTCAATAACCAGCTATAATCAGTATACTAATTATACAAAAATCATTGCACAGATGTAATAGGTGTTTTTAACTCTTAAGTATTCTAGTACTTGTAGACAAAATACATCAAAGGAGGACAAAATAATTCTGTGTCCTTTTTAGACACATCCCAGTTTATCCTCCTGCAGTTTGTCACGTCTAGGAGGTATAAACTTGTATATTAGTCAACATGTCTACTGCAAATTATCCCACTACTGTGATGTTGAAACAAGTAGTTCAGCATAAAGCAAAGAAGCCCTGATGTTTGTCTTACATCATCATAGGAGAGGTGTGTCTAAACATGCAGTGA
The DNA here is from genome assembly GCA_013398075.1 of Notiomystis cincta. NCBI lineage: Eukaryota > Metazoa > Chordata > Aves > Passeriformes > Notiomystidae > Notiomystis > Notiomystis cincta. Next base: position 254,112 of record VZRX01010699.1, read on the forward strand.
AAAAAAAAGGACACTTCTGTTAGCATAACCATTCAGAATCAAAGCTAGGTTAAAAAGATAGGAATTTTTCCTTTGTTTTGGTTCTGCACCTTTTAATGAGTTCATAGAGTTTAAATGGTGGAATAAATATACTCCATCACATGAGTGAGAGCTAATAATATGTGTTCTTCAATTAGTTTAACTGAGTTGAAGCTGAGGTACATGAAATTACTGCAAATGTTTCACAATTGCTTAAAGTTTAAACCTGGATAGCACTTTTAAACATGTGAAATGATACAAAACCCCAAGTCATTCAGATGTATTTTAAACACTTGCAAGCTCTAATGCTATATCAATATTCAACAGTCTGTCCTAGTAGAAAAACAACAATTTTATTGGGAAGAATGTTAGAGATATAAGAATAGCTACATGGTTAGCCTAGATGAAAATAGAACTGATATGAGTAGAGGAATAAAATAAGGGTAGGATAACTAGCAGAGACAAAAAATACCAGACATCTAAATTTAGGAGTCTTTGAATGCTCTAAACTTTATTTTCTTTGGCTTTTGTGTGGTGTTTCATAAAGTTATTTGGATGGTGCTGAGAGCCTATAGCAAGCACAGTCTTTGCACAACATTATGCTATAGACCATCTTAATTTTGTTTTCCTTGTATTTGTTCACAGAATAAGAATAAAGATTTTTATAACTTCCATTTCACTTGGACAAGGCTGTCACAACAGTCTAGACTGCACAAGTGGCCTGTGAGTTTACAAGTAGCTATTTAATTCAAAAGGAAAATTCTCCTCACACAGTTTTACCCTCTTCTGTTTAATGCCAAGCTGGTTTCTCCTGCAGAACTGTCTAATGATCATTTCTCCTTCTGCAGATTGTTCCTGAAAACCTAAATGTGGAAAGTTAGTGCTGGAACTTTATGGCACTTTGATTGAACAAAGGAGGGAGAATGCTTCTGTCCTCCTCACTGAAATACGCCCTAAAACATGCAGGAGAGAGCTGTCTCTCTAAAGGAGTACAGTGAGGGCAGGTGAGTGTGGGAGGAATGGTTTCAGCTGGTTTCTGCCCTGTCATTCCTTTTCTGGGATACCACCTTGCAAGCTGAGGCTGGCCTGATGTCAGCCACGTGGAAGCTGTACATCTGGTCTGAACAAATCACATAAGCTCCCTCTGGAGTCAATGGAGGAAGATGAGCATGTCTGGAGAACTGCTCCAGACATCTGTGTTTTAGATGGATAGAGCTAGGTGAGAGGAATCCTACTTTCCAAGAAGAAATATCTTATGAGTACACCAAAAGATTGTTTAGATTCACACTAGGAAAAAAAGTAGGGATATTCAAAACTGCACCAAGTGGAGCCCACAGCTGGGAGTTTCTCCTACTGTTCTTTATGGAAATATTTTTACTCCCCCCACGTCAGCCTGTTGCTGAAGTATCATTGCAAAGCTTGTTCAGGAAGAGATGGAGCACAAATACACAAATCTATGTGGCAAGCAGCTTTAGAGAGAAGCTATTCACATTTATTTCTTAGCATCGTGCTATACCTCGCTCCTTATAAAAATCTCAGTCTATCTCTAGGTTTTTATATGAATTAAGTTATTCCTTTCTAAAGAGTAGAGATAGGTGTGAGTTACCTGACATAATCCTCATTCTCAATGATCAATTTCTTCAAGATCCCAGAATCTGATATGTGTTCACCAAAGAGAGAATTCAAGGCTGGGGATGGAGATCAGTCAACTGCAATGGAGGTTTCTTGTTCAAAGGACCCAAATAAATTTACCTCTCTGTATTTTCATGTTATGAAAGAGAAGATACTTATTTGCCTTTATGGTGACAGCCCAAGAGATGGAAAATTGCTTCTTAAAATGAAACAGGAAGGGAGAACTTTGTCTTGGAAGAATATTATGGCAGGTCATTCCTGGGAAGACATTCAGAACTGTGCACAGAAAGATCTCAAAACAGGTAAATGAAATGTGGGGAAAAAAAGTAGGAAAAGAAGACATGAAAGGATTCAGGTGAACTCGTTGTGTTTACAGACAAAATGAGTCACCACTTTCAAGTTTTGTTTGTCTGTAATCTGGGCACCTGAGCTGTTGTAGCAAAGAGATGGAATTGAGTGCAATTTAAAAACTATTTGCACAATTGCTTGATGGTTATAAAGAAATTCAGATTTGATTCTTCTTTGCTTTTTACAAATCTTTTAATTGACTGATTGTTCATTTTGTAGAAGTAACACAAATATTTCTCCAGATGGTTCTGGTTTATAGTATGTATCTTCATGTGCACATAAGTACATGTATAGCTATATATTATTTACTGATGCTGGTGGGTGGTCTGAGAATTTATTTAAAAAAATTCACATTATCTAATGCTAACAAAAAGAGACATTTCTGGATTATGAAAGATTTACGTTTTCCCTTGGTACCTGCTCCAGCAATTTGAAAATCTCTTTATTTTTACCCTTTGACAAAGACAGCAGGGTGTGTGGTTTAAAGAGGCAGATAAAATCCTGAAGACTTAAAAGAAAACATTTTTTTACATTTCATGATAGCTAAATAAATGAACTTTTCTATTCAGGAGGGAATGATAACTTGGCAGGGAGGTAGAGATTAGGAACACTTCATTTTCTGTTTTTCTAATATTTTTTAAATGAAAGGTTCTTTTCAAAGCATGAGTCTCTGTGAAATTGAAGGCATACAGTTGTTTAAAAAAATTATCTACAAAATATGGAGCCATGAAAGGGAATGTTTGTAAAGAACAACTCTATCCATGAATATAATTTGCTCCTGCACATATTCTAGACAAAGAAGGGCAATAAGTCATAGAGAACAGCTTATCATCAGTAATATTATTTTTTTGTTGTTGATGTAATTGATTTAATTCCCTACTATTTTTCTTTATTGTGATATTTATAATTTTTATTTTAGAGACTGTATGAGTTGTTTGACCAGTTAATAGATATGTGTTTCCAAATTCTCGAAACTGAGGTTTGGAAAGGGTAACACTTTTGCAAGTATTCAACATGATCCCAGTTAAGGAAGTTTTTGCTCCTTGAAGCTGATTAGATAGAATTTGTTTAGTAGCTCTTCTGGTCCTGGTAACACCTCTTTTTGTTCCCTTTATTGAATAAAATTTAACAATTAGTTTCTGTTCCAGTTGTCTCCTTCCAGAGTGCACTTGCTGTTTCCTCAGCCTCTCTTTTTTTCCTCAGCTGAGCTGAGGAACCTTGCCATTAACAATGTGCCTGGCTGGTTCCCTGTGCTACACAGACTTCCAGAGTCTCTCTGCAGGCAGTGGAGCCCCAGCAGTTCCCTCTTGCCCTTCTGGTGTGGTAAGGCTATACACAGCTGCAGAGTGCATAAGAAGCTAAATAACTCCCAATAAACATTCATCTCCAGAAAAATAGTGGTGTCCATGTTCTTAAGTTTACTGGAATCAGGCTTTAAATTACTTTATCCACAATATTTAAAAGATGTTTCATAATAATAGCACTTCGAATCTCAGTTTCCTTTTTTAAGCTAAAGTGCTCTGAAATGTCAAATATCCTTTCCTCAAATATTTCATTTGCATCATAAGGAAAATTGCATTTACATTGCCTACCTTGCAAATAACAAAGGTGAAATTTCTGGCATTGAGTCACTCAGTGAATAAATTGCAGCATTTTTCCTCAGAGCACAGCTTGGTTGCACCAACCCACAGGGAAATGAAAGAATTCATAGTAATTCCTCCCTACAACTCCTTGCTTGGTGGCCCTTGTTCGCCTCCTCCTGATTTCTTGGGGGGGGTGGGGGTGGGAAGTGTACATAAAAAATAAGAAGAACCTTCGTGAGTCCAAGTGAGATCCTGGCCCCAATTCATCAGTGCCTGTTGTGTGTGAACATGTTCCAGAAGCGAGGTGGGGAGTGCTGTAACATTTGAAAGTACCGAGACAAATTTGATAAAATCCTATTTTTTGTCTGGATGCTTTCCTTCTGGTCTCACTTTGAGGCTTATAAAAACAACTGAAGATATTAGGGCAGTCTCTCACCTGCCTGCATTGGATTCTCTGCTCTCAATAAAGAAATAAAGACAAAATGTTCAAAACTAAGATAACACAGAAGAAAGAACAGAACTTTTGGAGATATCACTGCTCTGCAGCTATCAGACTTAATTTTCTGTGTTACAACCCACTGTACTGTGAGTCAAAGCTCTCTTCAAGAATTTCTCCATTGTGTTTTTTCTATTCTGATATTTCTATTCTCATATTCCTGTTTGAATATTGCTTCTCAAATTCAGGGCAGTAAAACACTGATTGTCCCTCCCACCCCCTGTGGTTACTTCATCAATACTACAGCTGTAGTGACAGGAAAGATTTGTGAGAACAAAGCCCATGTACTAACACGAAATTATTTACACCTTTTGTTGCCAAATGGAAAACACAATAATTATGTCAAGGTTTGCCCTTTGCCCAACAAGGTAAGTGTGGAGGTAAGTGGTCAAGCTAAGCAACCCAGCCAGTTTCAAAGCTGACCATAGCTTTTCCAGTTTTTTAGGATCCTACAGCTGATACTATGACTGAATACAAAGCACAAGGCTTAGCTGTGCTGTTCCCATTAATTTAATTGTAATTTTGTAGCTAAATAGCCTAGATAGCCCTAAGTAGCTCAGCCTCCATTACCAAAAGTCACAGATTAAAATCATTGCCCCTTGACTTCAGAGGACTGATATTTTCTATTCCATAAAATAAATAAAATTTGCACTTAAGACCATAAAAGTAGGCAAATCCTTCTGTAATTTGAAAAGCATTTTTATTCTATCTCAAGAGGCAAACTTATCTATTTCTGAGTACAGCTATATAATTTTCTTATGGTGCAGTTAATTATATTTAAAATTCTTTGTTAAAACAAAAGAAAATACCATACAGTAAAAAATGAATAAAAGAAGAATTATACCTTTAAAGGAGACATAAAAGGAATGCATAGCTGTTACCCTAAAGGTGATAATTCTAATGAAAAGAAAAACACTGCATATTTTCAGCTGATTTTGAGCAGGTGAACGTGCCTGCATGCTTTAGAATTTCAGTAATTTACAGCATAGTGCCATGGAACAAAATAATTGGACAGAGAAATTAGTGTCAAACTTCTGAAAGTCTAAATAGTTGAGCCAGAAGGAGTGCTATAATTTCAAGGGGAAGACAGTAGCAATTGCAGGCATGTTTAAGGATTGGCTAAAAATCAATTAACATAAGTAGCTAAAACATATTTTTATAGTATTGAGTGTCTTGAGACATGTTGTCACATGCAGGATTCATTTATTTATATAATTTAATTCTCAGAAGTGTGCATCAGAGTGGAAAATGTCGTGTCAGAGATCTGTAATGGAAGTATTTCAAAATCTTAAGTGTTTGAAATCTAGCTGCACAGGGAAAACTTTAATAGTAGCATTAAAAAAGCTTAAGGTCTTTGGCAGAAAGCTGTGAAGTCACCCGGGTATAATCAGCCACATAAACTGCACGTGACAATGTGGTCCTGTGGTCTGAACTCTGAGCAAGAATGCTTTCTGCTTCTGCAAGGACTCAGAGGAGCTGTAGTGCTCTTCCATTTTTTAAATGTAAGTTATTACATTGTGAATGTGAGTGTGTGTGGAGGTAGGGAAAGAATATCACCTTGTCTAATACTACTGACAACCTAGTCTTGTGTTTTGTGCTGAGAGCATAAAAAATAGTCTTCCTCCTTTAAGTGATTAAATATAAATGACAAAAAAATGTTGTAAAGTAAAAAGAAAAGAGCATTGAAAAACTCTGAACAGTTAAACATTTTGGTTCATGCTCGCACACACACATATGCATATGTAACATAATGTTTATATATTTGCACTCAAACATAGATGTACACAATTTTATTTAAATATGAACTGGATTCTCAGCTAAGTGAAACATTGAATCACAGATTTTTTAGTAAGTGTTGGGCATCATCTCTCTTTCTAAGCAAGAGAGCTTCTTGCCTTTACCCATTTATACCTTGGCAACTGAAATGTCAGCAAATATCTTTGGTAAGAAGGAGGATTTTGACCACTAGATCCATCCAGGATGGAGTAGTGAGTTTCTGTCTTCTCACACTGTGAAAATGACATTCCTCGCAGCACCACGTCCAAAGAAGTTCTACGAGGAAAGGTGTGACTGAGCAACTGTCTCTTACATAGATGCAAGCTCCTTACTCAGAAAATACCAGTCCATAACTCCCTGATTCAATGTCAGTACAAATATATTAATTCTATTAACAATCTTTTCTCTAGGAAAGCTTAATGCTTTTCTGACGTCTGTTTTTCCTCTTTCTATCTTTTTTGTTCTTTCTTTTCTCATTTTTCTTTAATCCTGTTTACTAGATGGTAAAACAAAAAAGAAAAACAAAAAAACCAACCAACCAACCAACCAACCAACCAACCAACCAACCAACCAACCAACAAACAACCCCAACATAGGAAGGATGTAAATGTGTGGTACCAAAGTAGCTGAATTACTATCAGAAGCATGGGTGCTTTGATCATCCCTTCTCAGGAACTCAGAGTTCAAGAGAGGGTGCCAGCACGGCACTTGTTAGTATTCTTTGGATTCGCTCAGGCTGTGCAGTTTATTTGGTTTCCAGGGGGTTCAGTACCTTGAACTTGTTTTAACTTGGCAGGCTGTGAATCAAGGTAGCCATCAGTCTTCCCCCATAATGAGTGATGTTTAAATAGTTCAGTCGTACTTATAACCCAGACCGCTTTTAGTTATAGTCATTAGGCAGCTCTGCCTCCAAACATCATAAAATATAAAGAATGACTCCTCCAAAGAACAATATCTTTTAAAGTGAATGGTACATTAAACTGCATTAAACTACTTCCAATCCCAGGCACTTGATTTCTATTCATTTGAACTGTAGACTTAAGCTGTTTTAAGCTTGCTTTGGACAGAGGAACCTGTCAGGAATATAATCACATCAGTTATGCTTTTCTTCCAGATTCTGAAGGTGCTTTCATGAGCCTACTTAATTAGTTACTGTACCCCTAGCATGGAGAGGATAATTGCTATCATGAGTCACGCATTAAGTGGGATCTGGAAATATCCCAGAAAGCATCAAGCTTTCTCAGATTTTCAATATTTGATGCTTCATGACTGTTGTGGGGTTTTTAAGGATTTGTGATTTCCTCTAGGAGTGAAATGAGGCAGAATATATCACAGCTACTTACAACAAGCTAAAGGCCTCAGAGGCCCAGCGCGAGCTCCACAGAGATGCATCTTACTTTTCTTCTCTCTGCCCTCCAAAAATTTTTCAATTATGTTAATTTCTTTCTACATCCTCTGCTCTGAAGCACATTTTTATGCTATGGTACACAAGAGGTTCTTTCTCATTTCACATGTACCTGAGATTTAGTTCCTTTCCTTTGAATGTATGGTTGAATCAATGGATATTGGGAGTTGACAGAAAGCACTTCTTCTACTTGTCACTTTGCAACTCACTCATTCCTGGAGCACCATCCATCCTCTCAATGAAAGGAAGTATTTTTAAAGAGTGTTATTTGATCATCCATGTAAAACTGTTTTATATGTAGCACACATGCAACAAGGGTGAATTTACAATAAATACCGTGAGTAGCTTTTAACTTTTCAGGGCTTGACTTTGTTTCAGTGAATTTAAATAAATAATAATAAAAAAAAAATCTATGCATTGACTAAGTTACCTCAGTGTTTACAGAATCTTATAATTATTTTTTTCCCCTTTCCTTATTTTTTCCCACTATGCAAATACTCCAGACCCCTACCCTGAAAGACAATAAGTCCTTGAAGTACGAAAATGCTGGACACTGAACGTTGATGTTGCAACAAGGGTGGAGTGTCACATAGTTTGTACATTTAACAAAACTTAAATGTGCAGATGACTAATGTTAGCAGATATTAAGACATATGAACTACCATCAAGGCAAATTCTTCTGATATTTTCTTGGGTTTGAATACATGCATGCCTGCTGGCATGTAATTCCCTATGAGAATGTAAGATATGTTGTAAGTACCTAAATATTTTGGAAAAGCTAGGTGACTATTTTTTAAAGTATTAAGGAAATTTATTTTTTTATAACTTCTCTGAATTTACATAAACATAGTAATTGTGTCACTTTCTGGCATGTGCTATTTGGATACACCTAAAAAAAAATCAATAGAAGAAAAAACACTGAAATTATCTTTTCCAGGCCCAGAAATCTTTTGTTATTATATGGGGAGAGGCAGTGATTAANATTCACTTTCTGGCATGTGCTATTTGGATACACCTAAAAAAAAATCAATAGAAGAAAAAACAAACACTGAAATTATCTTTTCCAGGCCCAGAAATCTTTTGTTATTATATGGGGAGAGGCAGTGATTAAACAGCCTGAAACACCAATTGTGATGAGAAAACACATGCATTTAATGTACTGTCCTGCTCTTTGTATGTGCTGTAGTGTCCTACTGCTTCATTCCTTCGTTTTGGCTTAACTCAAAAGCTATTGAATTCAGTGGAAAACCACCCACTGGCTTCAGTGGGGAGTAGATCAATCTCAAAAAGCATTTAACAGTACAGGGTAAAAACTGATTTAATGCCATGTGTTATAAATCTCTCTTCCACAGCAGAACTTGTGGCTCTGTCTCAATAGCACTACACCAGAGTAAGAAAGAAAGAGGCAGATTAACTTTCTGCTAGGGAGATCTTGTGCTCTCAAATCTCACAGTAATTGTACCTTTATTTTTTTGTTTGCATTGTATTCAGTATCCACACCATGGAGTTATGGGCAGAGGGGCTGAGTTGGAGGCATAGACAAGTCACAACACAGTACCTGTGTAAAAACAAGCAGGTTAAAAGGTAGAGATTGCAAAACAGATAAAATTGCTTATCATAATTTTGGGGAAAAAAAGTTACTGCTGGGTAGGTTTATGCTTCCTTTGCAGTGTTGAATCACACAAGCTTGTGATATTGTTCTGAAATCAGTGTAGCTTGATTTATCAACTTCTCAGCTGTCCATTCCTTTATTCACATCTTCCACTGGGGTTTAAATTGATAAAGAAACTGGGTCAGATTTCATATATTTTTCTGTATGATAGATTTGCTAACAAATTGGAGGAAAAAAAGATTCATATAAATGTAGGCTGGAAATGTTCCCTCTGCAGCCTGGTCATGTAATGGGAAAAAAAAAAGTAGCTGTCACAGGTTAAAAGTTTAGACATTAATAGAATCATAAAATAATTTAAAATTGAAAATTTGTAATTTTAATACAGTCAATAACATGACAAGTCTTTCTCCTTAGTGTTGTTAGATGAATATAACTCCACTAATTTTGATGAGGTCTCCATTTACAGATTCGGGGAAAATGGCCTGGAGAACAACAAAACCTCAATGTAGTCTTTGCATTTCTAGGACCATTAAATTTCTAGAATTTCATCAGAGAGTGAGAAAATAATACAATCAGCTCTAAATTCTGAATTTACTTCCCTTATTTTTTTCAGCATTTTCTGGTTACTCAGAACAGGCAAGAGGGAAGGAAAGTGAGGCTAGGCTTCTGTTCATGTTACTGTAATCAAGAAAGGAACCAGATTCTCCAAGACAAACTGTGTTGTACTGGAGTCTGGAGAGCTGATGGATGGTGTTCATGGGTTGAGCCCTTCATGGATGGTTATACTGTGCATGAGTGAGCTCACAGTACAGATGGCATAGATAAATTGTGTCCACTCATTCTACTTGGGCATTCCTACTCCTTGATTTTCACTTCCATTCCCTTTTCTTAAATATACTAAATCAAGGTCTCTTTGTGATAGCTATAGAGTGCTTCCCATTAAAATGGGAATTACAATGAATTACAAAGGAAATTAATGAGGAAACCAATCTGGATGAATTCCTCACTCTGCTAGGCTGTTGGAGAGCACCAGCACAGCTGCAGCTTGCTCCTCCTGCAGCTCACACTGCTCCCACCTGACTGGTCTGGCTGATGTTTGCTTGTACGACAGGAAAAGTTCAGGACAAGATTTTTGATTCACCTGTTTTCACACTGGGGGCATTTTTTGTCTCACAGTCACAGTCTCTGGTCTTCAGGCAGTCTGTATGACAAATGCTTCACAGAGACTCCTTCACCTTGGGAGCTGCTGTAATGGAATTTTTATGAGCCATCTAGCACAGTGCTCAGCTAAACTTGCCTCAGGTGCAGAAAGAGAGAGAAATAATAAATTACCAGGGTCCACTGACAGGGACAATAGGCTGTCAGTACAATGTAACTTACCCCTGTAAAACACAAGACTTATAAATACTGCATGTGTCTTGAGAGAAATTGAGGAGCTGCTGGAAATCACAAAAATATCCCCAATTCAGGTCCTGTCCAGCCTAGTGAGCCTGCAGTAAAGCTGTCTTAAATGAAGAACAAAAATACTTAAAAAACAATATGTTTAAGGTACTTATATATTTTAAGTGTAGATCTCACTTTTATCTATGGAGATGGGAACTGACTAAAAATCGGTGTAGATGGTAGCAGTGTTTCTACTCTCAGGGAAACAGGAAAAGTTTCTGGAAATGAACTGCCATGATCTGTACTGTCATGTGAGAGAAAAGACTACACTAGAATCATAGAATCATGTACATTGGAAAAGACCTCTAAGATCTTTGAGTCCAACTATTACCCAGCACTGTGAAATCCTCCACAAACTTCATAAGAAACAGGTAAATTCATAAGAAAAATTGGGGTTATCTACATTCTAGGGATTGTTGCTTATTTAATCACTTAGTTCTAAAATGTCATGAATGTTGTATTTGGATGTCCAGAAATTTCAACAAAACATGGTGTTTAATACTGTAGATAAGCATACAACTGTGGTAAATGTAGCAGTCAGAAAGTTCACAAATAGAATATTAAACAAAATAAACTGCTTAGCAGAGATAGAGGAAATGTAAATCTGGATGTTGACATTCATTTCCATATTTTTTAAATAAAAGTGACACATAAGCAGATAGTAGAGATGTGCAGATATGACCTTAGCAAGACAGCCATTCCCCAAAGACAGCACCTCTTCCAAGGTCAGTGCTTAAATAATGTTGCAGAGCATACTTAGCCCTCGGCACATGCCTGCTTCCTGGTATGGAGCTTGAACTGTCAGCTGAAAGGGAAAAGGGTGGGTAGAACCATCTGTAACTTCATTTCTACATCCCTTTTTTTTGTTTGTTAAAAGGGCCTCTTGAACATGATTTTTCTTAACAAAAACTACAAAACTCATTGTTCCATTTCCAGGGTATTTGGGTTTTTTACATAGTGAATACAGTGAACAGTCCATGATATGTGTTAACAGACCATGCATGAAGTCCTTGGATAATTCAAGCCCAAAAAATTTTACAGCTGATTTTGAATTTACTTGTTGAAGTGTTTGTAACATCAATGAAGGAGTCAGAGGATTGGTACTGATGTGATTTAGGAAGACCAGCAGCCAGCTGTGGTGCAGGGTACTCATACCAGAACATGAGTTCACTTAGCACAGAACAGCTAAGTTTACTTAGAGCTCTAACTTCAAGTCGAGCTGTTAAAATTGCCATGGTTCTTATGAACTGCTAGTTTGGGCTTGTAAATAGTCCCTTTTGTCTTCACTGAAAATAAGGTAGTGGCTGAAGCCTGGAAATAATTGCTGTCTCTAGCAACAGTTAAGGCTTTCATGAGGCTTGAGGGCTCACAAGACAAGAAAGGATCACAGAAATGGGTAGAGCAGCTGTTAGAGCAGCTAAGCTGCCTTCTTTACTTCAGAGGACAGTACCTGAGATCTGGAATGACAAATATGAGGTAATCTGCCCTAACCTAGAGCCTGACCCATGGCACTAAGAGTGAGGCTGAAGGTCTCTATCAACCTTTTTTTTCTGAGAGGTGACAAGCCTTACAAGGAGCCATTCTGCACCATCATGTAGTCCTGCAGGTATCTGTGCAATCCTTTTAAAGCCAAAATGCAGTGAGGCCTCTCTGAGGGGTTGCAGCAAGTTTCACAGAGCATGTGAAGTTTTGGATAGAGGAAAGAATATATTAATGAGATTTAGAAAGGGAAAGGAAGGTCACAGTGGCTCACAAGGCATCTGTGCTACCACAGAGTGAAACTCACATGAGTTGAAATAGAAGGAAGGAAGAAAAAAAGTGTGAAGGTTATTGAGACTGATAAGTTTATCTTGGCCTCATGTAATTTCCACTCAGGGTCAACCCTTTTGTTGACTCAATGACAATCACACAATAGCTGAGGGATGCGGTTGGGCTGGACTTTTCCTGAATTACCTAGGGTACTCTGTCACAGAAAAATTCACAGGGAACTTGAGTCACCTTTGCTATTACTGTGATCTAGCAACAAGATAATTCCATCCAATTAAAGGAAATCACATAGCAGTCTCACAGGAATAAATATATATATACATCTCAGCCACACAGTTTGTCAAATACACTGTTATAAAGCAGAATATTCACCTGGTATCTAAAGTTCACTCCAAGCTAAAAGAAACATTCCCATCCAAAATTATTCTTATAAAAGAAGCCCTGCCTTACCAGTGGTAATATCACTGACTCGACATCAACCAAGCATTGTGACACTAAATCTATTCCTTGATAGTAGCTTGATAGCTATGGATGCCATATATCTGGATTTCTGGTCCCCCACAACACCCTACTCTCTAAATTGGAGAGATATGTATTTGATGGATGGACTGCTTGGGGGATGAGGAATTGGTGGATGAGGAACTGATTGACAGTTTGGACAGTTTGGACAGTTTCATCCAGAGTGAAGTGGTCAGTGGTTCAATGTCCTGATGCACATTGGTGACAGGTGATTTCCCTCAGGGGTCCGTTAGGATCACCGCTGTTCAACATTTTCATCAATGACAGAGATGAAAGGATTGAGTGCACCCTCAGGAAGTTTTCAAATGAATCAAGCTGAATGGTGCAGCTGACATGCCTAAGAGGTGGGATGCCATCCAGATGGACCTGGACCAGCTTGAGCAGTGAATCCATGGGAACATCATGAATTTCAACAAGGCCAAGTACAGCGTCCTGCAACTGGGTCAGGACAACCCCTTCTATCAATGCAGATTTGGAGGTGAAGGGATGGAGAGCAAATCTGCCAAGAAGGACTTGGTACTACTGGTGGATTAAAGGCAGTCATGAGGCAGCAATGAGGTCTTGCAGTCCAAAAGGACAATCTTATCCTGGATTGCATCAGAAGAACTGTGACCAAAATGGTTGAGGAAGGTGATTCTCCCCCTCTACTTGTCCCTGATGAGACCCCATCTGGAGTACTCAGTCCTACTCAGGTCCTGGAGAAAGGCCAGAGGAGGATCATCATAGGGCTGGAACAGCTCTGCTATGAAACCAGGCTGAAAGAGCTGTTCAGCCTGGAGAAGACTCCTGAGAGAACTTATTGTGGCCTTTCAGGACTTAAAAGGGACTTATGAGAAAAATGGGGGAAAAAACTTTGTAGCAGGGCTTGTGATAGGAGGGGGGGTAATGGTTTTAATCTAGGGGAAGGTAGATTTAGACTATATATAAGCAAGAAGATTTTTACAATGAGGGTGGCAAAACCCTGGAACAGGTTGCCCTGAGTCACTATCCCCGGAAACACTGAAGGTCAGGTTAGATGGAGCCCTGAGCAGCCTGGTCTAGTTGAAGATGCTCCTGCCTATTGGCAGGGACACTAGACTAGATGACCTTTAGAGGTCCCTTCCAACTCTAGCTATTCTATGGTTCTATGATAGTGTGCCAGCACTCCAACAATCAATTAAATGAGGTTTTAAAGAGCAAAGTTTCTGTTTCTGTTCCTACAAAGTTATTGCATACATACACTAAGTCAAGAAAGATGCATTAAAATTCTGAGGCATGTGCCAGGTTACTGCATTGGTCCTTTGGGTTTCTCTTTGTTTGACATTATGAATGTGTGTAAATAATTCTTCAGTGAGAAGGCCATATGTGTATTCTAGTTGGATGGGGAAAAAATTAAGAAGTGTGTGCAGTTAATGAGTTTTGGCAATAGCTTTTCCCAAGGCCCTATTTCATACAAATTCTGAGTTCATTGCCTGGTTTTGAGAGTGCATGTAGGAAGGAAGATCTGTTTATTATTTGATTTCATTACTGACTTTACTTGAGGAATAAGAAAAGTAGGTTTTCAGCTAACTTGCAGTTCCCTTTTTATTGCATTAATTTTAACTCTAGATTGAGGAATTTTCTTTCAGCTGTAGTTTTAGGGGCTATTCAATCTTTTTTTCAAGCATTCAACTATATTTATATATATGAGATTACTTTTTTCTCCAGTAAGGATAGCCTTTGAGGCTTATAGCAACTTTTTTTGATGTAAAGTTCTACCCTCTATTGTATCATTTCACATGTTGGAAAGAATTTTTAAAGTATACATTTAACTTAGTAGCATGCAATTATAGAACTTAGCTTAAACTAGTATTTTTCTTTTAATAATGTGTTGTGCATACTTGTGGCTGCTGCTGTTTTGACTTCAAGAACAATGGAAAAGTTGTGAGTGATCTATAATCCAAATATGTTTCAAAAGGCTTAATTAGAGGTAATCTTTCAACAGAAGCAGTATGTATTCCAAATTTCATGTCCTCTTAATACTACATGGCAAATCTAGATTTGCACACTGAGGCAAAATTCTGACCTTTATTTGTGAGATTTGTGTGACACACACACAGAGGCATTGACACCCCAGCATTCTTCCAGTGGCAGGACTCAGGGATGGGACCAGAGCAGTTCCCAACTATCCCCATGAATGGAATGCTGCAGGAGGTGGCACAGGTCACTGCTCATGGCACCAGATTTCTTCTTATTAAAAGTGGATGCAAGGTGCAAGGTGAAGTTAGGTTTGGGCTCCACAATCTGAAGATAACTTATTTCTTAAAAAGAAAAAAGGGTATGCTTAGTTTTAATGATTTTTTTTTTCTTTTTCCAGTGACTCAAAATATGCCTGTGTAGGCAGCCCTCAGCAAACAAAGGTATCCGTTAACTCAATTTATTTTTCCGCACTAGGGAGGATTTCACTCTTTATGTTCCAATTTATCATTCCTGGTCATCCTCTCTTGAGTGCTATTAAGTAACCACAGAGGACAGCAGGAGTGCATTGCAGGGCAGAGGGCAGAGGAAGATATGAGAGGAGCGAAGTTTTAATCTGGGCTCCTCTTGGAGAGGGAGCTGGAGACTGGACATTTTTCTCCTTGAGGAGATACACTGCAGGTGGGAGCCAGACCGTGTACATACCTTGGCTGTAACCACCAGGAGACAAATGGAGGAGATAAGCTGTGCAGCTGCCAGGACCGTTCGGTGCTGAGCTACCTCTGTGTCCCAGTTCAGTCTGTGCACTTTAAGCCACAGAACATTCAGCCTCAAACGAAAGTGCGCTGGGCTTTCTCCGTGTAGGAAGCATGTTATCCGCTATGATACACACTGAACTCAATATTCAGAGGGAACAAAGGGCAAATGTTTTGTTGATATTGTTTCCTTGTCCTCAAAGCCCAGTGGTCTGGAGTACTCAACGGTCTGACACATCCAAAAGGTGATGACCAATTGTTAACAATCCTGTGAGCTACTTCTCCTGGCAGTTCTCAGAAAAAGCAGTGCTGTGATGACGGAAAGGCACAGGATGTTACGGGATCCGTCTATGGCTTCTGTGATGTGGGAAGCAGAGAGCACTCTGTTTTCAGAGGATGCATGGCTGTAAACAGGAAGCTTTGCAGGGCACAGCTGAATCCTTGGGCTCTGTGCAGGATAGGGGGAGAAATCTGCTCAAACAGGTAGTGGTAGACAGCATGGAGTTGTCAAGGAACAGAGAGTGTATTCAGATTTCCTGAAAGTACATCATTCAGCCTTGTCACTGATAGCCCATCAGACCAGCTTATGCACTGCTTTGTTTTCAAAGCACTGAAAAATAGCTGAGTTCTGAAATCAAGGGCATTTTGGAAACACTCTAAAGGTAAATACATACCCCCTTAAGACTTTCCACTTCGGAAAGCACCTATGTTAACAGTGAGTCATTAAACCAGTATTATGCAGAACTACTGCCAAAATTTCATTGAATTAATTTGCTATTAGTTCAGTTAATTAGAGTCCAAATCATTTCAGACAACCCTCACCATAAAAGGTTTGACCATCTGCAGGAAAACTGCACAGGGAAGGGGATGGAATGGGGTCCCTAGAGTGCTTAAGCAGACCTCCTCTGAAACACCCAGAAGTCAAAAAATTCAAATAGAAACCACTTGTCAGAAGAACCTCATATTTTGTCTGTGCAGGGAAAAAGAACCAGGGTACTTGCATAGCACAAATTTAACCTTCTGAGCCCTGCCCCTCCCTCTTCCTCAAAAATCATGTTGCAAAATCCATTCTCCAAATTATTCTAGTTTTGCTGGCACTAAGTTGTATGAATTTAATAGGCTGACAAAGAATCATGGGAAAAGATAAGTATTCCAGCACGTCCACTATTGTGTTTTGTGGTTTGGGCAGTCACTGTTGCCAAATGACCACTGAATAAAGCGGCGCATCTGACAATAATGTTATGCCACAGCATTAATGAGTAGAGAAAAACACATCAGTTTTGGTGCTTACATTTTAATCATTACCCCAAAAGCAAATCCCTAAGACTAAGATAGGAGAATCCAGAAAGGAACTACAAGGCTATGTTTTGTAGTTTAAATTGAATGCATTCACCACAGTGCCCAGCGCTGTTACCCTCTAAGGCAAGCAGATAAAACTCAGGAGTCTAAAAGGACCTTCATCCTGAACTGGCCACTTCTTACCAAATCTTCAGTCACAAAGGCTGCCTCAGGGAAGATGATTCTGCAGGTTAGAGCTGAGTATGTAGAAATGCTTTGTCCTCTCACATGCAGCTCTGGCACTACTGCTACCATGGAGCCTCCAGAGGAAACCCAGCAAAAGCTGGCACACAGCACCTTTCCCCACTACTCAAACTTCATATGCCTGGTTGTCCTTCAATAAGACCTTTAAAAAATAAATCAGCAGTCTGTTTTTCAGCCTGTGTTTTATATAAAAAGCATAAATTATTTGGGAGAGGAAATAACAACTAAATTGTAAAGTAATTTTTTTGTATAGAAGGTAGTTATCCACTATGATTTATATACTTTTCACACTAGATTTTGAATTGGGAAATAGGAGGCAGAGAGGGGAGCAGCAGACAGCACAGGAATGGGAATAATGATTAATAATACCCAGCTTGCTCTAACAGAAACTGAGAAACATATTGTCTTTTTCAGGCAAGAAATATTTTGCAAAAAATAACATGTTTTTTATGAGTAGTCTGTTTGGCCAGTTCTGTCTCTTAAAAATTGCCATACCTCTTGAAACACAGGGGTATTCCTGAAAACTTTTTAAAAGTGTAACCCTCAAAAGACAAACAACAAATGGGGACAGGGGCATGAGATGAATCCTGGAACACCAGGAACTACACAAAGTGCATATTAACCCATGATTCTTTCTTCAGGCTTAAGTAAATATCCAGGCACCTACATGATATTTCGGTATTTTCTGTATAACAGCTCTTGGTTTAGGCCCTACCAGTATCTCATTATTTACAGATGGAAGAAAAAAGGAGTTTTTTGTCTACTGAAGTAGCCTATAAATCTCCTCTCTGTCCATGACTTCAAACACCTGGCTCTGCTTACTACCCGGACAACTAGCCCAATGCTGTCTTTAGCTCATTCTCTCCTAAGCTATAAAACTTCCCTACTTTATCTCTCACCTGTCTCTCATAACTACTCCTTAATAGGTACCAGGTGGCTCCATGGACAGTTGAGGCTGACTCTTCCTATCACAGATATTAACTCCTTCCTTGCTTGACTTGACATTAACAGTCTATGGATTTGGGTATGTTGTCCTGTGATGAGACCTAAAATAAGGTGAAAGAACTGGGAAGAGTCAGTCCTATGATCCCACAAATAAGATGTTACCATCCTCTTTCTTTCCACTTCGGACCAGAGTAGTGAACAGAGGAGTGGATTCAAAGGCATGACATCTCCATTCTGTTCTCTGTTCTGCCACTGAGCTGCATACAACACTGTCATCATGGAAATGGAAAGATTTGATCAACCAGAACATTTATAAATTAAACACTATTTTCACACAAACGAAATAAAACTCAATAATGCAATGGTATGGGAACCATAAAATATTCTGAACAAATATATCTTGATGATCCACAATAACAACAGGAAAACATCACCAACAACACAAAACCAACAAACACAACAAAAAACAAAGCCAAAACACTAAGATGAAAAAGAATGACTTAGATTACAAAAACACAAAGGATTTAATTTTCAGGTAATGGTTGCAGTCACTTGCTGCATTCCTCACTCCCATCTTCCATTTCCTTGTAAATTGAGAGTCAAATTAATTTTTAATTGCAATCTGCAGCTGACACATCCAACACATTGATTTCAGTCACACCTGTACTGACCTTTGTTGGATTCAACTGAATCCATCCATGGCATTATTTTCTTGTTATGTTTCACCCTGTTTGTTAATTTTTATCTTCTGAAATAAAAATGCTTCTCTTACTCTGCAATCTTTAATTGTGTTTAATGAGGATGAACTCTTGGATACAAGACACCCAAGAGATCTAGAAGACAAACATTCTTATACAATATTTAAATTGTGGTGTATTTAAAATTTTCCAAAATAAACGACAAGAAAAAACACTCCATAAGACTAAAACAAATAAAAAATAACTTGATTTAAACACTTGGCAAATCCCAAATGAGCTACAGTAAGCATTTACTCAATGTGGGTGAAGTACAAAAAGTAGACACTCTCTGAGGGTGAACTTTTCTGCAAGCACAAAGAAGGAAGAGGTGCAGAGAGATTGCCACAGTCCCCAACAGCTGCCAGCCTATCAGCTGAGCAGGCTGTGACATGTGGATAATGGGGTGCTTTCCTCTCCACACCAGGCTCATTTCCTCCAGATGTGAAGAGGGCTATAGAATTATAGTGTCCTTGAACCCTGAGATTAAAAGTCATTGGTCTGATGGTTTGTGGAGGAGTTTTTTGGCTTTGGCTTAGTGGCATGAACCATCTGCTTGACCGACAACTTTCTTTTCTAGTGTGAATCTGTCATTGTGGCAATTAGATGAGGATCACCAGCTGGAACCTGCCCAGCACAGAAAGTATCAGACTGCTGGCAAGCCACTGGCTAGGATGGACATTTGTTTGGCATCAATTGTAAGTCATCTTTCTTCTGAAGGCAACCACATATATTATCCCTCTTGAGAAAATCATGAAACTCTAATAGTTTTCCCCTGGGTTTAGGGGGAAGAGCATGGGAGATGTGTGGTGAGGAAAAGATGATTTTTAGTCATTTTATTATCATTTTTTGATTGTATTTTGTAGCAACTTGTGGAAATTCAGTAGTTGGATTAAAAAGAAAAAAATTAACAGATTCCTGTTACATGCTGTTTGCTAGGACAGGAAACATACCCATGCTAAAAAAAAAAGGAGACTTTTAAGGGAGGAGAAAAGAGAACTCTAAAATCAGAAACAGTTTGGTTCAAACATATAACCTGATACAGGGTGTGTGTGTGTATCCATGTGTGTATGTGCGCATACATACACAGGTATGGGTTTGTAATTTATGTCTTTCTGGGTATTTAGCCACTATCATTAGCCAGAATTTCATTTGGTGGCCTTGATGGAGAATATTTGTGAGACTGAGTCTTTTAATTAGTTTTTCTTTTTTTTGTTGCTTTGGGCTAGAGATTTTCAGTTTCAGCTTTGTGTGGTACCTTGCATGCTCTTCTTTCCTGTCTGATTGTGTTAAGAGACAGAAAGTCAAGGTTCCCCTTGCTCTATTCCAGACCTACATCTATTATTTACTGTCATGTGCTGTGCTCCAGGTATCCAGGTGACTCATGCAGCAATGAAGATGGAGAAATGGAGGAAATCATACTATCCTAACCAGCTGGCTTGCAAAGTTGCATCTTTCAAGTCACACATTATTTTAGAAGTCACTAAAGAAGAACTCTAGTGTTTTCCATTAAAGAATGAGAACTATGGTTGGTCTTAGCGCTAATTGATCCCATAGAAAGCACGAGAGCCTCCTCACTGATCAGAGACCAAATGGCACAACATGAAAAAAAATTACATAATGCATCTTAAATCATAATTCATTCTGAAATGACGATTGCTATTTAAGAAAACCATTTGCCTTTGTGTGTGGTTAAAGGAAGCTCGATTTATGCATTCCTGTACAATCTTTATTAATGAGTCCCAGATATTTCAATTTAAAAAGCCCAGTTTTCCAAAGAGAGGTAAAATATAAGGAGAATTTTGTGGTATTTGTTGTCACCAGTTGCAGCAGTTGCCCTCCTAAACTGTAATGTAAGTCATGCCTAGTACTTAAACGTGCAAACAACGTAGTAAATTTTCTTTATACTTGGGTGCAACACAACTATTTTGGACTCGATGATCCTTATGGGTCCCTTACAACTTGAGATATTCTATGATTTAGTATATTTTGCATTCCATTCTGATGCTGTTCAGTGTCATATATGTTCACTATGTCCTTAATAAAGGGGACCCATAAGACATTAATTTTAGAGGAGTGAGGAAAAAAAGTTAGCTTTTAGTTTTCTGTGTTTTATATTTCCATTTAAAACCAAATCCTCAAAATGGAATTGCATGGTTCATAATTTAGTGTATATTTAAATGCAAACAAAAACATAGAAGTAGCTCATTTTTAAATTCATAACTAAAAAATCAAGTGATGGATTTTCTTAGATGCTTGTCACAGAGGTCAGGGAAAACCATCACACTTACACCAGCAAGGAATGAGTGAAGAGGGCATCACTTTCCAGCCAGCTTTTGTAGTAACTCATGCTGTTTGCCGCTTACACTTAAAGGATCTGCATAGTTGTGAAGTACCTGTTCCACTGTATCCTAAAATGGAACCAACTGTAGGATTGTGCTGTTCTACAGATAAAATATCTGCTGTTTTGAGGTCTTTTCATACATGTGCACAAAAGATTGTATCCTTAAAAGTGTGCAGTCTAAAAGATAAATTTGTTTTTCTTAAGGAAAGTACATAAATAGCTTTACTCTTTAGAATAAGAGATGTAATGAGGAGTGTTAAAACAACAGCCTATGACACCATAAATATTAGTCTGGTTTTTTTGTGAAATAAAGGAATTTGGACTTTTAGCTGGTTTCAATAGCATAAAAAACATTAATGATCTATTAGGGTCATTCATCAGTATATACTCAGACGACAAATTATAACAAAAAAGATGAAAACAAATATATTTTTTTTTAAATGGCAGTTTTATAAAGTGCAGTTTGAACAGGAAATCACTTAGTTTATACACTAAAACTAAAATCAATATTTTATAGCACCTGAATATTATATACTCTGAGTTACTACTGAGAATAAAGGAAACAGGAAAAATAATCATCCAAAGTAAGGGAGCCAGGCAAGCAAAAACTGGAGGAAGTCACGTGCTCCTGACCACTGCTAAACTGGTAACACATAATATATGTGGCAGTATGAAATGCTGTACAGGTCTCAGACCCAATATAACCCTGCCTTTTGTGTGTGTGTGTCTGTCTCCTGCCAACAAAGGACAAGCTATATTAACCACTCACTCTATTTACCTATTGGGAAAACATATACTGCCCTTGCTTCTGTGCCTTTCTTATCCATTTATTTGAGAAGCTGCTCCTTTCCTCGATTCCCTGCCACGGCAGTGGGAGGAAGTGAATGATCTTGCTGCCTTTTGCCGTGGTGGAGTTGTTCCAGTGCCTTTCGAGGAGTGAGCCCCAGGGTCACGCGCTGTCCTTCGGGAAGCTTTGTTTCCTGCACTCGCAGTATTTACTTGAAGATGACAAGTCCGTCCTTCCAACAGGATGTAAGTGATGGGGGAGTCACACAGTATGAAGTGTGCTTGGTAATTGAAGCCAGTCCTGCTTAGGGCTTTGAAGGGGAGCACGAAGCCTTGCGTTCAACTGAGCTGTCAATGGGGCACCAGTGAAGAGAAAAAAGACAGACTCTCATGTTTTCTGTGGTCTGTGTCACTGGGTAGATGGGCTGCTGTGATTTGAAACAGCTGTAAATGTGATCTGAATGCTGCAGAATTCGGGTTGCAGTTTCAGTCTCTGGATTTTCTCCGCAGTTTTACATCAAGGCAAGACGGTGTGAAGCAGGAAAGAAATCCACGGACAATAATGAATGCAGGAACAGGGGCCCAAATCTCAGCTGACAGCTTTTACATATATCATGAGATATCTTGTCATCTGTTTTCAGACTTCTATGCAGGCATTCTATAAAAATGTACACAGAGAAAGTAATTCTTCTTCTTCTAGTGAAGATTCTTTTCTGAAAAAAGATGGTGCTGTTTTTAGTGCCACTTGTACATATGCTGTGTATCACTTACATGATATTTTTTGTTCCAGTTACTACCTTGCTGAAAGCACAAGTTGCTCAGAGTAATTCAGTATAATGTAAACCCTTAATTACAATCTTATGCTTCTGAGAAGACATTAAATAGATAGAGAACAGGTTCTTCACTCTGACTGGTCTTAACTCCTCCACTGAGATGAGCAGTCCTATGGACTTGCTCTCAAGGCCTGACCTGCCAACTCATTGAAGTCATTGTCCTCCATAAACACATCACAGTCTATGGACAATTTCAGAAAAACACACTGGTGTAAACATGGGTCCAGTGGAACTGTAATTCACAGAAGGATTTTTACAGACTTGGAGTATTTGAATTATAGGTGGTCCTGTAGACCATTTAGTTGTTATAGTTAAGCTTGAAATGAGGAGCTTTCCCGGATCAGGTGCTGCCTGGGTAAAGACCAGAAGTCAGCTAAACTGAAGCTGGCTCTGTGACATCTCTGTTTAAAGTGTGCCATGACGCTGGAGCAGTGGTTCTGCCAGCTGAGACAGATGGATTTGAAAATATCAGGGTTTCCAGTCCGCTTCCAGCCTCCACTCCTTGGCTCATTTTACCCTCTGTATCATGAGTGAAATTCTCCACATCTACAGTCCAGATCCAGGAGGCCCCCGGTCATTCACCAAATGTGAGGGATCCATATTTCTCAACGCTGGGTACTGACGTGATCTAGGTCTTGGTGCTTATAACAAAGGCATTCAGACAAACCCATCTGAAGTGATAATAAAAAGGAAATCTTCATCTGCAGTGCAAATGTGAGGAGCTTTTCAAAAAGTTTGTTCCTGGCTATGATGAATAAAGTCTCAGAGAAACTTACAGAAAGGCAAGAAAACCCAAATACCCTTCCTTTTCCTACATAAACCTTTATTGTAAAAGCTAATCTTGATTGAATGTGTATCTGCCATTTTTCTGTGTTTTCTCTCCTATCTTTCATAGTGAGGAGATCAGCTGTGACTTAGGTACATCTGCAGTTATTTCTTTTCTCTCAGATTGTATTTGTTTTAGTTGAATGGAAACCCACGCTCTATCTGGTTTGCTGAGGCAGCTGCTCCCTTGTGATTGATAGCACTTGGCTTTCATGTTTGCATACCTGTGGCTGATGTCTCCTGTCTTGCAGGACATCAAAGGGAAGCAGCATTGGCTGGCATCTTAATTCGTGGCTCATGTTCTCTGTGCTTGGCTGGGCCAGGAGCGCTGCACTTGCTGAGTTCTCTTCCTGTCGCCGCGTGCGCTGAGCGACCTCGGCCACGCAGGGGAGGCTGCCGGGTGCCGGGGGAACTCCTCTGCTCTCATCTTCTGATGTCCACGAGATAAGGTTGGGGGCATGACAGTTTGTTATTTTTGCTGAGCCTTTAATGATGTGCAACACTTTTCTAGGGGGTGGGCTAGTGTGGGAGTGAAGACCTCAGGTTTGTTCAAAGATTCAGGTCACATGACAATAACTGAGCTTGTCGAGGCTTGCACAAATCAGGCCGTGCTGTGATATAAAGTGAATTGAGTGTTACTTGTGCACTCAGAGGTTGAGCAGAGATTCCCAGGAAATGTCAGGATCACCCTTTTATTTACATTTTCGTAATGATTCAGGCACCAGCTGTGACTTAAGCTTCATCCCAGAGATGATGTACACATGCAAAGAGTGTGTACTACGAAAAACCCACAAAAACTGTATGAAAGGAAGGAAATCCTGCTCCTATGCTGACAAGCTATTCTAGGAACACAGGACTGGAAAGGACTGACTCAGTCACTAAGCTGAGCACACCACAGCCATAGGCAACAAGGTGTCTAGGTGCTCACAGACAGCATCTGCCTCAGAGTAGAGTTCAGCACACACATTGTGTGCCTAAAGGCCCTTACTGTGAGACCCAGTAAAGGTCCAGTAAAGATCCAGTGGAGCACCTATCCATAATCTTGTTTAGCATTTCAGGGAAATGTTTCTCCTGGAAAGAAAAATCTCTGCACAATGCCCTATCTACCGAATGAAGATCCTGCACCTGCATGAAGGCAAATCCAGATATCAAACAGACTGGGTGGAAAATGCATTGAGATCAGCCCTGGAGAGAAAGATGGGATTATTGCTTGATGGCAAGCTCAACATGAGCTGGCAAGGTGCACTGGCAGTTCAGAAAGCCAACAACATCCTAGGCTACATCCAAATCTGCATGGCCAGCAGGTCAAGGTGATTCTTCCCCTCTACTCTGCTTTGTGACAACTCACCTGGAGTACTGCATCCAGCTCTGGGACCTCCAGCATAAAAAGGACATGATTCTGCTGGAATGGGTGCAGAGAAAGGCCACAAAGATGACCAGAGGACTGGAGCACCTATCCTGTGAAGACAGGCTGACAGAGTTGAGGGTGTTTGGCCTGGAGAAGAGAAGGTTCAGAGAAGACCTTGTAGTAGCCTTCCAGTATCTAAAGAGGGCTTACAAGAGTGATGGAGAGGGACTTTTTACAAGGCTCTGTAGTGGTAAGACAAGGGGTAATGGATTTGAACTGAAAGAAGGTATATTTACTTTAGAAATTCTTTCCTATAAAGGGTGGTGAGGCATTGGAACAGGTTGCCCAGAGAAGCTATGGACACCCCACCCCAGAAGTGTTCAAGGTCATTTTAGATGGACCTCTGAGCAACCTGGTCTACCCATGGCAGGGGGGTTGGAAGAAGATGATCTTTAAGGTCCCTTCCAACCCAAACCATTATACAATCCTAAAATTAATCAGGAACAGTTCTCTCTGTTCTAGGCTGACTATTTGTATGGCTACTTCCACTCAAAAAGATGTCAGAGATGGTAGGTGGTAAGTGGAAAACACCTCCAGCACTTTGCATCTCTGGTCTCTGCCTGTTCCTTAGCTTTGGGAGGTTTGACTCCCCCATACGTGATACCAAGAGAGTGACAATATTAACATTCTATAAGATTTTCTGTATGAAAACACTGTTCATATGTTCAGGGCAAGTCAGAACAAACTGGAATTAGAAAGGCAGTATTTCTAGTCCTTGTGTTTGCAGATAGGGAAGAGACTTTCTGTTCTGTAGAATGCATTAGATTTTTTCAGTGGTGATATGGTGCAGAATACACAAACAGTCTTGATGGAAAACTGTAGCTGAGACAGATAAACTGAAGACAGATAAACTTCAGACTGTGAAGGCCAAATCCTTACAAATCCTGCTTAACTATGTATTGAAGCATGTACTCAACTCAGTCTGGAGAGGAAATTTCAAATCTAAGCACTTCCTACAGCTGTGACTGCTGAGTATTCTAGTGCAGAAGCCCAATTCCTTTCAGTAAGAGATGTTTCATACAACTGCCTGTAAAATTGTGGTAGTTCAGCACAATTTGTAGTACTTCTGGAGCTGGGAGGCTGCCTCATAGGTTCTACTATACAGTTACATCATCTTAACTTCCTCGGTTAAAAGTTTGCTTCTGCAATTAAATGACTAAAAAAGTCCTTTTAGGAGAAACTTGAAATTTTGTGAGAGGATACCAGTCAATTACTTTAAGGACAGGAGTAGTTTCCCTTGAAAAAAATCCCAAGGTCTTGATCAAATTCAGACCAAATTCATTACTATTTCTACAGAAGATATTTAAGTGTAGCATTTTAAAAGTTTTTAAAAGTTATGCTTCCCTACAAAAATCTAAAATATATATGTGATATGCAATTGATAATGCATTCACAACCAAAAGGACTTGGATGGCATTGTTAGTTTCTTATAATCTTGGAATATAAAACTAGGAAATCAGTGGTCTGTGGATAAATATATGATCTTTTCTCTGCTGCTAGAGTCTCAGGGTTTTGGTCACACAGTATCAGGTTTTGGCTAGGAAATAAATGAGGTTTGCCTAGTTGTAAGTGGAAAGAGTTTGGCCTAGATTTTGTGTTTTATGTAATCTGAGATTTTTGGTTGAAACCTTCAGGATGCAAAAACTCTGCGGGAAAGCAAGCCTCTACTTTTGGTAATATCTCAACATCTGGCCTAGACCACCACTGATTAAAGATCGTTTTTGTCTTCTGAAAGCTGTTGCAATTTATGAGAGAAATACAGATGGAATCTGCTGAGTTTTAGCTGGAGAAAGCTCTCAAAGATGCACCTCATGGGTGATCCACCTCAAGGCTGACCACTGCAAAAACCAGAACTGCTCACTCTGCCAAGAGTGTGGGATTCTTCAGGGTTACTCTTAGAAAAATGTTCATTTGTCCTCTTGGTGCCCTTACCGGATTTCTGAGATAAATATATCTGGTTTCCAAGATTCTGTTCATAAACATAAACTGCACTTTACATTTTATAAAAATAGAGGAAAAAAAAAACCATATTCCAAGAAACCACAAAGAGAAACCAAGAGAGCATGTTACCAGAAGAAAAAACATAACATCTCTACATGAATATTGGTCTTGGCATTGTAATGCAGTAACACTGATCTTGTTAAAATATCTAAAATTACTGCTCCATCAGTATTATTACCTGCAGGGGAGGAGAGAGAGAAGAAGTTCGTGGCATAGTTCAGAAAGACAAACTGTCAGAAAAATCGTAATGGATAAGGATAGAATTTTTAAAATTGGACTTATCTGGTCCATTTTATCCCTTTTAAGTCAGAAATTAAGTCCAAGCAAATCACGTCATCTGCCTTCGTATACAATGATAAAACATCCAGGCATTTGCATATTGTGGATCAGTCCTAAACATGATTTACTGTTGGGAAAGTCTCGTTTCTACCTCTTGAGTCTAGGTGGCTAATAAAGCCTGTATGGCCAGTTTTTAAATAGGTTAAGAATGACAAGATGAATTTTACCCTGGATGATCCTGAAGAGTTCACATTTCTTCCTACCCAGCGGCATTTAGCAATCAAACAAACTTGATGGAGTAGGTTCAGTTGTACAATAAGCAGTTTAGCACAGAGAAATGCACAGTCATTAATTTAAGCATATACCTTATTTAAAAGAAGAGGGATTATGACTAGGAAAGTAGTGATGCTGATATTGATTTCGTGTTCCTGGTAGGTAACACATTAAACGTGAATTCCTGCCAGACAAAAACACTTAGGGATTAAACATCAGTTTTAAATGTATATATAAATTAATGCCTTGAAAGAGTAGCAGATGATATTATCTCTTTATAGAATATTACTGAGACCATTACTGCTATCTGTTTCCAGCTCTGTTACCTTTCCTTCAGAAAGGATAAACAAAACTAAGAAAAGAAGCTAGCAATGCTTACATTACTGAGTAACAAATAGCATGCTGTAAGACTCAGGGGTTTTATTTTGAGTTGATCCAGAATATGATTAAAAGAGTATTTCCTCACCTTCACTGAGAAACAAGGAGGAAAATGAAACACTAGGTGAAGGTCAAAATGAAACTCTGTAACAGCAAAATATTTTTGCCAGTTAATTGACCACTGCTTCTTTTGGGCTAGTTTATTTGAGATTTGGCAGATTTCCAATGGCTGGTTTTCCTTAAGAGAGGGCTGATAGTGTGACAGAGATGGTAGAAAAGACACAGATTGTATCCCTTTACTGAAGTGAGGAGATTGTTTTCCAGTCTAGCACTAGTATGCATTCATTTCTACAGAAAAATAGGACAGTATCAGACTGTCTAAACTTCTAAAAAGCTTACTTCAGATCTGAACTATCTAAAGTTTTCTTACTTCTCTGTGCTGATCTCTCAAATCCCAGTGGAAATGTCCTCACTGTAGTTTTTCACTATTTCTGAAATGCACTCTGGTGCCACAGCATTGAGAAATGCTCTTGTTCAGCTGTGCAGAAAGCAGATGCCAAAGAGCACTGCTCCCGTCCCCACTCTGCCCCATCATCTAGATTTCTGTCATGAAAAGTGTGCACCTCTGGAGGAAGCATCCTTTCCTGGGGCACTAGAGCATCTTGTTTTAACATCAAAAAACAAATAATTGTGTGCATGTATGTATGTATATATAGAGAGGGAGATACACATATATATGTGTGTATGACTTTACATGTATAGTGGCTCCTCACAGCAAAGAGAGGACAATAAACATTACTTTCAAACCCTGCATATTCTTCAGTTAACTAAGGTAATGACACTGTGGGACAGATATATTTTCATCATTGTAATCTATTCACAATGTCTTGGAGTAAATATTTAAAAGCAGAGAAAGGGACAGGGATTACTTCCATTCTTAGGGCCCTTTCTCAGCCAACTTTTCTGAGATCCTTTTCAACAAGATACATCTATCTTTGTTTGTAAAGCTCTGCCAGCATTGGCCATTTTAACTCATTTATCTAGCATATAAACATATTTTATACAGTGTTTCTTAATAAAGAAACTACTATATAAATAATGCTAAATAAAACACAAATCAGCACATATCTTTGAACTAAGTAAAGGGGTAGCAAGGAGAAGACATTTAAAGAATCTTAATTCACTTACAAAAGAAGAGGAAAAAGAAAGAAAGGGAAAAGAAAAAGAGGAGATTGCTGTGAATTTAATTTTTTTAAGGGTCTAATTTAATTCCCATGCATATCAGTCAGATTCTTTCTAATGGCTTTGAGATATGGGCCACAGCTAAAACTTCCACAAAGATTGTGCTGTGTGTTTCTTCCTGCATGGTAACAAGTTACTTTCCGATTTATATCCTAAATTAACATCACCAACAAAAATAGCCCAGCGTGACATCTGCAAAGGTCAGGGACAGAAATCCCCTCTGTAGGGAAGGCTTGCGAGGTCGCCTGCACGTGGTGGACATCCTGAGCAGGCACAAGGGCAGTGAACATGCAGCTCAGCTTCCCATGTGCTTCATCAGCTATTGTTCTAAACACAATTAGCTGATAAAATGATTTCTCCAGTAAAACAAGTAGAACATGCTGAGTGATTGGAGAGATGCAAAAGGTGAAAAAGTATCTTTTGTTACTTTTGCTCCTGCTAATAACAATTTCAAAAGCAAGATGCTTTTTAAAATTCTTTTATTTTATCTGACTAAAGGAAAGTGGCAGCTTTTTTTTTATATTTTTAATTTTTTCCCTCTCCATAACAACGATTATACTTGCTAGATGTCTGTTCTTTTATTATCAGCCAAGGACAGATAAGGCAAATATGTAACATCCATGGTGCTACTGGCATTCACAGGGACTAAATGTTTATTTGAAGGACAATGCAGAGTTCCTTCTACTGGTCTGAGTATCCATGCTGAATTAAAATCCTAAGCACTTACAAAGGAGGAGATTAATTTGCTCTACAATTATTTGCTGCTTCAGGACAATAGCAACAACATGATTGGTGTAGTTATATGTTGACATAACCATCAGATCTCTCGGCCAAATTCTCCAGCTGTGAAGAAGGAATAGAAATTCATTACTGCCAAAGGATTGTCACTGACAAAAAAGTAGTCTTGGGCTTCTAAAAATTCCTTCTTCTAAAAACACCTGAGAGTGTAGAGGTATTCTCGGTCAGGAAACCACAAAATGTGGAGGGTAAAATGTAATTGACTTTAATAAGAAGCTACCAGAACCTATGCTGTCAGAAGCTTGTTTGCAAGGTTTTAGAAAGCTTGAGAACTTAAACAGAGTTACTGTTATGATTTTTACTGCTTCCTGTTTAAGGGCAAGACAAGAAGTGGAAATTGCTCAAAAATAGCTTCTTGGAAGTTGCTTCCATACCAGACTGAGTGTGTTTTTGCAATATTTCCAGTCCCGTTTTCTTTATCAACAAGTTCTCATAAACAGTACTTGAACAGCATGTTGCTGATTAGAACCACACCAAACTTGTAAACCTTGGATCCACTCACAAACGTGATTTTAGTGTTTGAACCTCAACTGTGTAACTGACAAGTTAAAAGCAACAGATGAGTACAAGTCCTTGGAGGTATCAGGGTGGAAGATAAAGGTTTTTCAATACAAAGAATGGTTGCTCACTTAGCTTAGCCTGAAACATACATGGTGATTTGTATTTTCTGAGTACACAATTGGTTGCTAAAAATGTTTTCTCCTGAATAAGAGTATATTGTTTCCAGAAAATTATGCTTTAAAATATTTGCTTTTCAATTATAAAACTGTGTAATAGGATCCTAATTAATCGATGTATAAAAGTGAGTGTTGAGATTTATATAAATCACCAGCAATATCTGTCAAGATAATATAGGGGAAGATATATGCAGAAATGTAGGAAATCAATTGTCCTTTATGGCCTTTTTATGTGCACAATTATCAGAGAGGCAGTATGGCTCATGCAAGCCATCTAAATCTCATTGCACCACTGGGGCTCAAACAGGACTGACTCAAAGATCACCCCATTGCATTATTTTCTTCATAGGCATAGAATTCCCACGGTCCATTTTTAAAGCATTTTCCTCTGTGCTTCTCTTCAGGACACTGAAGCAAACTTAGCTCAAAGTAAATGGTAAAACAAAGAGAAGTAGAGAGAAACACAACACCAACATGGTTCTGGTGTTTGCTGTATAGATACTGTGACAACTAATGTCATCCACACACCAGCCTTGTCCTAGAGCTTGCTGCCTGTGAAGATGTACAGTATATTAATAGACCTGACCAAGACTGCTGTTATGTTTTTCTCTGTCCTCAAATGCTCTTCTTTTCTTTTCTTTTCTTCTTATTTGTTTTCCTGCCTCCCCCACCAGAGCAAGACATTTGGGGTTTGAGTTCCATGGCTGCTGCTTCACGGTATTTGTGGTAAAAACCAAGTCTGTCAGCTGTCTTAATATTCAATCAGCTTGTTTGCTTTTTCTTCAGAGAGCCTGAGGTGGGAAGGGGGAGAACCCCAACAAAACCTAAACGTCTGAAGTGAAATCTTTTCGCAGGCTGCCTTTATTCAGCATTTGTTTGTTCAGTTCTGATGCTCAACCAGGCATAATAATCACTAGGGTGACTTTGGAGGATTAAAGTCTTAAGGCCTGGTGGATTAGTATGTTCAAACCTACATCTTTCAGCTGTCAGATAGAAGAAGGGTTGCTTCAGGAGCAGAATTTTTTGTAAGTGCTTGCATGCAGAGAGCCCAATTTGTCAAAGTATTGAGCAGCTCCCAAGAATTAACGAATTTATCTTCCAGGCTGCCTGGAGAAGTGGAGAAGGATTATCTCCAGTTTATAGTTGTGGAAGCAAAGCACAGACGGATTAAAGTACTTGTTTCAGGTCACATACAGGGCACTCAGGCTGCAGGGGCACTTGATGATTTGGAGCAGAAACAAAAGAAAGTGGTCCTATGAGTTTCTTCACTAAGAAAGTGGTCCCATTTCACTGAAGCTTCTTCACTTCCCCACCTTTTACAAGCTGGGGAAAACACCTTCCTTGTGCCTTTTCCTACTGAAAGTTTTGGGAAGGTTTTGGTGAACTGCAGAGCCCCTGATCTCTCCATTAAGGATTTTCAGTAATGGTGCTGATATTAGCCATTAAAAACAGCAGAGCAAGGCATTGGCTTGGTGCCCTGGATGTAAAGAAGTACATCTTGGCTGAAAGGGGTGACCTGGGCAATTCACCAGAAGGTTTTGATTACTGCCTCGGCCCACAGGTTTTCTTCAGTTAGACCTGTTAAGGGAAGGAATGCTAAGTAATTGGTACAGACCAATGCCTCTGAGAAAATTAAATTGGAGGAGTTAATCTCAGGAATTTTGTATGTCATAAGTGAATCACAGCACCTGTTTTTAGTGCTGTGAGTAAGGGAGGTGTGCTAAAGTGCTGAAAATGTCTTTTGTTCTTCCAACTGTTCTTATTATCATTGTCAGTCAAAATCCTTCCCTCTTTTGAAATAGTTGACAAGGACTGCTGATCATTCTGAAAACTCTGGAGATAGGCATTTTTTTTCCATGCTGTCACTGTCTTGCTCTTTCTGGAGGTTGTTGAGATTACTTCAAAATATTGGGAAGATTTGGAATCTTCTTCAAGAAAAGAAGCATGGGAGATGTACCAAATATACATGCTGCAGATAATTACAAATATATCTTTCAAATCTAAATTCTGCAAGGGTTTTCAGAGCATCCTTTAAAAAGATGTATTCAAAGTGAGATAAATGAGATACTGTATATTATGAAAAGAAAGTAGAAAAGAAAAAAGAAGGAAATCCTGAGTTTGGATATTTACAACCTTTTGTCATCAGAGACTCCTGTGCCGACGGACATATACAGCCCTGTTGATATTGTAAAACTTCCTCTCCTGTCTTTCTGTGAGACTGCCAAAAAGGAAGCAAAATCATCTGGATTATCTAGAAGACAAGGGCCTTACCATTTCTCTCTGTATTATTGAGTTAAAGATTGAGAACAGACTGATAACACTCTGCTAATGCTGCTCTTTTCCAAGAATGTCCTGGTAGCATCAGTAGAAGTTACAAATATTTAATTTCAGTTCCTACAAGTGATGCAAACATAGATAAAACACTTATCATCATTTGAATCTGAGAAAGGAGTCCTACATCTATGTTCCCACTTCTTCATTTCCTTTCTTTCCTTCTAACTTCACCTAGCCTCACAGGCATGAAGTCATGCATCTGGATGCACAGTTTTCCTCCTAAAACTAACTCAGACCTGTTTTTTCCCTGACTATCACAATAGTAGAATGAAGAAAAAATCCATGATCATTCCCCATAGTGTGATGGTTGTCTAATCTTTAAAGACATCATTAGTATGTATATGAGGTGTATAAAGCTACTTGTCTCACATCAGGTAAGATAGACCCAGAGAAAAATATAATATTAGGAAGGGAATATATTGACCCTGTATTCTGATATGTTAATCACAGAGAAAGTGAAAACCACATGTTCTGAACCATCCACACTTGTCTGGGTCAGAAAACTCTTATGATTGCTGGGATTGCTTTTGAGGCTTCCTTTAAGAAGTCAGAGCTTTACTGTACATACTGTGATGTAGCAGGGCTGAACCATTTTCCCTTCAAATATGCAGGTAACAGGTACTTAAAAATGTGGAAGGAGGTAAGCATTGGAAAAATTTCTTGTAATAACGTGTACTGCATGGGATAAAGACGTTTCCAGTAATACAGCCCTGGGTTGCTTTTAAGGATCTGCCTTTGCTTTGGGTAAACCACCTCTCTGTGTTTTACATGAAGCTGTTTTTGGAAGGCATTTGTAAAGTTTTATACAGGTGCTGGAGAGACAGTGGAGCCATGCAGCTCTTCACTTATCCAGGCTCCCTACTTTTGGCCTCACAGATGCCCTCAAAGCCAAAATTCACTGTATGCATGCAGATAGTTGTCCTGCATGGGCAGTATGGATCCTAGCCTTGGAGCACATGGCACTTGTTGCATTTAAGCACATCATGGCCCTCATTGCATTTAAACACACCACACTGCACTGACAGTCTTTAGTCTGTCTGCAAAGAAGCCATGCAGTAGGAATGGAGCAGGTAACAGAGTCCTCCTCTCCACCCTCCATCAGACTTTGCCCAGAGGTAGCCACAGTTTTGTCCCACAAATTTCTGATGTCTTTGATCAGTGCTAGTGAGCAGGATGTATCTCTCAAACGCTGCTTAACAGCAAGTGCATCACACTTTCATTTTTTATCTCAGTATAAATCTACAAGCATGGAAGGAAACATAGGAAGAATGCTAGTTTCCTCCTCCACCATGATATTAATTCATCACAAAGATGACATCATAAGGGGATTCTGGTACATATTATATATTATTTTGTGGTGCAGAGATAGTTTTTCAAAGAGAAAAGCAGTCCACATAGTCATTTATTCACATCTGAATATAACTTTTGGGTCTGACTGAAAATCACCTACGCTTCTTTATGGACTTAGAAATTATTCCAATACATATGTAAAGGGATGCTGCTTCACTTTGGTATTGTTTCTTTTTCAAAAGGCTTTGCAATATCATGCATTTTTTTTCCATTAAAAGAGTGAAATCAATTTACCTCTGAATGTGCCCCCTTGGCAATACTGTACTTTTGCCAATACTAAGATTATGTGAGCATGTCTGGAGCTTACTGGTGTGCTTTCCAGACAAACAGAAATAAGTTTATAAGAAAGAAGTTGGTGAAAGCAGTTGATTCCTCTTTGTGATTTCAAAGGGGCCTATTGCTCTAAATAATAATATGTAAGAATTACGTATAAAAAAGTATCCTCCCTTTCTCCAGATTTTAGACATCCAATTTTTCATTGAAAATCACAGATGTGATGATGTGACTTCAATCTGGTCCAATTGCAGAGTAAATGCAACTGTCAAATGAATCACAAAGGGCCAAATTTGAAATTAAATACATTTCCAGGGTGATTCCGCAGTGAGCTGCACCATATATCATTTAAATATAAATTTTAATTCATGAGCTTTTATCAGACTCTGGCTATGAGGCAGTGCCATATTGGTAAATCTTTCCTTCAATCCACCGAAATTATATCAATATACATATATCAGATTTTTTTACTTATATTAGGAAACAAAATATTTTAGTACTCACTAAAGGACTGTTTGGAATTATGTATTTATATTACTACATTTTGGATTATATCCTCTTGTATCCTTCAAAGAATCACAGAAAGATTAAGGCCCATGTTTGGGGATGTAAAGAATAAACAGGTGAATCTTTGTGCAGGGATTTCATGGACTGTAGAAGTGGAAGGCTGAAGGTTAAGGTATATATATGCTTGTTTTCTTCCCTTTTGTTTTGTTTTGGTGCTGACCTTACCTGTCTCACTACTATAATTCATCTTTCAGCAAAAGAGAACAGTGTGTGGCAATGTATTGTTATATAGTTACAGTAAGAAGGATGAGAACAATTCCTTTGTAAAAGCACCTAAAAGTAAATATAAACATAAACTCTAAGGAGCTCAGACCCTCTAGAGCTTTTTTCAGTAGTTTAACAGCCTCCCTGAGAGAAAGGTTTCAGATTGGATCTCAGACCCAAGCTTTTCAGGTTGGACAGGAGTCTGCAGATGAAGTTTCCACCTGGGCATGCTTCTAGGATGATGAATTATCGAATTAATGTTATTACTTCTGTCTCTCCTTTTTCACCAACTACAGATATCCACGCATCATAAGGAATCCCAGTTGGGTGTAAACAGAATTGATTAGCATAATTTGTTGTGCTATGTAATTAAACAAACACTGTAATTGTCTGGAATTAATGAAACTAAGAGGAAATGGAGCCTAGCAGGTAGAGTAATAGGTTTTCACTGCTGCCAAGGCAAAATGTTAAAGAATACTTAATAGCCACAAAGGACTGAAGGGAAAATTTTGAGAGATGGATTCTGCTTCTGTCAAATTATCTGAGATTTCATATATTGGGTAGAGGTTGGGGGAAAAACAAACTCAGTTGGGTAACATTCAGCTGACTACTACAGTGCAATACATTTTAACAAATCATATGTATTTACATACTATATGACATTTTGTTCCAGTCTGTGTTAGACCTAACTACGGCTAAATTGTCACTAGGAACCAAAACACACAGCAAACCACAAATTAGCAAATTAACAGATACACACAGATTGTTTTTTTACATAGTTTACCATATGGCAAGAAAATATTATTCTCCTTGTGTTTATAGGCCGGTGCTTGAGGCCAGAGTTGGATATAGAGTGAAAAAAGAAGGGGAGGAAAGAGAGAAGGGAAGATAGGGCTGGACAGAGAGGTAGAACATTTCAGTGCCCTGTGGCCTGGAGTGCTTTCTGCATCAGGGGATGTCAACAGGGGCACATAGTCTCAGCAGTGACACGTCTATGTGGTTAATAAGGAATTAAACAAATAACCTCCTCATATTCTTGTAGACTTTGGCTGATCTGGTAATTTTACTCCGAAGCTTTGAGCACCAACCAGGTATCTAAACAGCAAAAGCAATATTCCTTATAAATTTAATTGCTTCCTCACATGCCTTATACTTTTCTCCATTTCTCCCTTAATCTCTATATGTCTGCCTTTCAGTGCCTACAGCTATAACACTGAAATTCTAGAACTAAGATTTTATGCTATGGAACACCTGGGCTGGTTCCCTGTTAAGGTTTGTAGGCAAGAGTTGTGTTTGTTATTTAGACCTGGATTTCATAAAGGCAGTTGTTCTTTTATCTGTATCACATGAAAACAGAACTTATATTAGAAACTACACAAGGTGAGGGCCAAGGGAAAAAAATAAAGAAAGACAAGAATGGGAGCAAACTTTTTACACTTTCTGTGTGAGTAAATCCGAGCATGATCCACCAGGCATACTAGTAAAACGAGGGAGATAAAGAGATGCAGAAACCCAACATAAGAAAGACTGCAGAATA
Source organism: Notiomystis cincta (assembly GCA_013398075.1). Classification (NCBI taxonomy): domain Eukaryota; kingdom Metazoa; phylum Chordata; class Aves; order Passeriformes; family Notiomystidae; genus Notiomystis; species Notiomystis cincta. The sequence goes on from VZRX01010699.1 coordinate 290,731, forward strand.
TATAAAGAACAAGAATAAAGAGTTGAAATATTTAAAAAGGAGATCAGCATTGAGGCAAGACTAATAAAAAAGAAAAAAGGGAATTTTATTAATAATAGGTGGAAGATAGAAAAGAGAGAGGAAAAAAACAACTGGAAAGATTTTATGTATTTGTGACAAAGGAGAAATGGAAGACAGAATTGTTCAGATATCTGACTAAATGGTTTGGAACACAGGAATAATTGAAAGCATGAGTTAAATACAAACAAGTTGGAATGAAAATATATATGATGTCTAAAAAACATTTTCGTAGACTTTTTGCTTTTTCTCACAGATATTGTCACTTATGAATTCAAGTCAGAAAGCTTGGAAATACAGTGAAAAAGAGGATTATCACAATATTTTCCAAGCAGCTACCAGGAAGGAATGGAAGGCCTCTGGGAAAGGTTGTATTTATAGAAATTCAGATGAAAAAGATGAAGATATATAGAAAGCAGCTTTGAAATTCCACTTAGTGATACCAATTTGCCAACTTTTGGAGAATCAAGCAACATATATGAGAATAACAATACAGAAGAAAGAGAATTCACAGAGATAAAATTGCACAGACACTGAATAGAGAACAATAGAAGATGGAAGAGAAAAAAGTAATATAATGAGTGGTAAAATATAATTACTCCAGTTTGATTTTTTATGCATATCTTGACACTGTGTGTACATATTCCAACCCCTGAATTATGATCCTTTGCTTTCACTTACTGTTGATTTTGTGAATCAGGTATATATGAGGAAATAACTGCATTTAACAGTATAAAGGTGGCCATAAGAGAAGTTATCGGGAATCTGAAATCACACTTTTTGGTCACTAAACCATCTAAAGCAACAGAAGACATGATCTGAATGTTGAACTGAACTTCTTTTGGAGGGTCACAAATTGAAAAAGAAGAAACTGGGAAACAAAAACTGGATGACCTGAGTAGTAGAGGTAAAAATGTAGGAAAAATATATGATGTGTGTTTGAGAATATCCAGCATATTCTCTCTTAAACTGCTGTCAAATTTTAAATTTAGAAAGAGAAGGAATTTCCTTGGATGAATACTTAAAAATAGAGCTACATATCACAGACTTAGTATCTGGCAGGCTTCTGATTAAGAGCTATGACAGTGCCTTCCTTCCAAAGATAACCTGAGCCAAAGAAATGTTACTTTTCCTTTAGAAGCCAAGGAGAAAGTTAATGAGTCTTTCATAGCCTTGCAAACATAAATCCTAAGATACCAGGATCAAATGATATGACTCCTAATTGAGCAAATCTCCCATGAATTTGCCTTGTGATCAATCATGAACCCAACACATGAGCAATCACCACTTAATGATGCGAAATCTGTTTCTGGACAACTTTGAACTCTGTAGGGGAATGGCACGGATACATCAACATTCCTCCCAAAAAGATGTTTTGGACAAACTCCAGCTTGGCAGGTTTTACACAACACTTGCTATCTGATGAATACAATAAACAGAAAGTGACCACTCTTTACAAAAGAACATTAATGGTCAATGTGCAAGGATAGCCTGGATGGATAAGGAAAAGTTTATTCACATGAATTATGTTAGTTATAAAACCACACAGAATATAAATATTTCATGTAAATAGTCAACTAAAAACCAAGTTGCAATTACTCCTTTCTTCTGCTCCAGTTGCCTTTTAAGTGGAGCAGTATCCCTGAAATCCTTTGCTAAAATAATTTAATCCAGTTAACTCATAATACTTATTAATATTTCTATTCTGTATAATAGTATATTTTTATATTTTATTCAGATATATAACTTTGAAGAGTCATCACTCTTCGATTTGCAGGAAATTATTCTGTAACAGGATAGGTTGAAACATACAAATGAATATGTAAAAATGACAGAATCAAACTCTAAAAATAAGGATGACTTTTCCATATTTAAAATTCTGGGTTTTTTTCTCTTCATGAGTGACTACATGGCTAAGGGATTACTCACAGTGTGCCTGATACTCAACTGTAAGTGGTTCTGGAACCTGTTAGTCATCTGCAGGATGTATTTCCTAAAACAGATGAAGGTGTTGTCTGGCAAGGACTGCACACTGACAGAAGCATGTGAAACATTGAAGGGAAAAGATGTTTGCTGCTTCCAGTAACACTTGATAAAATGCTTGATAAAAGTATATGCCTTTAGTGATCTATCCATATCAACACAATATCCATCCACGATTAAACTTCTTGTGAGAAGTTATGCCTCTGATCAACATCCTGTACTCTCAGTAGTGAGTAGTTTCCTTTTGGCTTTTTATCAAAAATAATAACCAATCTACAGACTGAATGGAAGCTATTGTAAGTCAATTGCCCCAAACTGAAAATGGTTATTAATCCCATTTCTCACACGGATTTCAGGAACTTAGCATCCCCTCTTTGAACTCTTAGAAAGGCAGAGTCGTTTTCCAGTAAATATTTCCCATAATTGTTCAGAAAATGGTACATTGAAATTCCAGACACTTTAACTTGTTGAAGTCAACAATGTTTCATTTGTGTTTCAAGCCTCACTGGAAATTACAGAGAAAGATCCTGGTTGCTACGCTCAGAGGTTAGCAGAGTGAGATGTGATATGAGAAAAACACCATCCTTCTCCAGTGTCATGAGTCTGGTTTATGGAAGATGAGACGTGGCATCCTTTTAGAATTGGCATCAATTTTTAAGATACAACAGCAAAGAACAACTTTGAGTGGTTCTATCTATCAGTCTATCTGTGAGTCTTTTTTCCCTCTTTTGTCATGAAAACTCATTCTGAATTCTGAAAAAGCTGTTGAGGTTCATGTCTTGACATCTAGAGTATGAAAATTCGCTGGTGCTGGTGTATATACTGAGAAGATTTTAATCTGGATGATTCAAAATATTTACTGAAGACAAAGACCCAAAGCATCCAAGCTGATGTTATATCAGACACTCTGATCACTTCTGAAGATAGTTTCAAAAAGGTGGGCATAAAACCCACAGCAAGCACCAGAGTCCTCAATAGATGGCAGGCCATAGATACACATCAAGAAGCACACACTTTTTATAATTTAGAGCATAACTTTGCTGACCAGAAGTTTATAACTTTATCTTACTGGTTAGTGCGCAGTTTGGGCAGGCTCAAAGTGCAGTTTTCACACAAGGAGAATAGTCTAGGCAATCTCTATCAATGGGGAAACACAGGCTCCCCTGGGATGAAATCCAGGGCTCTTACTTGTCGTTCTTTTCCTCCTCCTTCTTTTGCCAACAAGGATATTACCACTCTCTGTCATGATCAAGATATTTACCCAGAGAAACAATGCCTCCTGCTTTGCCCAAACATCACCTTATGTTTGGTTGATCAGGGCAAGGGAAAATAATGTCCATGCACCTGCCTGTTTCCATTCTACAGCTATTTCTGTTCTGCAAATACATTTCCCTACCAATTATTGTTCTGTTTAAGCCAGTAGGAAACTGTGTTAGCTTTTTTTAGCTGAGGATCTGAGCTACTATCTAAGAAGACCTCCAAGAGTCTTGTAAGTTCTGACCCCAGAGCCTTTCTTTCTCACCTGCAACTGGCACAGTTTATGGGTCTAATAAGGGCCATGCAAAATCCATCCAACATCTATCCTTAGGATAGCTATGTTCATCATAGTAGTCTTCCCTCCTGAAATTTTATAATTTACTGAAACATAAATATTTGAAAACAACATTAAACAGACATATCTGGGGATTTATTTATTAGTTATCCCTTAAACCATCTTCCTCTTACCATTTGCCGTATCTCATGGTGTTCTCCAGCATAGATTTTCTCACATTTAAAACAGCAAAACAGACATTTGAGGTTGATATCAGATTGAAATCTCTTGGGATTATGTTGTCAGAAGAAAACAGATGAACCATTCCATTTTCTTACTGCTCTTGGACAAAGTATCACAGATATCTGAAGGGACCTTTACTTTGAGATGACTTAATTAAGGTCACTCATTCATAGATTGGACCTGACTTATGAGAATCTGAAGTCTGAGCAAACATTTTGAGGAGGACATGGAAATGGCTTAAATACATTTAAACAAATAGGAAGCTTCCTGCACAAAATAGCATTGACTCTGATTTCTGTATGTTTCATTGTAAATGATATAAAATATTATTCCAATAAAGCCTACAGCAGGATTTCAGCCTTATCAAAACTGAAAAATGAATGGACTTTTGACCAACAGATATTTTTGGTAGAAAAAATATTCTGCAAACCATGCAAACAATTGTACATGTAATCTTCTGAAATGCTTCTTAAGCCCCAGTCCTCTCCCATATCAGGAAATATTTTTTTATCATCGTGGCAGAGCTGGTAGAGTTGCACTTCATGCACAAAGTAAAAAGTCTTTTGAAAGCTGACTAAAGTGCATGAACCCTACTTTTCTGATCTCAAGATGAAAGGCAGCCCCTCGTTTCTTAGGTAGTGTTATTTCTATTGCTGGCATTCCATCAACCACAGGAATGTGTGGCACACAAAGCAAATAAGTTACAAGCATATCTAAACACCACCTTCTGCCTCCCCTCATTGTTATGAGAATGGATTGTATTATACTCTGCTGCCCTTTGATGAGACAGATTTTACTCTTCATGCCAAAAAGCTTGTTTTGAACAGAAAAATAGAAATAAAAGCACTTTTTTAATAAAAGCAAGATTCTGCATGTTGGTGTTGGAAGTTACAGCAAAACAGAAAGCTCTCCTATAACAAGTTAGCACTGATCCATAGAGGTGGAGAAGAGGAGATGAACTGCAGGGGGCTGGGGCTTGACCCATCCTGTGAAGCCATACCAAGAGCACCAGGATGAACCTCTGCTGGGACAACCCAGGCCTTAGATTTCATCTCTTGTCGAACTCTCAGCCACTCCTAACAAAGCTGTTATTTTGGGACACTTTGCCTTAAGATATAACTTGCATTCTGGTCTCCTTTAAAACAAGTGTATAAGGGAAATAATAGAGGTAAGTTCATATCATGTGAAGATTACTCTGTATCCAACCCAATGATATGTTTAACTTGCAGCATCCCTCCGGCTTGTGTTACACAATCTCTGTTCAAGTCAACTTGAACACTTGGCTTAAGACAAGCACCCCACATAGAAATATTGCTTTCTTACACTCCTACTGGGCAGAAGGAGAAATGGAAATATGACCAGATCCTTTTGAATATTTACTTTAGAGGGAGGAATGAAAAACCTCCATCATCCAAGCACTCTGTGCACTTTAGGCAATAACATCCTCTTTCCAGGAATGCTTGGTACATTATCAAGAATTTTCCTTTAAATCTCATTGAGAGATACTTTATTTAGCAGATGTTATCTGGTGGCTAAGAAGGTTAGCAAAAGAGCAGATGAGAAGATAAAAAAGGTTTGCAAAACTTAAGTACATGAGCAAAGCAGTGTCAGCTACTATAACAGTTTCATAAGCTATGCAAAAGGTGAAATGGTATAAGGAAAATAAAAGAATGCCTCTAGAACCAGCTTTGCTGTTTGTAGGGTTTACTCCTATATCAAGAGATAAAAGGCAGGAACATGCTCTAATATTTTCTGAACAATACTTCAGCTAAAACAAAGGCTAATTCTGTCCTGATTTTCACTCTCTGAGGGTCTGGCCTGCTGGGATTGTGTAGACACATGTGAAAGAGAAATCAACCTGAAAGTAGCACAGGAACCTCTTGCAGCATATCTGACATCTGCTGAGCTTTCCATAGCAGTCAGGTACCTAATCTAAAGGCTGTTGAGATGCATGGTGACAACAGAACAGAATGTTTCATGTGGGAAAATGTCTTCTTCCCTTGTGGTCAGTAAACCCAAACAGAAACAAGGAAGGTTAATCTGTGTTTCAACAGCTGAAACTTACAACAGTAAGTTATTGTAGCACAAGCTTTTCCCCAATGCAGTTCTGAAGGACCAAACATATATGGAAATCTCCAGCAATAATACTTCTCAAACAAAACATTTATCTGCTCTAATGCATTGGATGATGCTGTTATTTACCTCTGTGCCATTAATATGACACTTTGCTGCCTCTTGTCAGGGAGGTTAAAGAGAGTGGAAGAGGTACAAATATAAGGAATAAGGTTATTATTCCATCAGAAATGAAGAACTGCTTTGGGAGTTGCCTTCTTACAGCTTCATTTCCAGTTCCAGTTGATTGAGACATACTACCAAATTAATTTCCACACTAAGCATATGCCTAAATGAGACAAAATGCATCCAACAGCTGAGTTCACATGCTTCTGGGAGAAGATGAGACATTTCACTAGCCCACCCTCCCCAGTATATGCTACTAATGACAATAGAAGAGCTCCCTGTCAGCTCTAAAACTTGATTTTAATGATGTCCATACCATGGCACTAACACTTGGTCCTGCTCTATGGAAAAAAGCAAGGGAAATTTTCTTTTTGGCATAGAAGGTTATCTTTGGGCTGGAAGAAAGGCTTGGATTCAGGGAAAGCCAAAAAAGTGTCTTGTCCAGCCAATTAGGTTTGTCTTTAAGGTCAAAAAGTCTGCTGGTTATCAGTTTATGCAAGTTACTATTGTTAAACGAGTTAATGGCTTACCTTTCCAGGCTTATCCAAGCAGAGGACAGAAGTGATTTCAAACAGAGAAGTCCAAACTTATTAGACTACCAGCTTCATTTCACAGACTTATTTCAAGTGAATTTTAGGAAAGGCTTGTGAAACTTTTTTCAACCTTCTGACATGTTTCTTAAACGCAGGTTTAAGAATAGATTTTCATTGTGGAGCACATTGAAATTTTGAGTGTACATGTTAGTTATTATGTTCACAGATGCCTGATTTGCTTAAGCATCTGGCAAATGCCAAAATATTTCTTTTTTTTTTTTTCGTCCTGTTTTTATTTGACTCACCTGCTCAGGCAATTCAGTATTTTGAATGTACAGATCAAATTGTGGGATTCAATGGACTTGAGAAGAGGTAACTTACTTGTTCTGTGAAAATTCTCAAGAATTTACAAAATTTTCACATTGTATGTCAGGAAAAACACAAGATTTAATGTCTCTCTAATTTCTCCCAATAACTCATTACTGGAGGGAATGAAAAAATGCTACTAGCAAGTCAGAGGTGCTTGGTAGGTTCCTCACTATCCAGTAGATTTTTACTTAACCAAAAGCCACAGCAACAGGTGTTAGTCCTTACAAGGGTATGAAAGACAGTGTTCCAGTCTGAAAAGAAGAACAGCCACAGCAGGGCAATAATGAGAGAGCCCACTCCTCACAACTACCCAGTAACATTCAATATGTGTGTGGCTGAGAGACAAATCCAGCTCCAAATCCACCACAATGAAAACCTTGACTGCCGTTCGCTCTGTCTTAGTGAACACCTTAAGAGCTGTGTATCACGTCTTCTATGCTTGATATTCTACAGAAAAATACAGGCATCTTGGCAAGATATTTTGCCAAAAAAAATTTTGGCTATCTCCAGTTCAATTGACAAAAGTCCAGCTATTTACCATGAGTTCATTTCAGTCCCATTTTCCTGAACTTTAAAAATTCCTCTCTGACTCCAGGGTCCTCCATTTCATTGTCTTTCTGCTATTATCTAATGCTACAGGCTTCATTCATTATCCTGTCTTTTGCTCTACAAGCAGCAGTGCACAATAGTTACTTCATTATTTAGTGATTTTTTTTTTCCCCTAGGATATTTCTAATGCTGTTTTTTTTTTTTTTCTAAAAGAAAGCAGTTAAATAAAAAATAAAATGCAACATTAAATGTCCACTCTTTTGTTCAGAGGTCTTGGCTAATTAATCATTTTCAGATTCCATGTGTGACAGGATTCTTAGTCTCTTGTACCTAAACTTTCTTAAGAAAGTTCAAACACTCCTAATGATACCGACTAGTTTCTAGGAACTTATTCAAGGATTTTCAACAGATTTGAGATTTTCTCTGTGCTAAATCCTATCATGTGGTCCTGAGATTGTTTTCACTACCAGATTATGGCATGAGAGGGATCATATGACTTAGAGCCCACATTCTCAACCCTTTCCTAATTCATCAAGGAAGACCTCCAAGAAAAATCTCCTCTCCTGTCTCTTTGATTGTAGATTTTACTTTGCAGTGTTATACTTTCCATGGGATATTGCTGGAAACTGCTGATTTTAGTTTAACTCAAAGCTATATTTGTTTAAGGCTCAATTCTTCATGATATATACATACCTTTAATGAAAATATAATTCAAGAATTTAATAACATGAGAGCAAGAAATGAAAGACAGCAGAGTTCACATTACTGCCTTTGCACATTTAGTAGATGTGCCAGTCCTCTGACTCCTAAGGAAGCCCTTTATGTATCTTCCAGCTCTTTAGACTGTATTCCCTTAGACAACTGCCCAAACCTAGCAGTACAAAATTTGGTTTAAAAAAAGCCCACTTCACTTTATCTCCTGCATGTTCTTAGGCTCCTCCTGCAAATAATCCAAGTGGACAACTGGCAAAAACCATTTTTCTTCCCTCTGCAAATCAGCTGGTGCTCTCTTGAAGCACAGAGCTTAATTTTTTCTCACATCTATTTAACAGAAATACTTTTCAGCGAAATAATATCCTCTTAAACCACCCCAAAAATAAACTCTGACCACTCTCCAACTTTTCCTGATAAAGTGAATAAAAGCTCTTTGCCTTAAAACACAATTGTCTCACGTCCCCCAAAAATCTTATGGTGAGAAACCATTTACAAAGTAACACCTGTGAGAAGTTCAAAGCCAATTTTTTGCCAGGAGGGTAAATTCCAATTACTACACACACACACACACACACATACACACACACACACAAAATAAAAACAAAACCAAAAACTCACATAATATATAAAGGTATTGTACAAAAATTTGGGAACATTGGAAGATTTAACAGGCTCCAGAAGTCTGCCTGGCCTTCCACTTGAAAATTGAGTCTCTAACACAAGTAGATAGTTTTAGTGCATCAGTCATGGATCAAAATATCTATTATGTCTATCTTAGGCATAATTTATATTGTTCCAGATTATCTGTGCCTGTTTTCTGTGTTGAAACAACAATACAGCTTCTGCCCTTGCAGATGCACACACAGTTTCAGGAAAAGCCAACACAAATTGTGGTTCATGAATTTCAGAACAGTTTCTAAGCCTTAAATTGGGCTTTGGAGGGGTTTGGGGAGGGGAGATATTTCTGTGGTAGTACAATTATTTGTGATTTTGTTTGTATGTTCTTGCTGTGAAAACTTAATGGGTGCCAGACTTTAGATTCCGGAAAACAATAATGAAAAAAAAATATTTTAAAGTGTTATTTTTATTTAAGTGTATAGAAAAAATGAAGTACCAGAAACACACAATAACTCAAATTCCTGTTAGGTTTTTGCAATTGTCAGGGTGGAACAATCCATTCCAGGTATCTGATAGCTTATCCTAATTATTTGGACACATAGTTCAGAAATAGTGCCTGGAAAATTATATAAGGTCTATAGAGTTTGGACTTAGGCATGTGATCTACCCAGTGTTCCTGTCACAGAAAAAAATCCTTCAGGGTTTAGCAGCATTTAGGTTATGTCCCTGTTCACTCTAAGAAAGTGTGGAAGTTTTAATTAGTCTTTCAGAGGCTCTGATGTTGGATTTGCTTTTCTTAGATTCATAACTTTGATCTCATCACTTTTGAGCTCCCTAGTGGGAAAATCTTAACCAACATTTTTTAGAAAAAAAATGCAGGTAAAGTTTTTGCCAGTAAAAGATGCCATATGTAGTTTTTTCTTTTGCTTTGCTTAAAAGTCTTACTGGGTGTAATCTGATTTCAATAAACATTCATTTATGGGGCAGACATACTCCACAGTGCCAGTTAGCTGGGGTTAAACAAGGTAGAAAGGAAAGAATTTGCCAGCTGTGTTTAAGGTAAACATAATGTCTCAACGTGTTGTTTTTTTAAAAATAAAATATACTTCAAAGTTTAAGTTAGAAGAATTTAATAGGTAAGTGAGAGTTTAAAACGTCCTAAAAGGTCTGGGGGTTTGGGAGTGTTTTTCTTGCCAGGAACATAACAAGGACAAACAGGGAGGAGAGACCTCTAACTGTTCAAAGACAAGGATAGATAAAAATATTTTGATATTTACAAAGTAATAAATAGAATTACCAGCTTGCCAGTGGCAATGCGAAATTTTCAGAGACAGAAATAATATTCAGAACTTCATCAGACTGTAAATAAAAATGTAGAAGTGTTTCCTTTAAGTTTTGCAGAGCCAACAAAGAATAACTAGAGAAAAAAACTATTACTAACAAACACAAACTGTGCTAATAACCTTGTACACATCTCAAAGTCACTGTGAAATCTTCATGTCAAGAACTAAGACCTCAGGCTCTCATCCAGCAATTCTGTGTTCATGGACAAGTCTTTATCATCATGCAAAAATCCTTGATGAATTCAAATTGTAATCCTTTGCAGAGCTGAAAACAGTATTTTTCTTCCAGGAGCAGCACATTTCCTGCCTCCTACTGTATTCAGGGTAATACCAGGTCCTATCAGGATATCAGATCACAGATACTTGAAAAATTATTTAAAAGGATGACACCTGGGACCTAAGATGAAATTTTAGAAGTTTATCATAAATGCTGGAAAGGAATCTAATACAAGGAAATAATTTCTTCTTCAAGTTATCAGTTGATAAATGTCTATCTCTGTAGTATTTCATATTACACCTGTGATCCTCAAACTTATTCAAGTGCATATTTTGTCTGCTTGTTTCAATATAAAGCTGGGACTATGGTCTGACCCTCTCATTCTTGTTGCACTTGAGCAATTTCTGCCCCCAAACATTATGCCTGAGACTGATATTTGACATAGGTCTGTATACGTAGAGAAGTACAATTTTGCAGCATAAATTTGGTAAATGCCCATTTCACTGCTTTTATTCCAGAGTGAAAACATGGTGCCAATGTATGCTTTCAATGTTTTGTGAGGTACTCAAATTACTTAGCAATTGCCTGATTTTTGAAATTAGGGGATTTAGCTCTCAGTAAGAATAAATGTTTTTCCAGCCACTGAAGATATTTAGATTTTAAGTAATGAAGTGTTTGGATATCTTATGACATACAGAGTGATTACTGATATATGCATTCAAGCACAATTGTTTCCTTCACTCTGTATTTTGGACTTTGGCAAATGGAAAATTTACACGCAGTCCTGTGACTGTGTGTTTAAATACATAAAAATAAAATCAGGGGTTGTGTATCTACATGTGTTATAGATTGTTCCTCCTCTGTATAGATGTGGATACAATTAAGTCATATAAATCGCTACATATTTAAGTTGGCACTATAGCTTTAAAATTAACATTTTGGTCTTATATTCTCAGCCACGTTAGTGGTGCTACAGAGAGACTCTTAATTTAGTTTTTCTTTAACTGTTAAACATTCATAGATAGGTTATTTGATATCAATCTTTACCCAACAGGGTTATTTAAATAAAGATGGAAAAAAGAACATTGCTTTGTTTTATTATATACCTGCTGAAAGGGGCCTCATTCTCAAGACAGTAAGGTCAGAACATGTTAATTTCCTTGAATTCAAATGCACACAACCATTATTCTGAAGTATAAATATGATGGAGTAACATGAACTTAATTGCAAAAACACTTCCTGGGGCATCTGTTTAATCCACAGCCAAATGATAAACAGCCCTCTCAGAAAGACCTGTCCCTTTGCCCAGTGGAGTCCATTAGCCACTCAGTTTTCACACCTTCCAAAACTCCTCCTTGTTTGTTCTTTGGTGGGGACTCAAGTATATGTCCGTTTGATCTTTACAATAAGAAAACAGCAAGATGCTTAGTTCAAGGAGTACTCTCAGAGATAAATTCAGTTAGAACAATCAAAGAGTCTGCTTGAGTTCTAAATTTCTAATCTAGTCTATTTTCAAACAAAAGAGTTTGCAACTTTAAAAGCACGTCAATCTACAACTTTATGCAATAAGTATATGAAAATTAATGCCTTATTAATTAATTAATTAATTAATGCAATTTATTTTTCTGATGACTTGCTGTGAAGATAGCAGAACTGTTCCTAGTGCTGGGCAGCTTCACTCCTGCAAAGGTTATTGCAAACATTTTCCTTGGTTTCATTCTTTGTGGATTTACACCCTTCTCTCTAAAATTTTTGTTTTGGTGATGTTCAATTGGACAGGAATGTTAAACTGACCTTGATTTGATCTTAGGACCACTAAAAGATTGTTCATGACCGGGGCTGACCTCAGAACTCAAGATAAAGGCATAACTGCTGAATCTCACTGTTTTGCCATTGAAAACACAAATGTTTAATGCTCTCAGCATTAAAATTTCCATTGGCTATAATCTTCTCTTCGAATGTTTTCTCATAACTAAGCTATCATTTCTGAAGATTTATAGAAAATTGAAATATAGGATGGATATGTCTTTTATCATTCTAAAAATATTGATTTTTTTCAGATAGCTGAACATGAGAAATAAAGGATATTGATAAATAGTTCAGCAGAACATTTAATCAGATGCTGAAAATGAAGCTTAATTATCTGTAAGCCTGAGACCTAAAGGTTTGTGACTTTCTATATTTATGACAAAGCAAGTACTTGGGTACTCTGCCAGAGGTGGTATGGATGCCCTTGTGGGGCCAAACATACACTTAGTTTACATCAAGAGCTGGTTTACGCTGAAATAAGGTCTGCTGTCATTGCTGCCTGCCCCAGATCAAATTTAGTATAAGAACAGGGATGCTAATTCACCACCCCAAAAATGTGCCTCTGACAGGAATAGAGATGTACAGCTACCTAAACGTGGGTGACAAGTGACCTTCAAGTACCTGAGTATGTCCTACTTAATCTCCAGAACCTGTTCCAAAAATAGACAGGCCTCCCTCCCAGAGGATCATGTGCCCTACCTATGTTAAATAACATAAGGCCTCAAAAAAATGCAGCAAGATGGCTGTGCTCAAGCACCTGAATTTTTCCATTTGACAGAGTGCTGTGGCTTTTGGTGAAATGCTAGTAGATATTTTGCTACACGTCCTTTGAACAGAAGTATCTCATCATTTCTATTCAGAAGAGCAACATGGAGGGGTTTGTTGGTTTTTTGTTTGGGTTTTTTTTTGGGGGGGAAGATTGTTTTAAATTATTTTTCTGAATCATTCCTGAAAGTTACAGGTCAAGTGGGCAATCCTGTCAGTCAATCTGGAAAGCAAGATTTCTACTTGTACTCCTTTGCTATTTATCTATCATCTCTCTCTCTCTCTCTCTCTCTCTCTCTCTCTCTCTCTCTCTCTCATCTATATCTATCTATATCTATATCATCTATGTCTATCTGTATATCTCAACCTTTACTACACTCTAGATTTCTAAAGCAGCTGTTCTCAGCTGAAGAGTCAGATGGAAGGATCACCTACCGCATCTGCTCTGCCAGTTCCTGTGTTTTTATGTCCCATTGCTGAAGAGATGCAATGTAGGCTTAAATTGTAAAAATAAGATTACCCACAAATAAGAAATTTATCCTATATAATTCCTCATTAAACTCCTTTTTATGCAAAAAGAAAGGGAGATTTGTATTGCCCAGAGTAATATAAAATTCACCTATCCTAGGCTACATAATTTTCCCCCTCAGGTTGAATGATCTCCTTTATGCAATTGATGACCTCCTTTCCTTCAAACACTTTATTGCAGTGATGGGAATGAGCCTGGACAAAATAATTATGAAAACTCAAACAGGGGATCAGGAAAAATCAAAAAGCCTGTCAAGAACAGGTCTGGAATAATCTCGAAGGACAGCAAACAAAGGTAATTAGTTGTTATTTTTAACTGGTAAGAGCTGCTATTAGGAAAACAAAGTATGCCATTTTTTCTCTCAGAAAACAAAACCTCAACGAAGAATGTCCTGTCTGTGTCATCTTTAGAAAATGTCATCTTATCTCAGACCAAAATCTGTGTGTCAAATGGCAGTACTAGTCAAGAAAAACAGGCTCAGCCCCAAGCAAACATTCATAAGACCTGGAGGCCCATGGCACCAAACTCATCTGTGGATGTGAAAGGAGCTGTGGTCATTTAGGGGAGAATGTAGGGCAATGTCCACTGGCTCCAAACTCATAGTCTACATGAAGCTGCAAAGAAATTAACTTGTTTTCTTTTCATAACTCATGCTTTCTTTAGCCTTTTCTATCTGTTATAGCCAAAGGCTTAATTCACCAAGAATGTGCTGATAGGCTAGACCAAGTAATAAAACACACAAGCACGCAGATTCTTCCCACTCAATGATCAAGAGGAAATGTAATTAACAAATGCATTAGAGAAGCCAGAGTTGCTGTCATGAGGATGGTGCTTGCTCCCAGTGTGAACAAGACAAATCCCACAGACAGTATGATCTCAGGTCTGTGGCTTCACAAAGCCTCATGGAGGGTGCTAGATGGAGTGTTAAATAACAAACTTATCCACAGGGACCTGGTGATGAACTTACTCCACAGGAAATTAAAAGTGATTAATTAAAGCATAGATCACTTGCTCACAGCTTTAACCCCAAATTTGCAAGACAATCTTTTAGAAATTATAAAATAAAGACATTTCATCATGCCAGGTGAAATTATTTTCTGTGCAACTCCTTGCAGTTATGAAATGTAAAAACATGGAGATCACATTTTGTAATTCTGACATTCAAATGCCTTTTACCTCCAGAGAAATCTTGCCTTAAAAAGTACACCTGGAATTATCTTGCATGTGCACAACTATGGATAAATGACAGTAGTTCACAGCTGACATGTGAGGAAATCCTAATGCTTGTTCTCACAATTCCCTGGGTATCTGTATTTCACAAAAGTATTTTTCACATTTTAAGTATTCACTTTTTTTGTCCTGGGCTGACTTTCTCACCAGACCTTCCTGACATTTTAGTTTACGGTTGTACTGATGGTAAGGGAATAGTCTTGATAGTAGTCTTGATAGTACTTGCAATTTCATATGAGGGAGCTGCTGTCCTGGACCATTTTCTGGCTGCTCCATTTTAGATCAGACTGCTTTTTTTACTGTAATACCTTAGGCTTAGAGGGTACAAAGACCACTAAGTGCCATTCTTATAGACTTTTCCAGCAGGCTTTGCTTCTTAGTGTGCATTACAAAAAGTCAGACTACAGAGTGACAGCTGTCATTTTAACAGAGCTGTCATTATTTTCCACTCAACAGCAGCAGGTTGAGTTCAGGACCAGAGTTCTCAACTCTACTTTCTTTTACTTTACTTACATTTACCTCCAAAAGAACAAAGACACGGCCATAAAATATGATATTCTGTGAGATCCTCTCATTGAGCCCACTTCATATTTGCTAGCTCATTAAATTTACACCTTCTGCCCACATCTTAAATCCCTCCTGTCAATTCTGTGACTTTTATATAGTTCTGACTGTTGCTGCAGAAATGTCAAAAAAACCACCCTAACCACGTTAGCTGGAAAAAATGGAAGGCGCAGAGAATTTTTAACTTATTTTTATTTTTTAAGAAGATGTGAGGAAGCTATAAAGAAATTAAAATAAATATTTGAGCATGATTTACTGTATAAAGCCTAAGAAAGAGGAAAAGATAATGTCTATTTTTAAATTTAATGTTTCTGGATCTGGAAATGAGGCTTCTGTCATTAAGGTAGAAATTACAGTCCATGTAAATGATCTGTCAACCAATCAAGAGAATACTATTCCCCTAGGGTACATAAAACCATATTTCAATTGAGGCTGGGTGTAATGAGCCCACTACTGTGACTCTAGCAATGATCACTGCTGGCAAAAGTATACGAGAGACAGAAGAAACATTGCAAGGTACTTCTCCCACTGTGCCCTCCCAGCTTCTAGAAATTTGTGGTTCTGAGACTTCCTGAGTTCATAACAGAATTTCTTTTATAAACTAAGGCTCGATGGGCAGAAAGTAACTATAGAAATTTTATTAATTTTTTAACTTCAGTTATTATCTCCTAATCTTCTCTAAGCAAATCATAATTCAAAGATTTCCCTCAAATCCCTCCTATTATGTTGTTTACATTTAGTGAATTTTATCTGCCTTTTTAGCTACCAGTTTTACCTCTCTTAGTTGGGAAAATCTGTCTGCTCATTCCCCATTCTTTGCTTTCCATCTTTTAAGTAGCATTCTATCTCTGCTTGTCTTTTAAATTCATAAGAGCACTTACTCTTTTTTTTAACCTGTGATAGCCTAATCTGTCTAAGGGTCTGTGGTGAGCACCCACCTGAGAACCTTCTGGAAATCTATGTCAGCTGTATTAACATGATGTAATGTATATTATATTACATCTCTGCTTTCTCAAAGACCACAAGCAGCTTCTAAAGATTTTTTGAAAAAAATTGCAAGTAACATGTTGTCTCTTTTATGGTGAGTTAATTTAGCTACATGAATACATGAATACCTTGATGACAGATTTTTTTCCAATTTTACAATTACAAGAAATAGGAGTTACTGGGCTATGATCTATATGAGACCCTGTTTAAGAAGAAACAATTTTCTGTTCTATACAGGTAGTGATTGAATTGATAGAAGTATACATTTAATAGCTTGAGAATGTCATATTTCAGTCCTTTCAAAGATCTTGGATGGCTATTATCTTGGCCTTGAGGCTCATCATTCTTCATTTAATGAACATTTTTCTAAGCTTCTGCTGCTGCTTCTGCTCAAGATGACTCCTCTGACTCATCCTGCAAAAAAACAGGTCCAGAATGAAACTTCCTCAGAGTCCTCAGAGTCACCAGGAATGAAAGGAATTAATCTATCTCTTCTCTTACAGTCTTTTCTGACTTGTCCTTTCATATCTTGACTACCTATTAATCCAGAAGACTCTGTCAGGCTTCTAGTTTCTGGTATATTTGCTTTCTATTTTCTCAGTTAATAATTTTATGCCTACAATATGTTGATTCTAAAAATCTAGTTTAGTTTACACTATAAGTGTTTTGCATTTAATTCTTCAGAGTTTATATTTTCTGTTTTCCATTTCATTTTAATTAAGAGCGATATCTGTCAAAATTATCTAGCTAAACAAACATAATCTGGCTGGAAAAATCTGTGTAGATGTCATTTGCAAAACATCTACCAGCAAGACATAACCCTGTGAGCAAGTTATTCCTTTCCATGTAAATACTCTAAGAGTTTTGCAGGGTAGTCACATAACAAATACACTGCAATAATCTTATTTCAGTGACAAGGTTTCAAAGATGGGTGGCAATCTCTGGACCTAAAATAAAAAGTCAGCTTGATAGTCAGCAGCATTGATAAAACCAAGTTGAGCTCTGAGTACGAGCTGTTATCAGGCACAAACTGGGCACTACACCAAGTTGTGAACAATCTTAGCTGTGGAAGGCTTGGCTCTCTCACTAGAGAGGCTAAGGCTACTTCTGCCATCCCTATCATCAATTTCTCCCAACTGTTCTTCCTCCTCTCATTATATCTGATCTGCATTGCAGTCAGGTTCTCATGTAGCCTGTGTCCCTAAGGCAGATATTTGTATGGTGAATTTTTCGGTTGAATGTCTTATCAACAAATCACTGTAGGAAACCTTTGAATACACACATTGCACATCTGACTAAATTATTTTTAGGATTAAAATGGGTAAGAAATTCAATAAAAGAAAGAGACAAACTAGCTCAGGTTCACAGCCTGCAAGTTTTTGTGCCTGTTGCTGTTTGCACACTACCTACACAGATCAGTTTTATGAGAACTTCAGAATCTAGCACCTGTATCAAAGTCAATAAATCAAATTCAAAAATAGGAAAACTACTTGAGGAACACCGTGGATTAGTTCACTCTGGTGACTTCTGTGTTTTGTGAGTAGGGGGCAAGAAGGAGTAGAAATTTTGGAGTAGAAATTTTAAATTATAATAATGAACACAACCTTAGAACACGATGGAAATTAGATAGTACAAATTTTGCCCGTATAAATTCCTAAATGATTTCTTATGAAATATTTGTATCACTTTCTTTTCCACTGATACAACTCCTCCATGAAGTTGTCAACCCAAGACATAGAGGCCTTTTCACCTTCTTTCCCACTGTGATAAAATAATTTCTTTCTATCCTGGGTATCAGTGTACTTCTCTCTGTTTCTAATTGGACATCTCTGTTTCTATTTAAGGACTAACCAGTTTCTCATTTAGGACTGTCCACCAACATATTTCTTAGACTCCTTCTAGTGGTCTCTATCCACAGCAGTTTTTGAGACCAGTTCCTACTCACAATCTCTTTGGTCTTCTGTCCGTCCTGCCATCCATTCACTTTGGGATTTCCATTCTTCCCTGGTTTTCTCTCTAAACTTTTTATAAACATTTTGTCTGTGTCTCATTTAGAGGCATCTTACTTTTCCTGCTACTCCTGCTGATGGTGGTCATACATCTGGATTCCTTGGTTGCACATTCTGTGTGTTTCCTCTAAATTTCTACCCAGTAAGATAGGTCTGAATTGTGAAGGATCACTGTAGAGGTCTACAGATTCACAGAGAGTGAGAAAGTCTGTGAAGATGAAATGTCAGGAATCCCTTTTAAAATTAATCCTGCCTGTCCAACCCTGTACAGCACTATAACCCTACCGCAAGTTTCTGAACTTCTGCACTGTTGCTGGATAAATACTGAAAATATGTAGTTCTCTATGTCCTTTCCTCTTGCCTACAGGTTTCCTTCTCTTCCTTATATATAAACTATTCTGGGTAATGAAAAGTATTTCTGGTTCAGTTTGTCCACTGAAGACCCTCTTTTCAATGTAACACATAACAGATTACACTGCTCCCAAAAAGGATAAAAGGTTTTATAAGGTACAATATATTTATATTTATAGAAAGAACTAAAATCACCAGTATTATACATTTTTTGGGCTAAAATGAGATAAAATATTGTAGAAAAAGATATATGTGTTCCTCTGAATCCTTCATAACCCCTGTGGGACACTCTGAAATTTATTTGCAAATAGAAAACACGCGCATTGTCAAGTAGTGCCAGACAAGTTTGCTTACAAAGGCTTTGTAGCATTTCAAATGTTCATGTTTATAGCAAATATAATGCTCTTCCATAGTGAATCTATCCAGGCATGCAGCTGTCATTTACTTTTAAAGCCCATAAGACCTGAAATATTACAGCTCTAAAATGCTTTTTTAAAAGCAGACCCCGTCTTTGGCTCTGGAGATCCAGGGACAGCTGGAAGGCCATGGCTAACTCTAGCAGAGGAGGTCTGGAAGGCAGAGAGGGCCAGGGACCGTTTCCCCAGGACACTTTATATGTGCCATCCTGCTTCTGAGGTCTGGCAGAGTTTAGCAGTACAGAGCAGCCGGACTGCTCGGTGACTCCCAGAGATGGCATGGGTCGTCCTGCCCTGATGGTCACTGTGCTGCCCTGCCAGCAGCTCCCTCAGGGCCAGGGGGAGAGACCAGGAGGTGCCAGGGCTGGCAGGACAGGACCTGGCCACCAGAGTCTGTTCCCACCCAGCCAGCCAGGAGCAGGACAGCTGGGGGATGAGGGCAGGCCAGGATGGGACATGACAGGGTCCATGGTTAGTCAGAGCAGAGCCTTGGGAAGCTGGACACTGGCCCTACTGCAGCATCACTGAGGCTGATGGCCCAGAGGGACTGCACTGGGGTCCAGGGCCATGGCTAGGGTGGGGGAGATTCCAAAGGGATGGCCAGGTACAATCAGGGTGATGAGTGTTCTCATTACCATAATAATGAAGCTTTGCTTCTCTTCTTTTTTTGATTTCTCTTGTACACTCCACAGTAAAACAGACAGCTTTTTTAGCAGAGAGGAGTGATTGCTTAAAAATATCAGCACACATAACTTTAAATACCAAAGATAGAGCTACAACAAATGGCCTCAGGTTACAGCAGCCATCTCTTGTCCTGCTCCAGCCCTGCAGTGGGTGTCTGTCATCCTGCCCATCTCACCACCCCCTGTGGACACCGTGGGGCTCTGGGGACAATGAGTAGAGTATTAATGCAGAGCAGACTTCTGCTGTTTTCTGAACAGCTACTGAACAGAGGGAGAATATAATCACAGCTTACTGCAGGAACACTCTTAAAACCCCAGAAAACTGCTTCTGTCTATATGGAAATATTGTATTAGATAAAGGATCTAGTTTTTTCCCCTGCTACCTAGAACATCTGAAATTTGAACCTGAAGACTGTCTGTACCTGTTTTCATAGCCCTGAGTGCCTCACAGGAAAATATTTCATAAGAAAGGGCTCAATTCTTTTTAGCTCCAAACATCTGCCTTAAGCATCTGCTTTTAATCAAAGTGAAACCAATGCCCTCCTTCAGTGGACAATGTGGTGCAGATAAAAAAGGCCGATGGTATATTGACTGCAAAGCCCTCAGCTTTCTTATTCCCCACTTCAGATCCTTTGCCGAAGAACCTTTGGTGTCGTTTCACTTTTCCAGCAACAACCCAAATTTAATAGTCAAAATTTCAAGGAAAAACTATGCATAAATATATTCTTTGAGATTAATTTTTATCTTATTCTTTTTCTACAAGCAAAGCTTCTTTGAAAGAAAAAAACCTAAATTTTGTTCATTCAAGGATAAAATATATTTTATCATCTCTGAGGGAATTGTAGATGATTATTTAGTGTGGTATGTACTAGGGGGAGTTAACCACATAATTCCTGTTAACGATAAAAAATGAGTAAGCAGTTCAAAGTATACCAATTTAAAAACTCCCTGAATGTCACAAATACATATGTACATTGTTCTTCCAAAGGACATATTATTGGGGGGTATAAATCATTTTCTACACATACATGACAGCTTGTAAAATCTCATTTCTGCTTCAAGAAGTACTTTTTGCAGTAAACTTAGATTCCTTCAAACTCTATTTAACATAAATTTCATATGCTGTTTACATCATAGAATATGCTATTTGAAAACATCAGATTTAAGCGAATGAAAATAAGAACATGGCCTTAATAATTAATTATTTTGAAATTAGATGCTGAGCTGATGACTGAAGCTGGGTGAAATCAGTGGAAAAAACTCCAATTAACATTAATGAACTTTAGTCCATCAGGTCAAACACTGGCCTCACTGTGCCTTTTTCCTATTGTTGCCAAATGAACTGAGAGTTCACACTCAAGCACTGCTTGCTCCCATGGGATTACAGATGTCCTGCTGGCATGTGGCGGAAGCAGTTTTCTCTCAGCCAAGTTGGTTCAACCCTGGTTACACTGAGATGTGTTGTTCATGTAACCTCAGCATGTCTGTCAACCGAGCAGCCAGGGATATGGCAGAAACTATTCCAGATCTACAAACTAGGTAGTTTTGGTAGTTTTAGGGAATTTATGTGTTTCTCACACTACTCCAGCTCTGTTTCCAGACGTTTGCCCTCCCTTTTTTAACTCCAATCCTTAGTCTGGTTGGTTGACTGCTGTTATTTTGACGTCTCTGCCCTCTCCACTGCTGAGCTGTGGAGGCCAGCTGGAGAGGCAGTGCTGGTCTGCCTCAGCTCAGGATGTGACCAGCTATTACTCTCAAATGAGTCAGCAATTTTGGCTACGGAGTGCTGGGTGAAAACACGTTGTTTTCCTTTTCCCTTTTCCTTGTTGCTACACACAGAAAGAAAAAGGAGAGCCGATTCTGTTGCTCTGGTTTGAAAATCAATGACAAGAGAGAATGCAGATTGCTTTTTATGTTGTACTGTAGGGCATGATTGTCATTAGGAAAAAGGCCTCTAAAAGTCTATGAAATTCAGTAACCATAGATCATTATTTTAAATTCTGTCTGTTTTCTGAAAGACTCCTGCAGAAACCTGTTTCAATTTTGTAAATCTTTCTACCTTATCCTTTTAAAATTCTATCCCTATCACAATTCCACAATAAGGTTCTAATCTTTTGAATACCGACTGAAATATTCTGCAGATTTTTCTTATATCTTTTGTACAGATCAGTTCAGTGAAAAGAAAACAGTCCAAAATATGAAGAACCTGCATTTTCGGGTGACAGTGGAAACTGACAAGTGAAGTATATGTTCCATTTGACTTTGCAAGTATTCACTCTGAATTAATTCAGTATGTTTATTGCCTCCATTACTGCAAGTTTGACAATTCAGTATATGTATATTTATATACATATATAGACAGATACATTTTTAAACTCTGCTAAGACAAAAGTGAGCCATAGGTAAACGGAAAATTAAGGAGAGTGTCCTGGAAGGAGTTCATACTTGTTTTAGGCTTCTCAAGTTCCTTTGTCAATTTTTCAGCTGCTAAGAAAAAATGCACTGAGGTATGAAATATCACCTTCCCTCCTCATCCCCTACTTCTGTACTCTTGTCCAGAGTACAAGCTTAGGGGAAAGGGCAGTCTTACACAGAGATTTTTTTGAGGTTGTCTTAGGTCAGTTCCCAAAGGGCATATTATTTTGAAACAACAATAGCTCAATGGATAATTAGTGGCCGTGACTCTGATCTCACTTATTTACATGCACAACCAGAACAATTCCCTAAAAGTCTATGTAGCTGCAGTGATGAAAATTTGGTTTATGCTGAAGAAAGATTTCTAAAAACTCAAGGCAATCTATTTTTAGGGAAAGCAGAGAAAGGGAGAGAAAGCATAATTTCTGCTCACCTGAATGAGATTTTCTCATTTCTCCCTGCTGCACAATATCAAAAATTAATTCTACCACTACAGTAGCTTTTTTATCCAGAGACAGTATGTGATATTACTGCTTTAAGCAGAAGATAGGCCATATAAAATTTACCATTAGAGAATTGCACACGAAGACACATGTTCTTCTCTTCCTGTTATAATTTTCATTAGGCTTTGAAGAAAATTCAAGTACAAATACATTAAACAATAATGATAATAGCATAGCAGGGTAAATTCTTTCTTAACAACAATGTTTCAACTACGGGCTTGTTTATATCTTCAGCATCTTGTGTTGCATCACACTGGCCTGCCATCACAATCAGCCAATTTGCAGCAGGCTGCACTGCCTCGTGTCCAATAGCAACAAACTGAATTGTGCAACACAACCATTGCCACGCACTGATCTCCTCCTCTTTTTCTGTCGCTGCACTTCTAATCCCACTTCAAAGGGCCTAAAATGAGTAACCCAAGGAGGCACTCAGTGTCTTAGCATCTTTCAAACTACTCTAGAGTTTGAAATAATTAAGTAGTCTCTTGATTGCTAACCTTGCTCAGGGGTTAACAGACTGCATTTTGGGGACTGGAAGCACTTCCCACTTCTGTAGATACCAAGCTGGCTTTTGATATCCTTGTAGTTTCTGATTTTCTCTGTTGTTTGTGCTGAACCTAGATAATTTTCTTTCTATTCTTTTAAAATTAGGAGTGGATGAAAATAACAGGAAAAGTTACAAGCAACAAGGTCATGAAGGTACTGTATATTTAGATGAAAGATTTCACTTCATTTGGATAAAGGCTGTGCAATAGGCTTTTTATTTAATGAGCTGTCAGTGATCAGACAAAACAGATGTACTCATGCTATTTGCTTGGTTGAAAGAAAGAAAGCAGAGCCTTTTCATTTTATGCATTCAGAGCCATTAAATTTTGACCGAAGAACTCCAAATGATGTCATTATGCTGAAAATTCCTGTCGTGGGCAAGCACTTTATCCATTTCCTCCTCACACTAGTAAAAACACCCTCACTTTTCTCTTGATTGTTTTTGTAATAAAATCTACCTGAAAAACTGGGAAAGATTTTCAGAAAATGTGTTACTCTTGTTGAAACAGTTTGCAGTAAGGATGACATCTGAGAATAGGCTTGATCTAAAATGATTTGAATTGGAAATTCAAAGTTCTTAATTTTAGGGCCTTACTTCACATGTGATTTTCATGCCTTTGTATCCCAAGGTGGTGAAGTGGGAGTGGAACAAATAAAATTATTGAATAAAGAAGTGTTATTTACATCCCCAATGTTTTCACAGAGAGCAGATAATATTTTACTTCATTTAACCCGAGAAGGTGCAATATGAGCAAGGTACGTGGCAGTTAAGGGATTGGTTACAGAGGTTACTTCTGGTCTTAAGTAATATTTCATACAGCATCGAGTCACTTATATTGAATTTATTAGTCTTCACATTCGAATTATTATGGATGTCTTCTTCTGATTGGCATTTGGCTATGGTCAGAGCAGAGCAAAATTTTCATGGAGCACTCAGCTCTTACAGCAATGCTTTAGCAGGCAAACACCATCAATTCTGAATTTTGTGAACTGGGTTTGATAAAGACAAGGATTGTGAAGTTGCTGCCTTCCTGATGTGTGGTCTCTGTGTAAAATCCATTTCAGTCAGTTCTAGCAAATATATGATATCTGAAACTTGCTTTTTCAGCCACTTCACAGTCATAGTTAAAGATTTATTTACCCAAATTAAAAAAATATTGTTGCTGGTGTTTTACTAGATAGATGGAGATAGTTTATTTTATTTTATAATGAAGATAGAACTTATAGCAATTTCAAGATAATAATATAGAAATACCTTTCTTAGAACACATATTTGTATAAACATGCTTCATATATTCACATCATGCAAATAAATGACCATCTCTACCACTGACTGCATAAAATAAAAACTGTCCAGTTACAATTAAAGGGAATAAATATAATTTACTCTAAGCAATGAAATATTTTTTTAATTCGTTCTTATTCCATCAATATGGTTTAGCTTATGCTTATGCTGAAAAACTGGTTCTTATAGAGTCATTAAAACAATAAAGATCTCACCAGCATTGCTTTTAAAATCATAAAACATTGCTCTTTTCTAAGCCATGAGCCTCACAGATCTTTGGGGAAAAACATCCACATTTTTTAAGTTGTACTGATTCAGAATTATGGCAACTGCAGTTTTCCTTCAGAAGTGCTGGTTTCTGAGTCAATGCTTGTGGGAATATATTGTTTCAAAGTACTTCATGGGATATAATTTTCAAAGGGATATATGAAAACCATACACTTCCGATTAACATTAATGGGGAGTTGTGTGGCTGAACAGAGCTTTGAACATTCTGGTTAAAAGTTTATATCTTAGTGAGCTGCACATGGTTCCCTTGCTCTAAGCAGATGTGTTTTTTATAGATTGCAGAAGAGCCTGCTGTGGATCAGCAGACAACATGTTGAATGCTTCTCCCAGCTATGTACTTCACAGGTAACTCCGCTAGGAGAGGGGACCTTTTCACTATCAACTATCATATTTCATAAGCGTAGCTCTTGAATTAAACATTACAGCTAGCTACCATAACACAAGAAACTTCCTCATGCAAAATCAATATGTCCTTACTCCCAGTAACTCCTCATGCCCTGCCAAGTAGCCCAAATTGCTATTGTGTTGCATTCTTATCGACCCTCAGACGCGGCGGGAAGTGCTCGGTTTGCGTTACTCACAACTTGCGTGCGCTGGGAAAGATTCCACTCTTTGTCCGTGCTCCAGGTGAGACACAACCATAAAGAATTTCATATCTGCAGCACACATCACTTTACACTGGGAATGGAACCATGCAATGCTGAGTGCAAAGAGGCTAACAGCAACGTGATAAGGCAATACAGAAAATGATTGCTTGAGTAAGTGTATGCAATGAATTGGCATTCACATTTGCTATCCAGGAGCTGGAAGCTGCTATGAGTAAGCTCTAAACTACCTCACACAACACAGCATATTAGAATTGATGGCATTAATTATCAATATTTGCCTGCTAGATAACTAATCAAACGATCTTTTTGAAATATGAATTTATCACTCTTTCATTTTCTCATTTAAGGACACTAAAATGCAACATGTACAGAAAAGCAAGTTGCGTCCTGCTGCTGACCATTTGCATGATTAGGATAACAATCAGCACTAGAAGGATTCCACGAGGCTTTTCAACAGCAACAAAAAAATAAATCAAGAGATCTCCTTTCTCCTCGTATCTCTGCAGGTGTTCAAAGAATCCAACTTATTTTATTCCAGATATTAGTGTTGCCAACTAATTGTTTTTATAACAATAGCTTATGCAGAGCGTGGGAAACCAGGCTTTCATGTTTTCACTGCCTGTGTCCTGATTCAGGACTTAGCACAGAGATCCAAGATGTGCAATAAACCTCTGGTATCACAATGACTAAACTACAAACTCTGTAATACATGATAGTGGATAACATAGAAATTAATTTAATATCTCATATATTTACTGATGTGGACAAGTTGATTGTCACTTAAAAGTGCTACAAATTCTATGAAAGTAATAGAGCTGAATGCAGTTTACCTCCAGCTCCAAAACTAGGACAGTTTTTCTAATTTGCTGGAATGACAGAGAAGATGGATGGAATGGCTTCACCAGTCTTGTGTTACTCTTTCTAGGAAATCAGTGAGAGTCTTGCATTAGAATCTGTGGCCTCTGGAGCAATCTCCAAAGATGGCATTTTTGCAAATCATCCTGAGTGAACTGAATGTAACTCTTGACCAGAATACCACTGAGGTCAAGAGGATTTAAAATTTGGGTTTGTAGTGGCATCTTAGCTTCTATCTCATCATATATCCCAACATTAAAATGTTACCTTTATTAGTAAAACAGTTTTATTAGTTACTTCAGAAAAAAAACCCACACTCACTTAGAAGTAGTGATATTATGACTTTATGCATTATATCAAATGGAAAAAGTGTCATTGCTTTAAGAATCTTTTGTTCTCCCAAAATTGCAAGCATCAATGAAAATTTTGAGAACTGAAATATCTGAGTTTTTTTAATGTTGTCACTTTTTATAGGTCAGAAGATGTTACTGGAAATATAGTTTTAGCAAAACTTAAATTTTATTCATATTGTGCTCATAAATATTGCTGAGAATTATCTTGAGCAGATAAGTAAGAGTAACTATCTTTTTCACTGATACTTTTACTTCCACCCTTTGTCTAGAAATCAGATAACTTGAAAGATCACTGTAAAATGGGACCCTCAGTTTCTAAAACATAGAAAGAATATGACACTACAAAATCAAAATTGTTGATTTTTAAGGCAAAAGAAAAATTGATTTTTAAGACAAAATTTTAATTTACATTTTTAACTCTTGGCTCTTGCATAACCTACGAGAAAAACAACAGCAAATGGCAAGCTTGCCTTTTAAACATTTGCAAACTGGAGAGCTTAAAACACCTTATTAGCTTGAATTCATGTATACTCATAGTCCAAAGAATAGACTCTAATATGCAAATAAAAAAATAATCAGAAAATGTTCATCTCTTTTCCGTATTAGCTCAATCAATTTTTTGTAGGTGTCATTGGTAGGCAAAGACAGGTAAGCTGGTACAAAGCCTTTCCTAGCAATTAATATGATATTTATGTACATAGCACTTTTAAAAAAATAATATAAAATGAATATATGTTAATGAAGGTAGTTAATAATACAGATCAACATACTTTTTTTCTTTTCTGAAGAAAGTCTCACAAATCAGGCAATACTATCCTAATATAACAAGATAATAAGTTCCAGTCTTATTTAGTAATTTGTTTAGTTCAGTTTATGTGGATAAATCTCATAAGACAAGGGAGTGCATATTTTTGAAACTCACTTCTAATGAAATGGACCTTTTACTTTCCCCTGTTCATTGATATAAGTTAGCTTTCCACATTAATTTTTAGTTTTGGCACCTAGGAATGAACAGATTGCTTTGTGGTAGAGAGTATTTGTGATAAACAAGGAAAAAACACTGAGAAGAAGAGCCTAATATCAAATTCTGAATATGAAACAGCAACTAGAGGTTTCAAGTCTGGAGAGGTTTAGCTGATTATGTTGATTAAAACACCTCTAACAAAGCCACTGTCACTGATGTATGCAGATCTTTGCACCTTTGGGAGTATCTGACTTTCAGAAGAATATCATAGCAAGTTAAAACTCCCAATTAATTGTTTTCCTTATATTCATATTATAAATTCTCCTACGACTCTAATAGAACTCTCCTAATTATTTCCCACAGCTACCCTATTGTTCCTTCTTCAGCCAAATCTCTTTCTTTTATTGTTTGCTAATGGGGCATTTCCCTCACGCACATTAAAAAAGATCAGACAAAATTATGTATCCTGCACAGAGCACTCATCTGATTTGTTAGACTGAGCATGAATAAAGTTCAGTACAAACAAAGACTTTAAAATTGAAATAGCTAAGATGCCATTGGGAAACTCTTGTCCATCGGTGGAAAAAATTTAGATGCCAAAAGTGTATTTATTCATCTTGCAACACACAAATATGCAGCTGGAGCAGTATGGAATATTTTTGTTCTAATCTTTAAAATCAGATCAGACAGTTCAATGGGTGAGTGGTTTGTTCTCCAACTGGACAATAGAAACTTAGATTATTTGTTGTGGAACTCTTTTCCTCAATTCACCCTGATAAGTCAGGGATCCAAAATTATGTTTCCCATATGGGACTAAGAAATTTACAGTAAGTTATGCAGAACAGATGAAGTACACTCTACTCTCAGTCCCTTACTGTGTATTTATTTGTCTGTGTGATTGAAAGCTGAAGAAAAACAATTTTTTGAAATTATGCTAAATCAGTATCTTAGTATGATAACATATAATAGTTATTTTTATGACTACTGTATGATTTGGACATGACTATCAACTTTGTTTAATATACTTATACATTACTTTAATATACAAGAAATAGTAACTTCTAACAGTGGAAGGATTTACTGACTCATTTAAAGCCCAAGATCTAGCTAATCAGAGGCCAGTACATTTTGTAATCATACATGAAAAGTAAATTATAGAGAGACACTATAAATATCACGTCTGTAGAAATCATCCCAAAAATTGATGCCATCTTAGGGTTTTACCTGGAATTGTAGCATGGTGGCCTAAAGGACTTCTTAGGGAAGAAGATATTTCATTACTGGTTTTATGAAAAGTTTCAATAAAAATATTGTGGCTTTCTGTTTAAACATCTCATGCAGAGCAGTGAAACCAAAGATAACAATGCTGAGTTCCCGGTGAGAGGCAGGAAGATAAAAATCAACATTAAATAGAATTGGAAGAAAAGTGGTTTTATTGTTCAGACAGACACAAAATGTAAACAAATAGTTCAAATACTAGAGGGCATATTGGATTGTAGAACATGGTTTTAATCGACATTTTCGGAACTGATCAACACAGTGATCTTTTAACATACTTTTAATAGTGTTTCCTTTTACTACCATTAACCTCTCAGGGTTAAGAAATCACTTTATCAAATGTCAGTTTTGTGTTGTGAAAGAAGATGGAGCTGATGCAGTCCCGTAAAGATTTAACCTCCTGACCTTTAGAACAGTGATTTTATTGTCTCAGACAACCCTTAAAGTTATGCCTTGGCATTAGAGAGTACTACAGATCTGTCCCATCCTAGAAAGCTGGTGCCTGGAGGTACACATTCCTTTTTATCTAGTAGAAGAAAACTATGTGAAATTAGTCATCTTTGCAAATAATACTCACATGACAAAGCACCATGATTTTTCAAATGCTAGTACCATGGTGTTTAGAAAATAACAAGATTTTAGGGATTCTTCATGACTCAGAAGTGGGAAGACAAAGTGCCACAGAAAACTTGCTCTATTTCCTAACAAATTAATTACTTCCAGTTTCTGTTGGACACGGTTTCAGTGGATTTCAGTGGAAGTGTTATCAGTGAATATGGAAGTTATAACAGAATATTTCTGTGCAGGAAATACCAGTTTTGGGGGCTTAAATTTTGCTAGTATTAGGGACACTCATCTCTAGATTTAGACAGAAGGTCTAATCTAACTTGTTTGTCCTTAGACCTTCCTGTCCTGTGATCAGGTCAGGTTGTAGCTTGTCCCCTGCTGATGTAGGTGATTTTTATACAGTAAAAGAGCTTCATCAGAAAGGAGTGCAAAAATTACACTATGGTTCAACCTAGTGCTTGTCATTTTGCACAGCTCTCAGGGAGGCAGAGAAGGGCTCAATGTCTCTTTGAAACAAGTCAAGTAGAAGACATGCCTTTCACTTTTGAGGTGAGTGCTTCCAGGTAGCTTGAAACCTTCAACTCTGTGGTTCTAATGAAAGACTCCAACATGCCTGAGGTTCTTCCTGCAGAAATTGCACTTTCTGCTCTCCTCAGAAGATTTTGGTGTCCCTTTACTTGCCATACTTCTTTCTCTACTTACTGTTCTGTCACAAGAATGATAAGCAGACAAAGTCTTGCTGCACCCAATCTTCCCCTTCCCCTTCCCACATGCTCCCAAATGACCTCTTTAGCATATTTGTGTACTATCAGCTTTTATTTTTATTTCATTCTGAAGCTATGCAGCATCACTCCAGAACAAGGAAGCTCTCCTGGAACTGAGATCAGTGGGGACTGCTGTGTATTGTCATTTCACCTAGTTGTTATCTCTACAAAAGAGCTGTGCTATGAAAGTAGCACCTTGTTCAGACACTAAAATAGCAAATTTCCTGCTACTCTACTCTTTCCATACTATCTTAATATATTTGAACTCAGAAAGTCCTGATTCAATCTCAGCAGAAATTAGGTCAACACTTGTCATTCTAAAAATGAAGATAATAAATATTTCTTTATATCTCCAAGATTTTTTGTGGTTTTCACTAGGTACAGTCAACGAGATAGTAGACACTGAGCCTACCTGAGTTCTTTATTTCAAAGAGGAAAACTGAGCAGAAGGTATTGCAAGTCTTTGCTTTTTCATGTCTGCTAGAATATGGGTAGATAGCAGGTTGTTCCTGATGTTAGTGAACTCAAGGAGACAGGAACAATCTACACTAGTGAGCTTTAGTGTGCCTAGAAAATCTTCCCTGCATTAAAATGATATCACTTGTGCATGCAACACTAAATTGTTCAGTGACACAAATCTGTCCTCTTCCTGCTAGCACTTTTCCTGTGCAGTTTCCTTTGTTTGAAGTCAGAATCCACCAGAGGCTGTTCCCAGTAGGAACTGTGTACAGCATCAACCTCTTTTGGAAGCTTATATAGCCTCCACTAGCAGAAATCCTGGTGATTCCGTGTCTGCTGGTCTCACTGCTGTGCAGCTCTCATTGTCTTTATTAGAACACATGTAGCTGTATTTACTGACAACAGGGGTGAGAGTCCTTTAAATACATACATATTAAGTTATCTGTGGCTTATTTACAAAATTTTGGTATCAACATTACATTCTAAGTGCATAGAGTAGGGATAAAATCTGTGGTGCTTTTGTAACCCTTAGGATCACAAAAATTATACATTCCAGTTATGAAAACAACATAAATGCTTGAAATTATGGATATTTCTTTCCTTGACTGAAGATAGAATAAACAAACTCTTGCACATGGATTTTGAGCCTTTTCATGTTTAAAAGAGTCAACTTGAATTATTGAATATTCAATCTTGATATTTTCTACTGAAAAAAGCCAGGAAAACAGATGTTTTCCCTTTTTTTCTCACTGAGAAGCTCTAAATAGAATTATATAATCAGAGAATAGCTGAGGTTGTAAGTCTCCTCTGGAGATACTCTATTCAAACCCTTTGCTCAGAGTAAGATCAACTAGACCAGGTTCCTCAGGCCATGTCCAGTCAGGTTTTAAATAACTTTGAGGATGGAGACACCACAACCTTTCTTGGCAATCTGTCCTAGTGGTTGATCATGTGCATAGTAAAAAAGGGGTTTTTCTTCTGTTTAAATGAAATTTCTTGTATTTTAATTTGTGCTACCTGCTTTTTTACCTTTCATTGGTACTACTGGAAAGAATATTTCTTCATCTTCTTTACCACTCGACACTGAGTGCTCATCAGAGCCTTCTCTGACCCAATCTAAACTCCCATTATCTCTTTATATATCAGGTGCTCCATGCAGTATATCCCTGTCACTTTTGTAGTGGAGGGACAGAACTGGACCCAGGATTCCAACTACCTTTTACCAGTGCACAGTAAAGGGGAAAGATCACTTCATTTGCTGGTGAAGATCTTAATGCAGTCCAACTTGCTGTTGGCTGCCTTTGCAACAAGGATGTATTGTTAGCTCATGGTCAACTTCTTGTCCACTGGGACCCTCAGGGCCTCTTCTGCTAACTGCTTTGCAATCTGCCTGTCCCCAGACTGCTGTCATTCAGGTTATTTCACTCCAGCTGCAGGACTTTGCATTTCCCCTTGTTCGATTTCATGATATTCCTACTGGCCCATTTCTCCAGCATATTTGAGATCCCTCTGAGGTGCAGACCTGCCCTCCTGTGCATTGACTATTTCCCCCATTTGATAGAACCTGTGATTGTTCTGAGGGTACATATCAAGCAATCTGCAAATTCTGCAAGTAACCACTCCCTCTCTTGGGAGCCCAGTTTTATACTGTGTTTAGCTACCAAGGGCCACAGGAAACACAGTTAGGTCATAACAGTAAATGTGTCATAAAGTATAGGTGGGCAGCTCTTAATCACCTTTGTCACTTCCCTGTTTAACGTTCCTCAGGAGATGAGCATCAGAGATCTGCCCCTGCACATGCCAACAATGTTCCAGTGCTGGCAGTCTGAGGTTGCAGACGCAGCACCAAAGCTTGATCAGTATCTACACACTACGTGCTCCTCTGCTACATCCCTTGTAGGACTTGATCCAACATAGTCTCCTAGAGGATAGAGCTTTCAATCTTCCCCAAACATACCAATGCTCCTATTTATATGAGCATGTCAGAAGAAGACAGCATTGTTACCAGCCTTGCTGATACAAAAACCAAATGGACAGGCCAGTCATGTCTGAGAGAGGGTCTGGCAGTCTGCATCCACATTACCTAAGGCATCAAGTCCATCTCAAGCTGAATGTTCAATCTCACCTATTATTCAGAAACAAGCATTCAAAAGTTGGTGAGATGGACACAAAACAAAACAGTGATTTCCTGTTTGTCAAAGCAAATGAGATTGTGAAAGCTGCTCTGGAGGCAACTGAAGTTTCTGAACTCAGGCTGACCAGGAAGGTTTTTCAGTCTTGTGCAGGACAGGTACAGCATGAATTCTGGGCTGTAGCTGAAGAAATGTGACTGCTCTATGCTGCTGCTTCAGACTGCAGAGGATCTGTTGGAATCTCCCTAGTGTAAGATTCTCTGTGGATGAAGGAAAATTATTCTTTGCACTGCTCAGGTCTAAATGTTGTGGATGAACTTTTTAAGTCAGAAGAAAGGGTCATCAAAGAAAAACTCTGGTTATGGAACCAGTAGGACAAGGAAAAAAATCCAAATTAATTGACTCAGGATTTTTTGTATTGAATCCAGTGATTTTCTTAGTTTCTTCTAATAGCCTTGCAACCAGGACTTCTGAACAGTACATTAGAGTCACAGCTAGCATAACAGAAGGGAAGAGCTAAATGCTGAAAATTATTATCAGTGCATATATGTAAAAAAAGACTAAAGAAACAATGGCCTTATGTAGTTGAAAGTAGATCCACATATATGACTTGTATATGCATATTAGGTTGATTTTTATATCTCCAACTCATACTTAAGACCTAGAAAAGAAAAAAAAAGGGATAATAGATCTCAGGGGGTTTATGTCTGGAACACCTGAAGTACCTACACAAAGGCAATAAGTAAGCCTAGAAATCCACTGAAGTTGTTAAAGAAATTATGTAATCACCATTTAAAGGTCAGTCATCTGTGGGAAAAAAAAAAAAAGGCAAGCAGTGCATGGCAAAAGACAATGAAATGAAAAATAGCAGAACTAAAGTGTCACTCTCCCATGCTACACAGACCAGGCAATTCTTTTTAATCTCAGAAAAAGAGAGGTTCAAAGGTCAGCTGGTGTTAAACCCGAACACTAATGATCTTACTGCTTATTCCATGTGGTCTGATGACTGGGAAAGAGGCCAGAGCATCTTAGCTAGTAAAGTATCTCAATTAGCTGCAAACTCTTCCAAGTTGCTCAGACACATAATATGGTTCTCCTATCTCATTCAGTCAAATACGTTTTGGAATTCAACAAACAGGACTAGACAGAGGCAACTGGAGGAAAGGAATGATGGTAGAAAATTTTTCTTTTCTAAGGATGAAAGAGAATTTTTCTTCTACAAATGCTTCCCCATAACATACTGATCACAAGTACGTAATTTAAATGTAGACAATTTTTAAAAGTTCCTATTTTTTTTTTTATTGTAGGCCTCCAATCTTTGCATCTCTTTGATGCTTCTAACTCTAACTTTTATCCTGCAGCTTGATGGTTCAGATCCTGGGTCTGTTTGATTATTAAAAATCCCAGTTCCTTCCACATCATCCCAAGTAAATCTGAACTTGATTTTTTTATCTTGTATCTCACTCTGTAGCTACAAAGCTATAGCCTCTTTTATACTCATCTTCTCCTTCTCTAGTTCTGACCAAATATCTGTCTGATTGCATCTTCACAAAACATTTTGTATTTCCTTAAACAGCATACTTTGGTAAAATAAAAATTCTTCCAAGTCTAACAAAAGAAATATTTTCATACATGTACTTATATGTACAGACATGGATATATTTCTACCATGTTTTGAGTAACTGGTGTTTATCTTTAAATATTTTCTTAGATCAGCTTTACAAATATCTTGTAATAATTTATTACAGTCCATATGCTTCAAATTTTCTCATAGATTATATAAAAAGAGTGTCAAAAGTCTTAACTAAAGCTATCTCATGTCTTTAAATTCTTCACCTGATGGGTCAATCCCCGCAAAAGAAGGATTTCAAACTAATCTAACATGATGTGGTCTTGAGAAATTTAAGTCTGCTGTTTCCCCTCATCTTTAAGCAGGTACAAATTTATTTTTTAATGTCGTGTTTCAATATCTTCCTAGGCAATATCATTCATCTGACTAATCTGCTGTGTCTTTATTCTTCCCTTTTAACCTACAAGACCTAAATTTGCTTTTTTCAGCTCCCTCAAGTCCCAATGGCATTGAAATTCAATCTTCATTCCTAGACATTGCTGAAGGATTTCAGATCATTAAGCTGTGTCTTCAAAAATTGACTTTTTTCGTGCAAAGCTATACTGAATAGTCATAGTCCTTCTTCATGTTGAGAAAGTGGCTTGTCTGGCCTTTGAGTAGGTGGTAAAAATGAGATGTTGATGGATGCTTTTTTGTTTTTTGGTTTTTTTT